>CM053592.1:56157830-56201366 GCA_028646515.1 Pseudochirops corinnae
AGAGAGAGAGAGAGAGAGAGAGAGAGAAAGAGAGAGAGAGAGAGAAAGAGAGAGAGAGAGAGAGAGAGAGAGAGAGAGAGAGAGAGAAAGAGAGAAAGAGACTCTCACCAAAAATTTTTCTAGCAGTTCTTAGGGAATCAAGATGGAAACATGTTGGAAGACCTGGCTTCTGCACATCACTGCTTCTTTCCCTGTGTTAGCCCTAAAGACCTTCTCAAACTATACACCTAAGAGTCTGTGGAACCAACTCAGTAAGTCTCATGTGGTGTGCAATGTTGTGCTCAGCAACGTCTAATGCCATGTCTCCTGCCACATAACAGCACATATAAAACACCCCAGACTTATTTGGAAGTACAATTACCTAAATATAAATGCATAAATTGGGTAGGAAGGGAAAAGGGAATAAGCATTTGTCTAGCACTTAGTGTGTTACAGGCACTGTAATAAACACTTTTACAAATATCATATCATGTGATCCTCAGAAATATTTAGTATCATTATATCTATTTTATATTTGAGGGTCACACAGCTAGTGTCTGAAGTCATATTTGAACTCAGGTCTTCCTGACTACAAGCTCAGTGCTATATCTACTGTGCCACCAGCTGCCTCTTGATGAATACGTACTCAAAAGATAGGTTTGGGGACCACTGAACTCCAGCATGGTACATATTAGCTGGACTTGTGAACACGGGGCTATCCATGCAACCAGCCATATGACTCAGTGACTCCCCACCACCAGCATTCACCAGAACAGACGGCCTAATGATGGTTTCTGAGTGGCTAAAATGATACATTATATTTAAGTGATTTCTGAATATTTATTGGGTTATACATTTGACAAAGACTAAGCAGGATTCAGATGTTACATTTCTTCTTAATCAATGACACTGGAAGGGTTTAAGCACATAAGTGTTAAAACACAAAGCATGGTGATGGAGAAAGTGCTAAGTCTTTGATGATGTACTCTGGTAATTTACATAAATAAGTAGAAATACATTTCAAGAAATCTCTCTCTCTCCCAAAACAAGGGGTCAGTAACAGTACATATCACTCAACTAAGCCTGAATATGAGAATGAGCATATACCTTAAGTGAGTTGCAAGCTACATTTTTCACTAGCAAAACAGCCTCTAAGTTGCTCTGACTTGGGTTTTACTAGATTATATCAGGAAAAGTTATAATTCTACCAGTCTCTAGTATCAAGTATGTTCTCTTAAAGACCCAGCCCAATAGTGAAACATAAAGCAAGCTTTTCCACACCAGTGACAACTGATGTCCACATATATTATAATACTGACATCATACATCATTTTGATCACTAACTTAGATGATGTCTTTCTTTGGATAACTTTTGTGCTCTTCAATTTAGAGTACGGTGTTTCACTCCATTCTTTTGGAGGTAGCACAGAAATGATACTAGCAAGACACAGCAATGAAGGGGTGGGCTACTAAGGGTAAGCTAGAGTAGCGGAACAACTGAAAACCTTCTTCTTCACTTTGGTCAGATGGCACTAGCTAGCATGGTTGTCCATATCAACTGGATTCACCCCAGAACTCAAGCAGAAGGGAATATTTTTGATGGGCTGTGCATTTTGCAGTGTCATCAGGAAACCCTTGGTGAAGGTGTTGTTTCGGGGTCTGGAATTTAAATTTATGAATCCACCATTATTAATATTATGGGTACAGTAAGAGATAATGACTGAAACCACAAATGGGCAATTATATTCTTTCTCTAAAAAGAAAACTGGTCAAAGTATCCACGAAGAAGCAATTATGAGGCATAGATAGAGCATTTGATTCATCAGAAAGATTGAACCTGAAAGGCTTACCTCATATACCATACACAGAGCTTGCTCAAGCACTAGAAAGATAAATCCAACATTGTGTACCCCAAGTTTTTTTTCCTTGTCTAGCTCTCACACTAATCCATGGCTCTCTCCTAGTTCAATCCAAATCTTCAATTTTAGAATTTTTTGAAAGGCATGTATGTAAGATGGAAGCAATACTAAGTAATAGGAAATGAATGCAAAGGCAAACCACTGTCGTGGAAGAGTAGACCAAGAGTGCTAAAGCTAATAATGAACTGCAGTTGGTGAGGGAAGCTATGGGTAACAAAAAGAATGCTGTTGTTGATATTATTGTTGCTAATTTTAAGCTTTATTGGGGAAAAAAAAGAAGCCTCAGTAAGGGAGAATACCACTTTTTGGGTCAGCTGAGATAATGATGATAGAAGGTAATAGTGAGAATTCTGTTTTCTCTTAAAAGGAGAATGATTATTGAACTGGAATGAATGGACAAAAAATGGCTAATAGGAAACTGAATCTCATGATGATTATGAGAAAGTACCTAACTGCCCATGATGAGTTCAATTCACCAAGCCCAGATGATTTGACAGAACTGTACAACAACTTGTTGTTGATCACCCACTGGTGATCTTTGAAAGGTCTCAGAAAATGCATAAGGTGTTGGAAGAACTAGAGAAGAGCAAATAGTGTCCCAATGTTCAAAAGTGGGAAGTGAATCCAGTATACAAATTATAGGTCTATAACCTTGATTTCTTCCTGGTAAAATTCTAAAATAAGTTATTAAAGCATTATTGGTGGATATTCAGGAAAAGAAGTAGTACAAAGAACTAGCATCTGGAAAAGTCACACCATTTTTTTTTATAAAACAGTAGACTAATAGAGCAGAAAAATGGTATATATATATATAGAAGTTGCCTAGATTTTAGCAAAGCATTTCATAAAATCATGCATTATTCTTATAAAAAGGATGTGTATTACATGTTATATACTTAGATGGATTCAAACAGTCAAATGACTACCCTTAAAGAACACTCACATTAGTTCATTGTTGACTGAATGAGGTCTTTAGTGGACTATCCCAGGGATATATTAATGCAACTGTGCTTTTGCTTTTTTTGTTTTTAACATCTGAATCAACAACTTAGACAAAACCACAAGGGATGGGTTAAACATATCCACAAAGATCTTGACATCAGGTTGAATCCGAGAAAGTTTAATAAGGATAAATAAAAAGTCTTATAATTGACCTCCAAAATTCAACTTCCAAATATAAGATGAAAGAGATGTGACCAGAAAGGTCATCTGATAAAAATACAAGACTATGAGCTCAATTTGAATCAACAGAATTACATGGTATCCTGAAAAAGCTAATGGTAACTTAAGCTGCATTAAGAGATGCTGAATACATAGGACTAAGTAAATGACAGTATTTTTTTCTTCTCTGCTTAGACCACATTGGAAATATTGTGTTAAGTTCTGGATGATATATTTTAGGAAGAACAAAAGTAAGTTGGAAAGAATCCAGAAGAGAACACCAGCAATGCAAAGATTCTTCAGTTTGTGGTATATGAGGATCAGCAGAAGGGAGTGGGGGGTACCAAGTATGAAGAAAAGAAGACAGGGAAAACATGAAACCCTTTTTATTATTTTCATTTTTTTTCCCTGCTTTTTGGAGGGGGAGGGGAGAAGGCAGGGCAATTGGGTTTAAGTGATTTGCCCAAGGTCATATAGCTAATAAGTGTTAAGTGTCTGAGGCCGGATTTGAACTCAGCTTCTCCTGACTCCAGGGCTGGTACTCTATTCACTGTGCCACCTAGCCATCCTGAAACTTTTTTTTTTAACTTTCACACTGATACTTCATGCTAACACACTGACACTTCCAGCTAAGCAGTCTAACAGTCAGTCAACAATCATTTATTCTACAAGTATTAGCAATGGGGACACAAAGAAAAGCAAAAAAAAAAAAAAGTCATTTCCCCTTGGAAATTACATTCTAATGAGGCAGACAGCATGTAAGTTATTGGGTACATAAAAGATACACACAGAGTACACTGAAAACAATCTGAGGGAGTAAAACATTGGTGGATGGGAGGAAAAGGAAAGGCCTTCTCCAAAAGGTGGGAAATGAGCTGACTCTTGAAGATTATGAGGGTCTGAACTAGGGTGGTCACTATGTGAGTGTTGGGAAGATCTATAGAAGAGATGGTGGAAAGATAGACACATAAAGATTTGGCAACAAATTTGGATGTGTAGGAGTGAGAGGAGAGTAGCCATAAGTGCCAATTGGAGGTAGCTTTCTTAAGGAACTTAGCCATGAAGGGAAGGAGAGATAAATGACCACAGGTAGTAAGACTGGTAGGATGAAGTGAGAGTTTTTCATGAGAGACAAGAGAATTTTTGCAGAGAAGTAGACAGTGGATTGGAAGAGATTGTAGTGGTTACAGTCTGCTGGAGAAGTAGGGAGGGGATGGAATTGAAGGGTGCATGTAGAGGGATTGACTTTGGCAAAGAAAAGGACTATCATTGGACATCATCTTAATACTTATAGAAGAAGAGAATCCACCTAGCTCCCTCACATTGGAAGAACTTCAAAGCAGAGCTGGGGAAAGACAAGACAGGGAAAGGATGCAACCAGGGATATTACCAGGATCCTTGGGCACGAAGACTGACACTGTGGTGTAAAGGAATCCACAATAGTCTAAGACTCCTGGGTCCATGCTTCAGCACAGCTCAGGCAGTTAGTTCATAGCTATATCAGAAAAACTGAGGTGTTTAATAAGGAGAGAAGAATTCCCCCTCAGGTGGATCTGATTAGATTCCCACCCCTTAGGTCACAAACAATTGGAAAACAAATAAAAGATACAAATATGGGTAAGTTCCAGAAAAGAGGCAGAACAGTCATAAGAGAGTGCCCAAGCAAGGGGCAAGAATGAGAGAAAAGCTAGTCTACCTACCAACAGACTTGTTATGCCCATGTATAAGTAAGTAATAATGTAAGTAGGGACAACCACACAAAACTGGACAAGCAAAGTATCCTCAGCAAAAGGTGGAAGTTCGGAAAGATGAAGACAACTGGTTCTGCTGGCCCTGAAAAGCTGAGCTGTGCAGCTGGATGGTGTGGTGACCCTTCCTGTGTGACTCAGAGCAAGTCTTGTCTCCTCTCTCTCAGTTTCTTTATCTATGAAAGTGGGATGATAATAATAGTACCTACCTCTCAGAGTTGTTATGAATATCAAATGAGATAACAAATGTAAAGAACATGGCAAACCTTAAAACTCTATATAAATTCTGCCTCTATTAATGATGATAATTCTACCTATTATGAATAACCTTAATGCTTAATAATGGAGGTATTTATAATGATAATAATCTTAACAACACAAAAAAGAACTAGAAAAAATCTTAGATTCAGAAAGAGTTGCTGTCATTCTAGCCTTGATTCTGCGCTCCATGGGAAGGGGAAAGGCATTTATATAATGCCTACTATGTGCCAGGCACTGGGCTAAGTGCTTAAGAAACTTTTTCTCGCTTGATCCTCACAATAACCCTGGGGATTACTAGCTCCGTTCTGCAGTTGAGAAAAGTGAGGCAGCTAGAAGTTGTCTTGCCCAAAGTAGTAGGCTTCTGAGGTACCATTTGAATTCAGGTCTTACTGGCTCCAGGTCCTGCACTTCATCCATTGTGCCACCTAGCTGCCAAGGCTATAGTTTCCCTTACTTTTTTTGGCATAGATCCTAGAGAGAGATGGGTATTTACCTTCAAGACGGAGAGTACTTCGTAAGATTAACGAATCTATCCTCCCTCTGCACTGGGCATTGATGATAATGGGGAAAAAAAAGCCATGAAGGGGCATCTGAGGTTACTTAAAATTGCTTCCCAGAAGAGAGCAGTGCATCAGTGACATACTATCTCCTTAGTCCAAGTTAGCAGAGACTCACACGACTGGGGCTTCTCTGTCATTCCTTGTTCTTTCCTTAGGGTGTTCTGGAGGTGTATATGTGTATACATACCTAAACAATACACATATACATATGTATATATGCATATTAAAACATATTCATCTTCACCACACATGTGTGCAATATAGATTATACATATGCATGCCTATATACATCTGGAGATATATGTGTATGCATGTTTATATTTATATTTCAATATTTTGTATAGTTTCCTATGCTCCTATTTGGAACTCAGATAAAGATTTTGTCTGGAACAGTTAATCCAATGCAGTATCTCCTCATACTATTCAAGTGTCATGACAGACCTACCAAATAACAAGTCAGGGCTATCACTTCCGAGAGTTGAGAAAATAATTGAGTGTAATCAGAAAATTCTAATCACTACCTTCCTAGGGTGGTTTATCTGTCTCTTTCTGCTGCCCCTATATATTTTACCAGGAACTACTCCAATATTTTGATATGCTATGCAGTCCTGTCATTCACAATCACTCAAACAGCCTACTGACAATTTCCTCTTGTGGGAATTTGCTGATTCATTCGCATACCCTCCTATCAATTATCCTGTGATCCTACTCTCTGCCTGTTTCTTGGAGCAGCTATCATTGGCTAGACTATAGCACTCTGATCATTCCTCACACTTTTATATTTGTCATGGACTGGTGGAGCAGAGCCAAGGATAAGCCAGGGTATAGATGGGGATCCTCAGGTTAGCATTTCTTACTTTCTAACTTGAGTTCCTAAACTTCCCAAGAACTTCAGCTTCATGGATCAAACAAGTTAGGTCTTGAAACCTGGTCATGCAGGACATGACAGAATAGTTGGTGGAGAATAATGTTTTCTACATGTTCATAGACATGCATTGAACATGCTATGTTGCACATTGTATGGACATTGAACTACAGTACCCATTTATTTCACCTTAAGGGAAGAGGAGAATCAATGGCAATGTGAGCCACAGGGCCTAACAATGTACCCTCTATCCACATGGGAACATATATGATGGGTAATATACAGTTTAATATGGACTTTCTGAAGAAAATGCTTTAAGCCATAGCAGTAGCTCTAATAGAAATTTCTGGTACTATGGCAGACTCATGGAGGATATATTCTTGAACCTCTTGGTCCTTGTTTTATTCCTCAGATTTCATCACTTGGACAGTTGCTTGTTCTGCTCATGGAGCATAGCTGCATTTCCCTAGAGCTCATCAAAGTGGAACAGGGCCCTACTATACGTTAGTCAGACTAAATGCTTCAGATTGGGTATATACAAGACCAGGGTTTCTAAAATGATATTGTTGGATTCCCTTTAATGAAGTAAACAAAAAGAAAAAAAAAAGTTAGGTCATTACTATCTTAAGACTAACACTCAAACCACATGTAGTGGTTTATTACATATCAAAACATTTGTCATTAGATAGACATGATCTGACAGCAATAATTCTAAAGGCACAATATGATACAGTGGCAAGAAAGTTAGATTTGGAGTGCAAATAGTTAGTTTCAAGTTAAAGCTACACATTATATGATGTTTGGGAAGCTCCTTCCCTTTTCTGAGTTTTAGTGCCCTCATTTGTAAAATCCGTGTTCAAACTAATGTCATCCCTTCCAGTTCTCATGTTCTTTGATACGAGTTCTGATCACAGAGATATCTAACCTCCAAAGGATGGACCTGGTCCCAGGGAAGGAATGGGTAAGGGGAAAAGACCTTGCAAGTTATCTGTCATAATAAAACCCATGCATAACAGAGGATCTGGGAAATTGAAATGTGAAAACAAAGGAGACAGCCTGAAGAAACTTGGAAAATAATTGAGTAAAGGAGATAAAACCAGAGTGAAGGGGAAATAGTGAGGAACAAAAATAGTTTAGGAAAGAGACAGTAAAGGCCTGAGGAAAGTGAATTACAGTGTCAACCAACAAATATTTATTAATGGCCTATTATGTGACAGAATTGTTTTTAAAAAAAAACAGCTTGTTTGGTTCCCATGTCACAAATGTCATGGACTGTAAGTAAATTCAAAAGAAATACTGACTTTCAGTCCAGGGTATATGTATCTCCCACGCTAGGAAGTAACAATCTCTCTCATAGTACTGTTCAGAGACTACCCAAGTGTACAGAGGCTTCCCCCTTACATCCTCTTCCCTGTCAAATATCAGTTGTAACCTTATGGTACCTAGAAGCTTACCATAAACATTTCCTGTTGTGCTTTAAGTGGTGAAATAAAATTTAAAAAAAATATTTGTGGTAAACAGTGAGTAAGTACAGAAAGTGGAAATTTTTTTTATTGGGAATGTGAACTCTTTTACAGCACAAGGTACAGTGAAAAGAAGCCTCTATGGTTGGGCACCAGCACAGTTGTTCTAAGGCAGGAGTCCAGTTCTTGACATATTTTCCTTGGGTAGCTTAATGGTTAGTTTGAATACTCTGTGGAATTTATCAGCTTACAAAATGATTTTTATTGAAGTGATCAAAAATGCAGAAGGTTGATTTTCTATCTACCCTGACTAGATGGGGAGGTTTTGGGCTGAATGTGGATGTGTTTGGTCATCAAGGACAGAAAACGTCACTCCCACACCTGTGCCACTCCTCTCCTCAAAAGCCATCATTGGTTCCCTATTATCTGCTAAAGAAAATGACAGGATGATGGATTTAGAGGTAGAAGGGGCCTCTGAAGTCATCAGCTCTAACCTTCTCTATAATATGAACAAAATGATGGCCAGAGATATGGAACGACTTGCCCAAGGTCATCCGGATGGTAAGTAACAGAGCCAGGATTCAAACCAAGGTTCTCTGGCTACAAACATAGTGTTCTTTCCACTGCCTATTCTCCCAATCCTGAGGTAGAAAATGCTGCACAATCTGCCTTTCTAATTTTATATCATATCATCCAATCAACAAGTCTGTGTAAAGGGTCTACTCTGTACCTTGATCCTGGCCCCACCTCCATAACCTTTCCTTGACACAATCTGAAGCACTTCACTTAGACCTCCCCTTTTGTCCTTGTCTCAGTCTCCCTGGTATTCACACTGATTTGCATGTTTCCTCCCTGTAAATTCCTTGAGAGCAAGGTCTGTGTACCAATAGTGTGTCCCACAGTGTCTTGCAAACAATAGGCACTTAGCTAAAGTGAATGTATGTATTCAATGCATGTATGGGGGCAGCTAAGTGGCACAACGGATAGAGTGCTAGGCCTATAGTCAGAAGACTTGAGTTCAAATTCTGACACTTTTGTGTCCTTGGGTAAGCACTTAATCTCTGTTTACCTCCGTTTCCTTATCTGTAAGATAGGGATAATAAAAGCATCTACTTCCCAAGGTTGTTGTGAAGACCAAATGGTTCATAATCCTAAGCATTCAGCATTGGGCCTGGCACATAGAAAGTATCCATTATTGTTATTGTTGATGACTTCTGGTAGGGCTGAAGCCAGAGGCAGGAATATGTTTCAGAACTGGAAATCTACAAGGCTGGTTCACTCAGTCAATAAACACGTATTAACTACCTCAGGTATGCCAGAAGCTGTGCTCCGTCCTGGGGAGAGAAAGAAACGGTTCCTGTCTTCCACGAGCTTCCATTCCATGAGTGGAGATATAAACATGCAAAAGTAGATGCAAACGTATGCAAAGTAAACTAAAGATAATTTTTGTCAACAAAGCACTGATAGTTGAGAGAATCAGGAAAAGCCTCAGTAAAACTTTGAAGAAAACTAGGGATTCTAAGAGACCTTGGTGAGAAGGAAGCAGATTCCAGGCATAGTCACAGCAGTCTGAGTGTCATCGGTGAGGAACAGTGAGGCCACTTTGGCTGGACTGTGGAGTATGTGAGGGGGAGTGATGTGTAAAAACCAAGGGGAGGATGGCTGGAGCCAGGTTGTAAAGGGCTTTAAACACCAAAGAGAAATGGGGAGGCCTGGGCATAAGTGCTGTTGAGAACAGGTATCCAAACTGAATAAATATCAAGATCTGATGGGTCACCATTGGGCAGGAGCTTAAACTTATATGGGGGCTCCAAGCCATAGGACCCGGGGAGCTGAAGCATTTTTACTACCATTCTATGCTCCTTCAATCAAACTCTTCTCACAGATTTCTTAGTAACCCTTTGTGCTTCTCTGGCCTAATATCTTTGTACCCTTGGCTACCCCTCCCCCCTAAGTAAAATTGGTAACATGCACGAATGAATACTTCTCTGTGCTGGGATTAATGATCCATTCTGCCAAAAATTCAACAAAAATTGAAACTCAAAGCCTAAAACGATCAGAATGAAGGGAAAATAGAAAAATTTTCATTTGAATGTGAGTATGGCTGCAGCCTCTATAAGCTCCCCTGATATGTGAGAAAAGTAACCATCTTCATGAACATATCCATAAATGTGAAGTCTGGGGTAGTATCTCATGGGTAGAGAGGCTACTTGGTAATCAAATTCTTGATCAACAGGATAAGATGATAAACCTAAGTGCTACACTGGTATCTTTACAATATCAAGAGAAAAGAGACCTTCAGCTTGTGAGTTGTGCCCCCTAGTGGTGAATTTACAATGGAAGGGGCATCTAGGTCTACAGATCACAAATACATTGGATTATTAAAGTTTTTCTCCAGGTGTCAATTCAGCAGCACTCCCAAATTAAGGCAATAGAGCTAAATATACAGAGCCGGAGGGAGGAGCAAGCAGGACAGGCAGAGGCTTCTTACTGTCAAAGATTTGCTGGTTTGTAAGGGTCAAGATCTATTAAACAAAAAAGCATCATTAATCCCAGTAGAAATAAGTATTCATTCATGAATGTTCACAGTTACCAATTTTACTTGGCAGGGATGGGCAGCAGAGGATGCAAAAATGCTAACCCTCTTTTCTGTTTTTCATGCTCTAGGGCCCCAGTACATTGAAAGCCAAGCCAAAAGCAATCCAACCTTTCTTGTAAGCATTTATCTGCTAGCCTCTTTAGGGAATCTGTATCTTGGTCTGAGAGGAAATACATATAACCAATCAAGACCTGAACCTCAGGTACCAACTCAGTAGAACAGTCACACAGGCAAGGGGCCACATATCTTTTAAAGAATCAAGTACATTCTGGAAATTGTGATGCTGCCAAGGCAATGTTAGGGTGACTCTCCCTCATAATAATACTTGGAGGGCTCTGCAAAAAATGTCCAGAGGTGCATAGACTTAAGATTTGGTATCAAGGTGCTCCATACAGAGGCAGTATGGCAAGTAGATTAGAAGCAATTAAGTGGCATGATGATTAGAGTATTCGACTAAGTCAGGAATACCCTGGGCAAGTCACTTCATTTCCTCTTCTGACAGAGATGGTAATAGTATCTACTTCACAGAGTAATTATTATGAGCTCCAAATGAGATAAGGAAGACATCATTTAATAAATGTTTATTATGGGCAAGGCTCTGTTCTAAGTACTAGGAACACTCATATAAGCAGAAAGAAAATTCCTTCCCTTAAAATAGTTTCTATTCTAATAAAGGAAGGCAAAATACACAAGGGAACTGAAAAGTGTAAGCATGTGCTTTTGAAGTCCAGAAGTCAGGAACAGGGCTGGGAGGGGGAGGAAGGCTGACTTAGGCTCCTCTACAAAATGGAGGTCCTAGAAATAACTCAGCAGTGGGAAAAGGAAGACACTTTGTAGAAGGACATAGGTCTAGTTGAGTAGACCAGAAGGATGGTCAGATGCTTTAGGGTGAAGTGTCCTCCTGAGTTGAGGGAAGTTATAGCACAAGACAGCAGGTAATAAATGTAAAGCATTTACAAACAAATGATAAAACATATTATAACATTTTGTTTGTACACAGACATGAAAGAGCAATTAGTATACGTAAAGCTCTTCATGACCCTTAGAGTGCTATGTAAATTCTAGTTGTTATTATTATTACTGGATTTAGTATTATGAAAACCTGAATTCAAATCCTGCCTCAGATACTTCCTTGCTCTATGCACGTAGGCATGTCACTTGAACTCTTGAGGCCTCAATTTCTCCATCTGTAGAATGAGGACGGTTGGGAGGACTTCCATCTCTAAACCTATTATTCTAACATCCCATGAAACTATACCTTAGTCATATTAACTTAGACAACAGAATCTAAGGAGTACAGAGGTCCCCTCTCTGGGAGTTTGGCCTTCCTTCAATAATTCAGGCACTGCATGACAAGTTGGGCAGGGTTCCACTTACTTCAATTCAGGCTAATTTATTATACTTTGGATTGCTGGGCTCCAGTCTGCCAGAGTGGTCCAATTCCTGTACAAAACTAGAATGAACTTGCTTTACCCCAAAATGGATATAGCCCAGTGAGGCCAATGGATCTGCCAGTTGGTGGTCTCCTTTCTCTGTGGATGATCTTCAAAGGCTTACTTCATCTAAGTGATACATCACTTGCAGTTGCTGAGCAGAGTGTTAGGCTTTTGACCAAGTCAAAATAAAAAGGAGATCTGTAGAGAAATATAAAGGTTGTATTTCTGAAGAGGTGACTCCACACCAATGAAATAGAACTCGTTGGAGGACTGATATATTGGGAAAAATACAACTCTGGCTTTTCAAGAGAAGTAGTGAAAATACATTGCAAAAATGTCACAAAGTAACTTGGTCCTTGAGGCTTGAAATATATTGAGAGTACTAACAAATGTTGGTTAGCTGGGGCTTGTGGAGGTGTGAATACTCCTAGGACAAAGGAAGATGGTGAGAAATAAAAGAAATTAAGCCTTTTTCAGACTGCAAAATCACCACAAGTGATAAGTATTTTTATTATACGCATAAATACTTGAAATTATAGGAACAACTATTTCAGAGTGGGAAAATATCACTAGCGAAAATTTCCCCCCATGGAACCACTATTTATATCACATGGAACATGAGAATTATGTAGAATAAAGTTTTAAAACTGCACTATGACAATTAGAAAAGGGAAAGAATGAGAATGTAAAACTAATGAGGGCAAATTGTGGTGTCAATGTGTTTCTATTATGTGTTAATTTCTATAGCTCAAGGTAGACTAATAAGAAATAATTAAACTTATATTTCAATATATCATGGACCTGTAAGCTCACTGAAAGGTGCCCTGTAACAGTGTGGATTGCTCCTCACCCAAGAGTTCTCCTCCAATACAATTCTTGTCCATATATTCCAGACTCATTCAAAATTTTGGAGGCCATCTTCTAGGTTAGGGGTTCTTAGGCTGGAATCTACAGAGAGGTACATAGATAGATTTCAGGGAGTCTATAAATTTATAAGGGAAAAACACATTTTATTTCAATGGAATTAATTTCCTTTGTAATCCTAAATATTTTATTTTGTGCATTTAAAAATACTGTTTTGAGAAGTCCATAGACTTTACCAGGCTGCCCAAGAGGTCCATGACACACATAAAAGGTTAAGAACTTTGAGCATTTCACAGGTACCAAAAAATCATTCAATGTGTTATAAAATGATCATACATTTCATGGATTATATATATATATAATAAAAATGCCACCATATTAGGTGCTGAGGAAAAAAGACAAAAATGTAGTCGTAGAATGTAATCTCAATGGTTATTTCAACATGTTTCATTTCTTCTTCTTTCCTTCTGGTACTTTGTAAAGAAATGCATAGAATGGCAAAGATACCAATATTGTTTTGCTGTTGTTGCTTAGTTGTTTTTCAGTCGTGTGCAACTCTTCATGGCTCTTTTAGAGTTTTTCTTGGCAAAGATACAGGACTGGTTTGACGTTTCCTTCTCCACTGTTTATGATTCATTGTCCTCCCTTTCCATGGGAATATTTTACTTGTAAAATACATTCTTCCACTGCAAAATAAAGTTTAAAAATAATATCCATTCATCTGTGTACAAAAACTATTTGGACAATTTAAACTTAGGCAAAGACAATCAGAGATGTCTTATAGCTGGGTCCATGGGGACCTTCTTTGTGGACTTTTATTATTTTACATAAGAGCACACTGATGAAGTCTCTGAACAGGTTAATTTTCCACTGATCTTCATGACCACACTGCCACATCCGTCATAGGATAAATGAGATTATTTAATTTCTTTATTTTCACCATTTGTTGCTTTATTTGTAGTACCATTGCCTCAAGATAGCCTGTCCTCTTTAGGCTCCTTTCTCACAAAAGAAACAGCCAATTTTTAGTATTCAGAATCTGAATCAATCCTGAAGAATACTACTTATTTCAGTTTTCAAAGGATGAAATAAAGCTATCAACAAAAATATGAAAAAAAATATTCTAAATTACTGATAATTAGAGAAATGCCAGTTATAGAAACTTTGAGCTTCTACTTCACACCTATCAGAATGGAAAAGAGTGAAAACAACAAATGTTGAGGGAGTTATAGGAAAATATACACACTAGTACACCATTGGTTGAGCCATAAATTGGTCTAGCCATTCTGGAAAGTAATTTGGAACTATGCCCAGAAAGTTATAAAACTGTGCATACTCCTTACCCCAGGTATAACAATACTATATTCCCAAAGAAATCAAAGAAACAGAAACAGGATCCATCCATAGAAAAATGTTTGTAGTGGTTCTTGTGATAACCAACAATTGGAAACTAAGGTGGTATCCTCCTATTGACTATAACAATAAATTATGGCATAAGAATGTAATGAAATATTATTGAAATATTATTGTGCCATAAGATATGATGAAAAATGGACAAGTTCAGGAGGAACATGAAAGACTTTTACGATGTGACACAGAGTGAAATGAGGAGATAATAACATTATAGAGAAAAACAATTTTGAAAAACTTATACCTCTGATCAACATAATAAGTCATGAGTCTAAAAAAATAAAAATGAAACATACCACTCACCTCCCGACAAAGAGGTAATAAGTTCAGAATGCAGAAAGAGGATTAAACTTTTGGAAATGGCTAATGTGGACATTTATTTTTTCAGGCCATGTAGTTATGTATTGAGGGCTTTATTTTGGGGCTTTCAGAAATATTTTTTTAAAAAAGAGAATTCTTCCTAGTTAAGGTATAAAGTACAAGAGAAAGCTATAGTTTTTTTTTTTTTGTTTGCTTTGTTTTGCTTCTGTTCTGTACTTAACACTCTTTCATGAGCTGTGTGACAAAGTGGATAAGAGTATGGAGACCTGATTTTGAATCCCATCTCGTACTCTTAATAGCTGCCCAACCCTGAGCAAGTCACATCCTCTGCCTGCCTCAGTTTCTTCCTCTATAAAATGGGAAATAAGGACAACACCACCTCACAGGATTGCTCAGTAAGTTAACAGAAGTAAAGCATTTTTTAAACCTTGAAGTGCTACATAAATGCTAGCTATTATAATTACGTAATAAATATTTACTGTGATTTATGTTTTGTTTTGGTATTAAGTGAAAAGACTTCACTTCTTAAATTATCCTTTATTTCCAGTGTTTCAAGGACTATCACATACTTCAAATTAATCTCTCTATAGTATTCCTCTGGTTATGTTTACTCAACAAAGCCAGATGCTAGGATTTTTAAGCAGCCCTACTTTCATCTCCCTAACGAATGAAATGAGTCCTGAGGAAGAAAAAAAAAGGCCCAAAGAATCTTCCCCACTTAAGAAACTGATGGCATTTAAGGTGATAACAGAACTAAGTCAGTTAAGGCTGGCTGCCTGACTTTACTGAAAACCTAGTGACAGATAAAACATAAATCAGAATCCTTATCATTTTGGCTTCCTTGCCTGCCAAATGGGGGTTTAGTTTATCAGGACCTATAGGCCCACTGACTCCTTTTGCCCTTATTTCCAGGCAGCAGGGTGGAACTGTTGGGAGCTAAATGGCTATTCTAAACCATGTTCATGTAAACAAGCTCAGGTAAAACTTCCTTGAACTGCCAATGAGTGATGTGTGATCTGTCTCACTAAACTGTACACTCAATAGGGATATATCACTGGTATCTTGAAAAGAAAACAAATAAAGAAACAAGTCTATCTGGTTCAGGCTGAGCCCTCTTAAAGCTCTCTCTCAAACTGATAAGAATACCAAGACTTAGATTTCCTGACCAAAAGAAAGTATGGTCATTTAAGGAAAAACAATAGTCTGAGAAAGGATATGGGAATTTCTGTGGATTTTCCCCACTCTTAACCCTTGATAAGGGAGACACTACTAACTATAATGATTTTTTTCTTTCATTTTAACCAATAATACATTTGCTACAATGAGTTTTCCCAATCTTTAAAACAGTGACAACACAATACCTTTGATAAGTAACTTCCAGATTCTGGGCCTTCAGTCTCTCATTTACTAAATGAGAGTGTTGGACAAAATGATGTCTATTGCTCCTAACGTTTTTTAATATCCTATAATTGTAACATGCCTATAGGATACCTGACATTAAAGACAAAAGGCATTTTTTATCTTTTCATTAAATATACATGAATGAATGCATAGCTAGCTAACTGAATGAATGAATTTCAAGCAAAATGCTAAGCTCTGGGAAATACAAATGCAAACAAGAAAGATGTTCCCCCCTCTCAAGGAATTTATGGATTAGATGAAAGCTCACCTATCAGAGCCCAGAGTCTCTGACGCAGAGTTAAGGGTTCCATAGAAAGGGGATAAGGAGGATGACCTTAGTATAGGTGGCACTTCAAGGAGTTTATAGTCACTAGTCAATCAATCAACAAGTTCTGATTATGTGCCTACTACGAATCAGGTACTGTATTACTCACTTGGGATTGAAGTACAAAGAATGATCACACCTTATTCACAAAGAGCTTACATTCCAACAGGGGAGACAATAAGTGTGTATATAATTATAGACAGCATACATACAGAAAGAATAAAAGCAAATCTATAGAAAGTAGTTCAATACCAGGTAGTTTAGGAGAGAGAGCACTAGTAATTGGAGAGATCAGGTTTCATGCATAAGATGATGCCTGAGATGTATCTTTAGGCAAGACAGGGACTCTTGGAAAGGGATATAAAAAGACAGTGGCTAGATACCTTGGCGGTGCAGTGGATAGAGCACTGTAGTTACGTCAAGGAGATCTGAGTTCCAGTCTTGTCTCAGACACTTAATAAAGATGTCATCCTAGACAAGTACTTTGGCTTTCTCAGCCTCAGTTTCCCTATCTGTAAAATGAGGAGTATAAGAATGTATACTTTAGAGGATTGTTGTGAGGATCAAATAATATAATGTATGTAAGGTGTTTTACAAACTTTAAAGTGTATATAATTTTAGTTATAAGGAGGATATGGTAGGCATGTGGGATGGCTGGTCTCCTTAATGGTTTTCTAGCCATTGATCTATATTCCATTCTCTTCAATTTCTCTGCTATTCTCTACTATTCTTTCTGATTAGGCCATACATATATATAGATAGATAGATAGATAGATAGATAGATATAGATATATAGATATATAGATATATAGATATATAGACATAGATATAGATATAGATATAAAATGCTACATTGATACCTAGAAAGAGTTCATTCATCTTCCACAAAGTTTAGTCTAAGGCAGAAGTATCATATCCCTGGCTCACTTCTAGTTTTATCCTCAATGAAAAGAAAGAATAAATTCCTCATTTCATTTATGTGATTTGAGTTATTTTATTTATTTATATTTAATAGTTCCTCATTTGAAACAATGAATATCCATGTTGTCTGATACAATTAGGGCAACACAACTTATAAGGCAAATATATGACCTTTTCTTAAGGGTCAAATGTCTTTGTGCTGCCATAGAAGTTGAAAAGATTACGCCCAGCAAAGGTACAGTAACTGAAGAGGAGATTAGTGATATTTTTGATGTTGATAAACATCTCTGGATGTGAACTAATAAGGAATGAAGAGAGAAAATAATGAGTTCTTTAGAGCAGTGGTATCAAACTTTAACAGAAACAGGAGCTGCTAAGTTGTACATAATGATTTTTTGAGGCCATAGATTGATTTAGTTTTAAAATGTAATATTACCTATTTTATTGTATTTTGATTTATTTTTACTAAGTATTTCCCAATTACACATTAATCTAGTTTGGTCACACTAAAGACTATTGTGGGCTACATGTTTGACACCTCTGATGTAGAGAGAACACTTACAATTTGCTTTTCCCTACATATGAGGGAAAGAGGTTCACCAATATATTAATGGAGAACCAGAACTTCAGAATGTGAAGAGCTCAGTCAGGATTCCTCTAGTTCATCCTTTATCAAGGTTTCCCTCTATAATCTCTTGGACAAGTTGATGCTTGAAAATCCCCAGTAAAGTTGGAGCCCTCCAAAAGCAACCCATTCCAGTTCCAGGCAGCTTTAATTTGTTAGGAAGTCCTTTCTTAGGTCAAGCCCAAATCTGCCTATCTACAACTTTCATCACAGTTCTACCATCCCATACAACAGATGACAAATGACCTCTACTTTGAATCCTTAGGGTTCTCAAACACCAAATATTCATTCATTCATTAAATAAATATTTGTTAATGTGCAAGGCACTGGTTGTAGGTGCAGAAGAGGATAAATTTAAATGTGTGGATGATTTGAGCTATGCATTGCGTGTGAATTCTACATCCTCACTCAGAGTTGGATAATAGCCAATGAAAATTTAGACTTTTCCAGCTAAAGAAAAATTGTGATGTGAGATATAAATATAGAAAAAAAACACACCTGTGATCAGCCAAGGCCATTAGTCCTCATGTCAAGTGTACTCTATAAAAATATAGGCCAGAAACATTGGTCTGGAAAATACCAAATTATATCACAGAAGTCAGTTTGGAAGTATATTTCAGGCAATGTATCAACATATCATGAATTTTACTTTTCACTTAATCAACAACTTTTTATTCAAGTAGACTGAATTTTTACATCTTTGAATTTCAGCTTAAGTTTTCATATATATGTATATATGTATATATATTTATATATAGTGACTGTCTATACATACAGAAAGAATAAAAGCAAATCTATAGAAAGTAGTTCAATACCAGGTAGTTTAGGAGAGAGGTTTCCCTCTATAATCTAATGATTTAAAGTTATGCTATTTAGAAAAATTTTTCCTCATATAAAGAAATTTTAAAGATAGACTTTCCTGGGAAAATTATTTTTTTTCAAAGACAGAGAATGGGACCAACACTATAATCTCATTGGTACAAAATCCATATTAATACACCATCCAAATAAAAAATAAAATATTAACATGACTGTTTAAATAGATTTATACTAAAACAATAATCTAGTAGTTTTTTCTTCCTAGACTAGAGAGGTAGAAGCATTAGATTTTATTCTTCCTCAATATAATCAGTCATTCTAGTCTCAGCTTTGTCATAAACTCTGTATGTGACCTTGATCAAATCACTTTGCTCCCCTGGGTCTCAGTTTCCTCATCTGCAAAATTAAGAGACTATACTAGATTATCTTTAGAGTTCCTTTCAGCTCTAGAATTCCAAGATTCCATACAAAAAAATTTGCATAGCTCCCACTGGGAGTTTATAATCTTGTTATTGTTTGTCCTTCATTTTCAAAGAGAACCATGACATCAGAAAGGTGATGTCATGACTTGCAAGTGAATTGGATTTAAATGAGGGAGGGCTGTGCAAAGTCACCAGCCTCACTTTCTCCTCCAGAGCCATCTGAGTCCAGTGGTAAGATATGAATCAGGATGACTGAAGATGCCCTGGTGAAGTGGGAAATTTTGGCCTTTTTAAGCTAAAGTTTTTCCCAGGTCTCAGTTTGACTGAGGCAATACCCATTCAGTGATTAAGGCTAGGTAAGAAATCAGTCAAAGAATGGCCTCTTTTACTTAGTTTAAAAAAATTAAACTGAGACCTTCAAGTTCCTGGCAAAAACAGAAACAATTGCTATTTGCATTTACTATGAGCCACCAGGGACCAAACAATGACTAACTGGAGCTTGGGCTGGGACCTATCCTTGATCAATCAGTGAGAGTCAGAGTGATTTGCATTTAAGGCTTTGTCCTTAAGAAAGAAATCTACCCTATAAATCCTAAAATATTTTGTGAGGTTTCAGCAATCAAAATTTATATTATTTTGGGCAGAGTACCTGCAGGTAAGGGTATGATACCCTATATGGACAGAGGGAGAGGAAGGAGGAGAGGAAAGAGGAGAGCATACAATCTAGAAAAAGAAACAAAAGCATGAACACATAAGGGGCTAAATAAAACAGATCAGCCATATTGGAGATGTCACAATGGGGTAAATAAGCGCCAAATGAGTGATACGGACAAGACCTAAAAGAGACAAAAGGAATGAGGTAGCACAGAGATGGGGGCTGGTTAGGGAAGTCATCAGGATGTACACAGACAAGTTTTAAATTGTCTATTGATTTAGTTCATATTTAAAAGAAAGAAAAACTTTTAATAGACTAGAGAGGGAGCATGGAATAATGGATGGTATATCATCCTTGGAGTCAAGATGACCCAGGTATAAGTCCTGCCTCTTATACATAATAGTGTGTAAGAGGCCATATACAAGTAATTTAAGCTCTCAGCACCCCAGTCTAACTAGACAGACAGACAGATAGATAGATAGATAGATAGATAGAAAAATAGCATATTTTAGCATATCACTACCGTACTAAATGCTGGGAAGATAAATAAAAGTTAAGCAAGATAGTCCCTGCCCTCAAGAAGTTTATATTCTAGTAACAGAATATAACACCTAATGGTGTAGCAGAAAAAAAGAAAGAGGGAAAAAATATACCTGAGAGGAAGGTTTGAGTATGGAGAGGAAACAGCCAGGAAGTAGATGGAGGCCTGGGCCCTAGTAAAGTAAAATAAAGGCTCTTCTCTCAGAATCAGGGTAAACAGGAGTCCAAGGTTCCACCGGGAGAGAGGATGAAGATAATGTTTGGTAAGCAGATACCATAAGTCAAGCATTTAAAAGGTTATAAGTTGTAGATCAGTTGCTGATTCATATCTATGTGGACAATGAGAGTTCTTGAACAGTAGCATAAAACTAAAATAGAGATTCCTGTGGGCCTCATATTAAATTGGAAAACCATACATTAACATAATCTAAGTTGTTACGTATTTTTATTTATTTTTGTCAAAAATTGCCCAGTTACGGTATAATCAGTTTCAGTGTGTTCTTGGGAGTTTTGTGGGCAGACCTAGAGTTGGACACGTTTGATATACTGATGCAATCACAGGCCTATATTACAAAATTTTAAAAAATTCTAGCACTTAACAAGTACTCACCAAGTAATCTTGATACTTGTAACTTCGAGTTATAGCATCGCATAGTGAAAACAGCATTAAACATGAAGTCAATTCCCCTCTTGACATGTGACTTGGTACATTTCACTTTGTTCCTATCTGCAACTTATTTTCCTGCTCTCCTAAATGATGATAACACTTGTGCTTACCTGGTTGGTGTGAGGAAAAGTAAGCTATTCTTTTGTTATAAATCTGAATTCATTAACGCCAAAGCAAGAAATTTTAAAAATGTGAAACAAAAGAATTGTAGAGAATGAAAGAACTAGGCATCTGGGTGACTCCAAGACAAGTTTACTCAAATCATATGAGTAAGTACCAGATAATTCAGAACAATGAGATGGAAGAAGTTCTATGCTGTTTTTAAAGCTATTTAAGGAAGGCACCATATTGATACTAAATAGTTCTCACTCTCAACAAATTGCTCCTCATAACTAACCTAAATTCCTTTGGCTGCCATTTAAGATGTTGATTGCTTCCTCTTGTTCCACATATATATGGAAAATTATGGTTTTCCACAGTCACTATGTTCATTCTTCTCTGCTTAAGTGTCCTTAATGGATTTGGATGCATTTTCCAAAATCCCTTTAGTCATTCTATTCTCTTAGGTGAATAATCACAAAATCTTAAATTTATTTCTCTCATAATATCATGGGCTTTTTCAAATTTATCATTATAGTTATTTATCATCGTCATCCTTATTATTATGGTGTGCCTCCTCACATATATACTCTGGCTCTTTGATTAAGAGCCAGAAGAAGCAGGAGATTGCATGGTTTAGGGGATTAGTAATAGATCAGGAAGTGTTTCACCTCTAGGTCATAGGTTCACATCTGGCCCAGGTCAGTAATGGCCCCAATGTATTTGACTGTTCACTGGTCTGGGTGGAATGAGTTGGTGGTCTCAATGAGCAGGTGTTTATATCACAAAAGGCTCCCTTGCTGGCTGTCTCAGTGGGTAGGAACATTATACTATATTTGCTGTGTTAGAGGTGGTCCTGTGTTTCCAGGGTCCATGGTGTTTATGCTGGGTATGAACTATGGCTAATGAATACTATTTTGTTACTTTTCACAATTTTTTTAAAAAAAAAATCTGCCTTAAAATGTCCAGTGAATAATAATGACATTTCCCTAGTATCCTTGATTGAAAAGACAGTCACAAAAGTAGCCCCAGAGTCTACCATATGCTTTCAGAGAATCTTCACACCTTGTTTACATAGCAGACACTGTGAAAAAAAGTTTGCTATATTTTCAATAATTTTTTAAAATTTATTTTTAAGCAGTTAGTTGGTACAGTAGATAGTGTGCTGGACCTGGAATCAGGAAGTGCTGAGTTCAAATTGGCCTCAGACACTTACTAGCTGAGGGATTTTGTGCAAGTCATTCAACCTGTCTACTTCAGTTTCCTCATTTGTAAAATGCAGGTATTAATTAATACCTACCTTCTAGGACTGTTGTGAGGATAAAATGAGATAATGTTTGTAAAATACTTTACAAAACTAAAAGCACTGTATAGATACTATTATTATTATTATTATTATTATTACTATTATTATTATTTATAAAACATATGAAAGGTTGGGATACGAAAACAAAAATAGATAGCCTCTGCCTTTAAGCAGTTTATATTTCATTTGGGGGATGCAATATGAGTACTGACAAGTAAACACAAAGTAATTTCAGGAGGGACAGAGCATTAAGAACTGAAGACATAAAAGTAGGCTTCATGGAGGAGGAAGCATTAAGCTGAGTTTTAAAATAAAAATAAGGATGGTGAGAGACTGAGTTGAGGCAGTGGTCTAATCATGGGACATAGCTTTTGTGAAACCAAGTAGTCAGGAAACAGAATACTGAGTTTGTATAGCTGAAACATGGACCATGTGAAGGGAAGTAATGTGAAATAAGGCTGGGAAGGTAGGTTGGAGACTCATGTTGTAGAGGGCATTAAATACCAGAGCAAAAAGTCTGAATTTTATCTTAGAAAAAATAAGGAGCCATTGGAATTTAGGGGAGGCAGCAAAGGTGGGACTGTTGGTAGGGAAATTGTAACATGGTCACACTTGTGTCTTAGGAAGATTATATTAGCAGCCATGTGGAGAATGAATGGGAGAGAGGGAAGACTGGAGGCAGGAATATTCATTAGGCAGCTATTACAATAGTCCATGTGGGAGGTGGTGAGGGCTTCGATGAGGGTGGTGGTTTTTTAAGTGGAGAGAAAGGGCTGGATGTAAATGACAATAGAGGGGGAACTCAGAAATTGATTTGAAACAATGGAGAGAAAAGAGTTAAAATCAACTCCAACATCATAAACCTGCATGGCTAAGAGAATAGGATGGTGGTGTCCGCCACTGAAAAAGGCAAATATGGAGAAGCGGAGACTTTAGAAGAAAAAGATGGTAGGTTTCATTTTCACCAAAATCAACTCTTGGGAAACCAGCCCGACTTTTATCAATAATCAGGCAATGCCAGACTGATAAACTACCTTCATGGAGATTAAAAGGAAAGAGTAATCAATGCTCCAGCTATTTGCTTTTAATCTTGCAGCTCAATTTGCAACTTTTCTCTGGGGAGGAAAAACCATCATGAAAACTCCCAAGGGAATCAAATTTTTCTTTGTTAGAAATGTAGATAGGTCACACTAAATTATGCTATTTGTTTCCCATAACTGTCTTGTCTCTCTGTTTCCTGAGCTCTAGCTCAGATTACCAGCCATATCTGAACTATTTCCTTCTTTTAAAGGACATGGAAAGAATGGGGGGAAAAAAGAGCCTCCAAACCAAAAGATCATTTCAAAATGACACATGTGGAGAGAGTAACATCTGTAAACTGAACTACCAATTTCCAGTCTGCTGTGGGCAAAGGCTGCTCATTTATAGACAAAAGCTCATTAGAGAGCTCAGAAATGACCTTCTTCTGAACCAAGTGAATCAAATTGTCTCTGATCTGAACTGAATGCTAAGGCTTGGTTCTGATTAGATATTTTACCAACGCTTTACAATGTGGAGGCTGCAGACCTTTCTTTGGCACGGCAGCCGCTTTTCCTCTATTTATCAGCTGACTTTAATGTTCCTCTTTTGGTCTTCTCATATTTGTGACCCTCATATGACATTTTAGTTGGGTGATTAATTACTATTAAATGGCACTGTACTTATTAAATAGAGTCCTTGTCGGCATAATCTGAAACCCACAATACCCCGATTCAGTTTGATAAGCTTAAATACACACAATTAGACATGGCACGATCTAATTTGTCAGAGTTCTAGTAGCACAATCTTCTGCCACACAGCTTAAGAGAAAGAGTGATTGGTTGAAAAAGCTGAACATTCAAAGCTTAAATGTCCTCAGTAAATTGATCTTGTACATCATGTAATCTTATTTGGAACTTTCAAGGAGACAGGAAAGCTTTGCTGCCCTGAAGATGCCTTGAAACTAGGCCTGAGGGTTTCTGATCAGAGCAAGGGATTCTCTGACAAGACGTGTGTGACTCCTCAGAGGGAACAGACAACAGCTGACTTGCCTAGCCAGAAGCTTTCATTTGGGGATAATTACATAAAGACTATAAATGTCAGAAGATGAAAGATGTATGTAGAAGAAATAAAGATACAAATGGGGCCATGAAAGCATCAGGAAAATTCAGACCACAAATCCTTACAATTCTGAAAACAAAACAGGGATTGGGATGACTGACATCTCTGCTGAACAGGTTGTAATAATGCAATTATCTTGTCTCAACAGTACTCAGTTTTCTTTATATCTTCAAGAGATATAAGTTATCAAGGCAGCTTTCCCAGGCACAACACAATGTTTGGGTAAAAGCAGAGAGTAACTCTGCTATACTCTTCTCTTTCCACCTCTCAAACAACTTTTAATTTGCCCTCTGTTGAGTGTATTCATTGGTCAGTCTGAAAGTAATGCAGGAATTCGACCAAATAACTTACTTAATGAGTAGAAAGTGTGTGTGTGTGTGTGTGTGTATGTATGTATATATACATATATGTATATATGTATGTATGTGTATAATGAAATGTGTTCTCATTTTCCAACATACTAAGATTTATTGCATCCTTGGTAGCATTAAAAGTTAGGCAGGAAGTTTTTAGCTCTGAGATAATGCATATAATGTGATTTATAAAGCTTAAAGAACAAACAGTAGTAGTTAATACTGTGGTTATTGTTTTCTTTCACTGATACAATAGAAGATATTGGAATGTACAATGCATTACGGTCGTAAGTAACCTGCTTTTGGTTGTTGTACCAGCTGAAGTGGAGGGACAAGGAAAAGTTTCAGGATCTCTGAGGAAAGCAGCCTCAGGTTTTTCTATTCTATATTTACTTGCATTTCTCATGATGTTCCTTGGCCATAGTAGATGGGTAAGTTGACAAGGAACCAAAATTTCAATGTGGGACAAAAGGCAGCATGATGTGGAAGAGAACACCACATAGAGTCAAAAGACAGGTTCAAGTCCTGGTCAAATTATTTCTCCTTATATTGCATCTATCTTAACAATCTCCTGTGGGAAAGTGCTGTGTAAACCTGAAATTGCTCCATATTATTTATGTCGCCTCTTGTAATGTGGAAGGATAGCAATCACTCTGAGTCATTTTAAGGCCAATTCCAATTCTTAATCTAATGGAAAAGTCACTGAACTAAGAATCAAAAATTCTAGATTCTACTTTAACATTTGTCACTGAAATTGGAAAGATGTTACAAATTCCATTTCTTCCCAACACTAATGCTTTGTATCCTCTTAACAGACTCCTCACTCTCTCAGAACATAGTACATTCATTTCCACATGTAGGGACTTAACTTTATGCTACTACGATAATATGCTCTCACACTCCTCCATAGGGAGCTACTGATGGATAAAACTTGAATCTAGGGCTTCAAGAACCTTGATCTGACACTTTTTTTACAAATCACCATCCACATTCCCATTTCAATACTTAAATGGATTTGTGCTCTTCTTGATGTAGGCACTCCCTTCAGTGATGAAAATGCAAGTGGCAGCCAGCCCATCATTCATTCTCATACTATGCCATTCATAGCTATATCCACATTCATAGCTATATCCACGCGTAAACCTTAGAGGATATACCCTCTAGGTTGAGAGCTTTTAATCTCGGTTCTTCAAATCCCAAAGGAGACCATGGAAAGATTTCTGAGAGTCCATCAACTTGAATGGGAAAAAATGCTTCTTTATTTTCACTAACCTCCAGCTGAAATTTAGCATTTCTTTAAATTATCTGTATTCTTAGAAGGGATTCCTAGTTTTCACCAGAGCACCAAAAGGGCCCATGAAATAAAAAAAGGTTAAGAACCACCCCCCGTAGGTCTTGAGCTATACATCTATTATTCCTGGCCATTACAGCATAACTATCCTGTCTCCTTTTCAAACCATATCTTTTTGAATAATAACTTGCATGCCGCTTCCTAAACACAAACCATTGTTGGTAACATTCTACAATCTTCCATCATGGACGTCGTTATTGACCTTAATCACCTTTAATTTTGATTCTTTAGAGACTGTGCTATTTCAGGGTTCACAGCCTCATGGCATCCTGGAAGCCTGTTGGCGTTAAAACGGATTGTCTCAAGGAGCAGCTTGGGATCACTGAAAGCGCTGAGCAGTTTCCCAAATAACAGACAGTTAAAATTTACATAGCGCTTTGAGGTGAGTAAGTGACATACAAACGTTAGCTGGCTTCATCCTCACCTCAAGCCAGAGAGGTAGGTGCCATTTGTCACTTCCCATTTTACAATGAGGAAACAGAAATCAGCTAAGGTTAAGTGATCTGCACAAAGCCACACAGCCAGTAAAGTAAGTGTCTAAGGCTGGATTTTAATGTACTTCTTCCTAACTCCAAGTACAATTCACTGGGCCACCTACCTGCCAATCTGCTCTTTTCCTTTTATTTAATTATAGCCAATGGATTCTTACTTCGTTTATTAAACCTCTCTATTGGATTATTCAAGATGTATGTAGTTACATGCTATGTAAGTGGCCTATGTATTCAAAGATATGCCACATTAGAGACCCTAGGCATTTAAAATTCTTTTGTTTCTTCCAAAACGCATGATTAAACCTATTTCTTATGAGTGGTAGTGAATCTCATTGAGAAAACCCCGTAGTATTTGGGATTTGAGGAAATCATTAGAATGTTATCATCAAAAGGATAATCTAAAAGATTTTACCATCTGGGGAATCCCTGTTCAATTTGGACTCTATAGAGGACATCTTTCTTTGTGGTGACAACCACCTTCAGTGAATATGAATCTCCCTTGCTTTTCCTGACTTGATATGAGTAATCAGAGGATGTAACTCATTCAGTGGTTTTATCTATTAAGAAATTTTGTATTATCTTAATACAGTTTGTGGAAGTTTCATTCCCCAAACTACACTTTGCCTTCTAACTAAAATGTCTGTCAGAATCATCCTCATTATTTGATAGGCAGTTTGGAGAGATTCTGGACAACAAAGTTCTTTCTATTAATCTAAAAACCCACATAGGGAGGCAATTTCCAATTACTTTTTTGATTCTAATGGTGAAACAAAAGACTAAAAAATACTATAACAACAAAGGGACAAAGGGACACACTTTTAAGTTATAGTTTTATAATGGGAATTAAAGTGAACAATAGTAGACATATCCTTAACAAGACCTGGCCTATGGTCCTGACTTCTCAGGGATTAAAGATATTCTGCAATTCTCTTCTGGTCAGTGATTAAAGATAAGGGACATCAAGGATATTAACTTTAATTTAATCAACTTTAATTTTAACTAATTCTTAAGTTTTGTATCACAAGTCCTATATAGGCTTCTACATTTTGGAAGAGTACTTTTGAAGCTGGGATTTGTCCTATTTAGAATCTATTTTGTTTTGAATGAAAAAAATAAACTCTGGCGGCAGTGTGGTATGGTGGATAACAAGTTGGCCTTAGAACCAGGATGATCTTGGTTCAAGTCCTAACTCTGATAAATACTAGCTGTAACATCCTAGAGAAGCTGCTTAAAAGCCTCAGTATTCTAGGTATTTATCCAAGAATGTGAGTTACAGTGAAGGTACTGCTCTCTACATGTAGGTGGAATTTCTTCATCTTGGATATCAATGAAATCATGTATCTAGTACCTATCTATGGAAAATCAAGCAATAAACTCAATGGTATCTTCTATGTTCTATATTTTTCAGGTACTTGTGCGACTTTAGAGATGTGGTTGGTTATACAAAACATTTTTATAGAATCTTCACTGTTCCTTTCTCATATTTTCATCAAGAATATCCTTAATATAAACAGATCATTCTCACAAAAGTTTTATGGAAATGAAAAGAGAGTCATAATGTTAAGTAGTTATCAATATCTTTTCAATATGACTATAGATTTAGAGCTTGTTGGCAATGACCTACACACCAGAGGTCATCTATTATAAAAAACTCTTCATTTTAAAGATGAGGAAATGGAGAATAAGAGAAATTAAGTGCCTTATCAAGGGCACCTAGGTAATCAGTGTCAGAGGCAGAATTTGAACCCACATCCTCTTAATCTAGGAAACTAGGTAGTACATAGAATAGAGTGCTGAGCCTCAAATCAGGAAGACTCATCTTAGTGAGTTCAAATCTGTCCTCATCATATGAAATGCCAGGCTAGGTGGATCAAAGGACAGAATTAAAACTGACAGGAGATATATCAACAATGTCAGATACACGGATGATACCTCTCTCATGGTTGAAAGTAATGAGGGTGAAAGAGGAAAGTGTCAAAGCTGGCTTGAATTTTAAAATTAAAAAAACCCTAAGATCTTGGCAACTGACCCCATTATTTCCTAACAAAAAGAGGGAGAAGAAATGGAAGCAGTGCCAGATTTTATGTGTTCAAAGATCACTACAGATGGTGACTACAGTCATAAAATTAAAAGATGTTTGTTCCTTGAAAGGAAAGCTATGACAAATCTGGACAATATACTAAAAAGCAGAGACATCACCTTGCTGACAAAGGTCCATACAGTCAAAGCTATGTTTTCTCCAGAAGCAACATTTAGCTGCGAGAATTGGACTATCAGGAAAGCTGAGTGCCACAGAATCAACGCTTTTGAATTATGGTTCTGGAGAAGACTTTTGAGAGTCCTTTGGACAGCAAGGAGATCAAATCAGTCAATATTTAAAGAAATTAACTCAGACTATTTACTGGAAGGTCAATGCTGAAACTGAAGTTTAAATACTCTGGCCACAAAACAAGAAGACAGTACTCATTGGAAAAGCCCCTGATGTTGAGAAAGATTGAAGGCAAAAGGAAATGAGGACAACATAGGATGATAGGGATAGGAAGTGTCACGGAAGCACTGAACATGAGCTTGGACAGACTTTGGGACATGGTGGAGGATAGAAGGGCCTGGAGTGCTATAGTCAATGGGATCATGATGAGTCAGACATGACTGCATGACTGAACGATATGTAACTATTGTCTAATCTATTTTCCCTGATCTGTCATCACTGGCTTTAGGTCAGATTGGAGATATCCTAAATGCCTTTAAAATCTTCTTATTTTTATCCTTCCCCCTTGCCCCAATTTGGTCTGATTTTCACCTTTCCTCTATTCAGCAGTCTAATTACATGGATAATGGTTGAAGATTGATTCCAAAATCAATAACTGGTTGTTTATTCTTTGTTAAGATAGAGTCAGTTTCATTTTTGATACTATTGTTTGATGCTTGTCATGTTTAGAACCTTCCAACTTTCTTCTAAAAGAAATAATTTGTGATCTAAAGGTAGGAGACTTCTAGGGAGTCTACAGAAGTCTTTGGCCTCTTTCATTTCTTAATCTCAAGCCACATTCTCCAATTTTATCTTTGCCATATTCCTGTGTCCACATCCATATTTTAGTCACTGTATTTCAATGAATTACTGGTTTGGTTCAGATGCTCTTACCAATTTCTTATAGAATTTATGTTTCTTTTCTATGCAACAGACGGTAAGAGAAATGCTGAAAATGTTTCTACAGGGGTATTTTTCTTCTTGCTTTCCATGAGCCGACAAAACCACAACAAAATAAAATAGACAAATATCACATGAAATGAGGTTTCTTGCTGCTTTTTAGGATATGATGAAACCACTTTCACAAGGTTTTATTTGCTTCTCCAAAGAGTACCTGTGAGCCATATTTCTTTTTACCTGTAAAATTGTTATATAGTCAAGTTTCATTTATACTAAGAATGTCAATATTGGACAGTTCTAGTAAAATATCAACTCACTGGTCATTTAAGGTATCAATGGGTAAGTTAACATGAATAGATAGTCTCAATACTGGATGGTTCATAACATTTGTTCCTTTTCCCACTATTCTGCCACTGTTACTAGAGAAGTAAAAGGGGAACACTCAGGAGTAGGCACCATTCTGTTTTTCTTTGTTTTATGGGATTGTCGCTTCCCAAGAATTCATCACACACTGGCTGATCTACTGGTTATGGTCCTTTTCTTACTCAGGTAAGGGTCCTTGGACAATACACACATTCTGTCATTGGTACCATATATTAGTAAATTAACAAACTTTTCTGAAGTGCCTATTGCCAGACACTGTGCTATAAGCTAGGGATTCAAAGACAAAAAAAAGGAAATAGTTACCCCTTTCAAGGAGCTTACATTCTACTGGGGAAGAGAGAACATATACATATAAATATATTTTTTTTAATTTTATTTATTTTATTTTTAATTTGTGGGATAAAAAAAGCATTTTTATAACAAAGTATAATAAAAATATTGCACATGAAACTGCATATCTATTATGTACAACTTGCTATTCCTTTTAAATACATAAAACTATCATGCAATTTTTTTACTTTTTTTCTTCCCTTCCCCTAACCTTATGGCTACCATTTTATTTGTGTATGTGTATATGTGTGTGTGTGTGTGTGTGTGTGTGTGTGTGTGTGTAAAATTATTCTCTACCTATTTCTATTTATCAGTTCTTTCTCTAGATGCAGAGCATCTCCCTTCATAGGTCTTGTAGTTAATTTGAGTATTTATAATAGTCAAAACAGCTTTATTTTTTATATTCTTTTTTTGTCTGTTTGAAGAGGGAAAGGTAGGGCAGTTGGTGGTAAGTGAGTTGCCCAAGGTCATACAGCTAATAAGTGTTAAATGCCTGAGGCCATTTTTGAACTCAGGCCGTTCTGACACCAGGGCCAATGCTCTATTCACTGAGCGATCTAGCTGCTCCCAAAGTTATTCTTAAAACAACATTGCTGTTACTGCATATACTGTTCTCTTGCTTCTGCTCATTTTGCTCTTCGTTATTTCATGCAAGTCTATATATGTTTTTTCTAAGATCTTCCATCTCATCATCTCTTATGGTAGTAGTATTACATCACAATCATACACCACAACTTGCTGAGTCATTCCCCCATTGACAGGCATCCTCGAAATTTCCAGCTCTTTGCCACCACAAAGAGAGCTGCTATAAATATTTTTGAATATACAAATTCTTTTCCTTTTTTTCCTAATCATCTTTGGAAATAGATCTAGTAGGGATGCTAGGTCAAAGGGTATACAGGCAGGGGTGGGAAACCTGTGGCCTTGAGGTCACATGTGACCTTCTAGGTCTTTGGGTATACCCTTTTGACTGAGTCCAAGTTATACAGAAAAAATCCTTTTATTAATGGGATTTTTTCTGTGAAGTTTGGATTCAATCATATTTATTCATTCGTTCATTAAACTGCATAGTAGGCAGTTTAATAACTCTTCGGGCATAATTCCAGATTGCTCTCCAAAATGGTTAGATCAGTTCACAATTCCACTAACAATGAATTAGTGTCTCAATTTTTGCACATGCTCTTCAATATCTGTAAATTTCCCCTTCACTCATTTTAGCCAATCTGATAGGTATAAAATGATATCTCAAGGTTGTTTTAATTAACATTTCTAAAGAATAATGATTTGGAACATTTTTTCATATGACTATAAATTGTTTTGATTTTTTCATTTTCAAAACTACTTGTTCATGTCATTTGACCTATTACCAGTTAAGAAATGACTCATTCTTATAGATTTTACAAAGTTCTTTATATATTTGAGATATAAGACCTTTACCTGAGTAACTGCTTTTAAAATTTTTTCCCTGAATTTTCTGCTTTCTTGGCTAAATTTCTTGGCTAAATTTGTTTTATTTGTACAAAAACTTTTTAATTTAATGCAATCAAAATTACCCATTGTTCACCTCAATCTACTTATTCCTCTTGTTTATTCATAGATTGTTCACCTATCCATGTCTGATAAGTAATATGTTCCATGTTTTTCAAATTTTCTTGTAATATCTTTATATCTAAGTCATGTATCCATTTACACATATATCCATTTACATGTAGATCTTGAAGTCATGAAAACAGAAATGATCATTAAACCCATGACAACTGTGGAGGTCACCATAAGAAACAAAAGAAAAGGAGAGAGAAAAGAGAAGAGGACCAGGAATGAAGCCTTGTGGTATACCCATATTTAGGGGGCCTGATATGGGTGATGAGCCAACAAAGAAGTCAAGTAAGAAGAGAACCAGCAGAGAGGACTATTATAGAACCCTAAACCTGAAGCCTTTCCATGATATTTCATCTTTCCTTATTAAAATGTGAGCTCCTTGTGGGCAGAGACAGTTTCGTTTGCTTTAAATTTGTATCCCCAGGGCTTAGCACAGGGCCTGCCACATAGTAAGTCTTAACCGGATAAATGCTTTATTTCTCTATACCTTATGACCTCCATGTGCTTGTACTCTACTGTCATAGTCCTCAAGAACTCAGCATAAACCTCTGTGCCACAAAGAAGCAACGGATCAGGACATCGGTGCAACCGCAATCTCAATAAGTAATATTGTGAGGTCTGGCAAGAAAGGAAAATCCTGAGAATTAAGAACTAGTCCATAATTTAATTGTCATTTGGCTCCAATAAGAAACCTCATTTGTTTGAAGGTTTCTCTATGCATGGCTCACACCACACACAATTTTATTTTTTGTAAGTTCCTTGTGTAATAGTACTCAGTTGCATTCTTCTATATATATCACTCAGCACAGTGTTGTTCATATAATTCAATACTTCAAAAGCTCCAAGATGCATCAGGCTGAGTACTTGCTGAATAATATAAAAGGAAACCCTCATGCCTTGTTAGATAGATAGCCTTCAGGAGTTGCTGAAGCTATCCTTCTGATGACAAGCTCGCTAAACATTGTTAGGTCAGTCCTTTAACAGCAGCCACAAAGTCAGATTATCAGCAAGTCCAGCTGAAACTTTCCTACCTTGATGGTACCATCAAGTGGTACCTTCCAGAATTTATGCTTTATTGTCAAGGCTTGGAGAATTCAATAATTTTCTTCATGCCATTGTGAGACATGTGAATAAGATTTTCATGCAAGGCAAACAGAAAAGACTTAATAAAGACTGACTAGAACTGAACTTGATCCATAAGTCCTATCTTTCAATTTGAAATCTACTTACAAATACCACACCAATGGTTTGAGGGCTATTGCATGTCAATCAATTATTTAACAAACATTTGTAAAAGGTCAACTACATTCCAGGTACTGTAACACAACAAACACAAAGAATGAGATAATCCATATTTTCATTACATTCAAATGTAATATAAGTGAGGTGAACCTAGGAATACGCAGAGAACTTAGATGCAGGACCTTTTAACCATATAAAAGATCTTTTGGGCTATAAGCCTATTAAGACTTCCCTCCCCAAGATGGCACATCTGAAATAGGAGGTCCTAGTCAATACATAGTGGAACCCTCTGCTATCTGTGTCTTTATGGAGGTTTTTGGGCAATTGTGATTATAAATTTATGGCTCAGGCCCCATTCTAATGTACACTTTACGTATATATGTATATGTATATGTATATATATAAACTAAATATATATATATAAATTTAGTTTTCAACAATCATTTTTATAAAATTCTGAGTTCTAAATTTCTTTCCCCTTCCTCACATCTTACTTCCCCAAAATGGCATGCAATCTGATATAGGTTATACATGCACAATCATATTAAACATATTTTTACCTTAGTCACATTGTAAAGAAGAATCAGAACAAAGAGAAAAAATACAAGAAAAAAAGAGAAAATAGTGTGCTTTGATTTATATTCAGACTCAACAGTTCTTTCTCTGGATATGGACAGCATTTTCCATCATGAGTCTTTTGGAATATTAGATCATTGTATTGCTGGGAAGAGCTAAGTCTATCAAAGTGGGTCATCACACAATGTTGCTGTTACTATGTACAATGTTCTCCTGGTTCTGCTCATTTCACTCACTCTAATGTGTACTTTACTGAAAAACCAGAGAAGAACCTTAAATTAAACACTAAAGTATTTGACTGAGAGAGAATTAATTATAAGGTAAATAACGAAAGGAAATCCAGTAGTGCAATTGTTTTCGATTGAGGAATGGCTGAACAATTTATGATACATGATTATGATGGAATACTATTGTGCAGTAAGGAATGATGAAGGATGGTTTCAGAAACACATGGGAAGACATGTGAACAAATGCAAGGTGAAAGGAGTAGAACCAGAATGATGTACATAGTAATAGCAATAGTGTAACGATGATCAACTGTAAAACTTAGCAACTCTGATCAATACAATGATTTACAACAATTCCAAAGTACTCAGGATGAAAAATGCTATACACCTCCAGATAAAGAACTAATGAACTAAGTGCAAATTGAAGCATATTTTCTCTTTATTTATTTTTCTAGCTGTCTTTTCCATAATATGGCTCATGTGGAAATAGATTTCACATGACTTCATATGTATAATAAGTACTGTATTTCTTGTCTTCTCTAAGGGTGGGTGGTAGGTAAAGGAAGGGAGAAAAATTGGAACTAAAATTTATTTTCAATTAAAATTTAAAAAAAGAAAATTTTGAGGAGGTGCTTACATTATAGGGAGACATGGAGAGTCATTAGATCTGTTGATTATGATGCCCCACTTTTGACAAAGTTTGATAACCTGGACTTTCTAAACAAATTTTAAAGAAAATGTTCATTCACCAGTCCTACCTCTGATAATGTAAAGAAAAGTCCCTAGAAATAAAGAGTATGATGGGTGTGTGTGTATGTGTGTACTGGGGGACGGGGAGTGGTTTAGAGTAAAAGGACATTGAGAACTACTGAAGGAGGAAAACTTGCTCCTAAAATCACAAGATAAGTACCAGAAAACTTCAAGGAAATGAGAAAAACTCAAGAGTGCAGCAAGGGTCAGGAGAGATTGAATTTTGCCTGAACTAGACCTTCCTTTTGACAATGCATGTTCACCTTAAGTGGAGTCATTTATTTATCTTCATTATGCCAAGTCTCCTTGCTCCTGTCTCCTGATTCCCCAGGGTTCTGTAGACTCATTTTTTGATTTCAGGAATATTAAAAGAACTTGGGTTTTCCAGGGTGCCAAATATGAAGGAGAGGTTTCAATCAATGTCTTGTCTATCTGTCTTTCTCTCCTCTCTACTTTCTTCTCTCTCTCCCTTTCTTCTTCTTCTTCTTCTTCTTCTTCTTCTTCTTCTTCTTCTTCTTCTTCTTCTTCGTCTTCTTCTTCTTCTTCTTCTTCTTCTTCTTCGTCTTCTTCTTCTTCTTCTTCGTCTTCTTCTTCTTCTTCTTCTTCTTCTTCTTCTTCTTCTTCTTCTTCTAATTCTCTCTCTCTCTCAACTGGAAAGAATCCAAGAGCCTTCCCCACCGATTTTATTATCTATAATGCTACATGACCTATAAAAATTTGGTTAAATTATTAGAGCTGATGCCCTATCTTCTTTATCCATTTCCTGCTGCAATGAGCCAAATTAAGTAGTAATAGGCTTGTACCCAGTGGCATAAGATCCTTGGTTGTGCAGGAGATCTGAACTGTTCATGTCTCATGAAACCTGGCCTGTCCTCTGAATGCCAGAGTGGAAGCTTACATCCTATACATCCTATAGCTTTTGAGACCTCAAAGGCAGATGGCTGCTTGCCTCTGGGAAAGAACGGCAAATGTCTACACTGATTAATAGTTGCTAAATTGAAGTGATCACAATTTAATCCCAGCCAAGAAGCATATTTTTGTGTAGCAGCAATAAAGTACCACAAAATTCCCATAACCTACACAAAACACAGAAATCATTACTAAAGAAATTCGTCGTCATCATGCCAGACACCAAATGAATTATTTCCCTCATTCCCTGTCTCACCACAGTTTCCTCCCACTTGGACACACATGGTAAGCATTCATCTAACCTCAACTCTAGTCCCACAAGCCTTATCAGTAAATCTGAACTCCCTATCATTCCGGTATGCTAGGCTGCATATTTCCAATGTAAAAAGACTGACATCATTATTTTTTAAATTAGATAGCAGCTCAGAGTTTCCTTTTGTTTTTGTTTTTTTCTTTTTCCTGAGAAATTCATTGAGTTTGCTATATTAGTGAACCCTGAAATTTTGAACCCCAGAATATCCATAACATGTCATTTTCAAGTTCACATAATATCTGTAATATTCAGGGAGCTCTTCTAGAACGTTGCCTAATGGGACAACATATGCAAAGATCTGCTGGGTTCTTTGGGAACTAAATTCACTTTAGTAGGATGCAAGATGATAACCTCTTAGGCCACATTCCATTGTATGAACAATAGTGTCATAGTGAGGCACCAGTGTGCGTGTATGTTCTAGGAATTTGTTTTAATTATTATTTTATTCAAAATGCTTTACATTCATAATTTTAAAATATCTGGTTTAAAATACATGCAGAAAGTTTTCAGAAATTGAATAGAGAAAAAATTTGAGAATTTGAACTTTCCACAAATGAGGCTTTAATATCTGAGTTAATTTAAAATAAATTTATTCTCTAAATTTACCTATTTTGACTAATTAGATATTAAACTTTAAGTTAAGAAACTAGTCAAATCTGCCAACTTAATGAATGCCCAGAACCTACCCTTTGGTGTGGGTAAATATGTTTACTTTTTGCCTTTCCCCTTCTTTTCCTGTCAGTAGAGTCTTTATAGACTCTATATATAGTAATCCTAGAGTTCTGAGGTCATCATGATGGAGCCTACTGCTGCTGAGGCTAAGACAAGTAAACACTTTCAACAGCCTCCAGCCTCTTTTAAAATCAAAACATGAACAAAGAGATTGGATTTTATTCATTCTAAAAATTATTTACACATTATATACATATATGTATATACAAACATAGTTTGCATTTTTCTTTAAAAGTCCTAATTGAGCATATAAGATTTTTATAACCTCAATTTTTCATTCTATCCCCTTCTCTTATTTCTATCATTAAATCAGAAGATACATTTTCTCACATATGTAAAAGGAAAAAAGGAAAGTCTTAACACTATAAGACATAAAAGCAAAATGATCTCATTAATTTTCAGATTTCTAGTACTGCATGAAAAAAATTAGAATGATTACAAATTTTGTATTAAACAATAATTATTATATAGTACTTTTTTTACTTTTGCCCCTACGTACGGCAAATCTGAATGTCTCTCAAGGCAATCTCTCCATAAATGTGAAATTTCTCAGCCCAACCCCCCAAATCACTGTTAAATAAGTGAACAAAACATTTTAAACCATTATATGAAGTATTTTCCCCCAAAGATGTGATCTTTTAAACTACCATAATATTTTGTACCAATTTGTGATGTTCATCATATTTTTATGATGTGTTTTTATAATATACCCCCCTCTATTCTTCTCTTTTACCTTCCCCTCCACAGATTCAGAGAGTTATGGAATTTCAGAGAAGAAAGGGACCTTGGGCAACTATGGAATCCAATTTATAGTCAATAAAAGAATCCCCAGTACAACACCCGTAAAACAGCCATTCAACCTGCTTCCCAAGGCAGCCTGTTCCACTTTTATATAACTAATTTTTCTGATACCAATTTTCTGATTATCTCATATCAATCCTAAATTTTGCTTTTTTCATCTTCTATTTAATGATCTACCCTCTTCCACAACATAGCCTTTCAAATGCTGAAATACAAGTATTGTGCCCTGTTTCTCTTCTCCTTTGTTCTTTTAATGTATTTTATTCTCAAATGATATTGTCTCAAGGCTGTTCACTACTTTGATTTCTTTCCTCTAAATATTTTTATTTGTCAATGTTTGTCAATGTCCTTCCTAAAATGTAGCTTCTAGAACCACACACAGTACTCGAGATATGAGATGACTAGGGCCAGGTACAGCAAAACTATCACTTCCTTTTCCTTGGAAGTACTTCTCTTAATGAAGCTCAAGATCCATTAGCATTTTTGGCTTCCATAACACACTGTTATGAGTGTGTCTATCAAAATTCTAATATAGGCAGTTCTGTTATAGTGACATATATGAGTTCCTAAAAATAACCATACTATGCAAAATCAAGCAATAAAAACCATAGAACTTATGGGGGGAATGGTGTTATGGGCACAAACATTCAAAAATTCCATCAGTGGCACATAAAAGTCAGATAGGAACATAATAAAAATGGTAGCATGGTTTTATACATGTTATGTGGTTAAGAAATGCATAAATACTAAAATAAATAGTGTCAGCACCCATGGCTTTATGTCACTGCTCTGCTCAGTTCCCAAGTCTTGGCCTAGCAAAGCTGATGTTATGGGCAAGAGGGCAATTATGGGATGTGGAATAAGAAGTTAAGGCCATGGACAAAATTTGAGGAGGGATGGTAAGGGGATGTGGAGGGGATGGCTGTGAACCAAATTTCTTCCTCCCATAGGTCCTACTGAACCAGATGACATACAATAAATATGGCCACATAGTAAATATGGCCTTGAAAAAGAGCTGGTTTCCTTGTGGAAGAAGGCATAGGAAGGGTTGCAGCTTGGTAATTATTATGAAATGGTGTAATGGGAATGGGAATTTGAAGATCTTCCCTGCCCCTTAATAGACCTAAGGGGGAATGTGAAGACCTCCCCTGCTTTGAAAGGAAACTCTGCCCCTAATAGGCTGAATGTAGTCACATGGAGCCTGTGGTGGGAAGAGTTTGCTGAAGGGAAGCAGAGCCCACAAGAAGCTGGTTCAGAGCTAACCAGACAGTGGGGAAGACAGGACCTCAGGCAAGGAGTCAGATAGGCTCGTGACTAGATATTAATCTTGTATTGGTTTGTGGGAAGGCTGAAGGATGCTGTGGCTCTCAGTGTTATTATAGCTTCTGAATATCTTTGGTACTATTATGGAAGTGGCTTACTGGTTTTGGGATTCGGTTCTCTGGTGTCTAAATAAATGCTTCAGTTCTATCCTCTATCTGGAGAGTTTGGCATATTTTGCCATCGAACATCATGTGATACTCACAGTCACAGCTTTTACTGTGATCACGGGCACTGTAAATATTGCGTGGGCTCTACAAATGGTGAAAGAAAGGTTATCTGAAATCATTCTTGCTGTTTCTTATGGATGAAACTATACATAAGCAAACTTGAAATTTGGTTGTGTTCAAATTGCCTCCTTATAATAAAACATGTTGGAACAAATTTGCATTTTCACAAACATTATGGCATAATAGACTATATTTATAGTGGAACTACAGGGTACTAGGATGACCTATGCTGTAGGAATTCATTTAGATAGATAAGGTCTAGGGTCTGGCCCATCTCACATGCAGAGAAATTATGATTTCTGCTTTTGTGGAGAACAAGAAGAGAGCTGTGGCTGGGCTCTCACTCCTTCACTCTCCTAACTTTAAACAGGAATTTGGGGATAGAATTATATTTATCTACACATCATATGTTTACAGTCTGGAGATGTGATGCTCTTTTTGGAGTTCAGAATCAAAACCACTTTCCCTTGTCACTCTGAAGAGTAAGGTAACTATTAACTCCCTCTTGCACAGTTTAGTTTTCTCCCCATTAGATGTGTATTACAAAAAAGACAATCATGAATATTGTGCAAATATAGCTCTGTAGTGAGCAGTAAAACAGAAATCATTTGAGTTATACAGATTAGGGAGACAATAGAACATGTAAGAGTACATGGAGTCCTTGATTCAGAAGTGAGAAGTCAAGGTAGTAAAGCGAAGTCAAAAGTTTTGCTGAGCCCTCCTAACATAGCCCCTGTACAATGACTTTTTAAAAATGTGCTAAACCAAATTCTGAGGGGGAAAATAAACAAAAAGGCATAACAAATCATTTTTCCAAGCCATGGCAGCTTGGGAAGACGTAAAAGAGGTCTGCAGACACTGGGATGGAGGCTAGACAGATGTGCAGTGGGCAGAAGTGACAACGGCTTTGGACTGTGAAGCTGCAATAGCACCCAGCGTACATAACACCTGATCAGAAAGAGCCTCCACAATAACCAGCACAGTGTAATCACAAGAAATCCTAGATTTTGAGCTAGAAGGGATGATAGAAGTGGTCAGATCCAGTCCCTTCATTTTAGAGGAGAGGAAAATGAGGACTAAAACTGATGACTGACTTACCCAAGGTCAGACAGGTAATAAATGGCAAAGCTAGGAATTTAACTAGGGTCCTCTAACAGCAAATCTAGTTCTCATTCCATCATATTTAGGTGCTCAGGAAATATTTATTAAATTTTTAATGAAAAAGAAAATTAAATTTACTTTTTTATGAAGCCTAATTGTGTTTGTTTAATGATCTACCACCCTGCTCTAGAGAACTGATACACTTCAAAACTTATGCTTAGAAAAACAGTCACTCATTATTTTCAAGAGAAGCCATCTTCAGAATGAAAAATTCAACTGTTGGTTTCAATCCAAAAGTTCTGTTGAATTATTTTTAAGTTATAGTAAAAAAAGTACTTTTCTTATCTTACCAATTGACATTTTTAAACAAAAATATTTCAAAAACATCTAAACACTAGAATTTCATGTGTCTACAGTTAATTCACAATTAGGAAGAGTCAATACCCCCCAAAAAGCTAAGGAAAAACTAAATTTTACATTGGTAACTTGATTATTTTTTCACATATTGAATGTATATGGAATTATTTTAGGCTTATGATTGTATTATCAAGTATTTCACCTAGAAAGAAGATATTTTCATGCACACTCAATTTAAAAATGTTTATATAGAGGGTAACAAGACATGAGAAAGCCTACGATATGTAACCTTAAAAGCCACAGAGTTAAATACACTTAGGGCAGGAAGCTAAGTTACACAAAGTGGTGTTAAATTGTCCTAATTATGGCAGCATTTCAGAAAATGACTTGGTCTTCTAAGTCTACACTTAATTATCCAGTACATACAAAGTAATGTTATGAAAACTGTCACTTTGCCTTTTCCCACCTTTGGTGTGTATACATTTTTAAACCCTAATTCTATGTTTTTCTAAGTTTCCACAGGTAGTAGTGGAAAAGCATTTAATTTGAGAAAGTACATTTTTATAAAACAGAAATGCACTATCTTTCTTGGACAATTCTTACATTCAATAAGAGGCAGAAAGTAGGTTGCTAAGACAATGTATGATTGGGTAAATGGGGTCATATAATGAGAACAACAGAAAAAAGTTAGACACATTGAGTTGTTCATTGGTAGCTCTGAGCTATAACAGAAGTCTTTCAGGTAGACCTTCTTGAGAGGATTCTTGGAGAAATGTGGATAAAGGGGGATGAAGGGATTTTGTGTGTATCAGTGAAATGGATGACTACCTATAGCCAGAAAGCAGATCATTCAATTAATCCTATTGCCCAACCATATTAAAGTGAAAAGGATCCTGGATTTGGAGTCAGAGGAACTAGGTTCAAATCCTAGGTCTGTCAATGACTACCTGAGTCACTTAGGCTCTCTGAGCTTCAGTTTCCTCATCTGTGATATGAGGAGGTTTAAGCCAGATGTCCTTTCAGCCCTTCCACATGACCTAAAGGCACCTAATAGCAAGTAGTTGAATGTATGTTTTTGAAAGTAAGAACTTTTCCATTTGTGTAATTGATAGATACTGAATAAATATTTATACAACTAAAATAAATTAAATAGTAAATAAATGCATAAATAATGGAATTTTTGTTCTTTCCGATTTTTGTTTGTGCTACTTTAACAAAAACACAACACACACACGCATACAAAACCAAAGCAAAACAAAACAAAACAAAATTTTAGGGAAATAATGACTAGAATCCTTATCCAATTCTTCATGTATAAATTCACAACACACATACATGAAAATTAAACTACATATATATGAGTGCCTCCAAAATTTATTATTTCTTTAAACATCATCTCAAGTCAACTAACCTCCTTGACCTCAGTGTCCTCATTTGTAAAATGAAGGGCATAGACTAGAAGGGCTCTGAGATTCCTTCTAGGTCAACATCTATGCTGCCATAATGTCAACAAATTAAAAGTTTTCCATAGTAAGTGCTGGAATCATTGTATAAAGATAAGGCTATGAATGCAATGTTAATGGAGATGTGAATTGGCCCAACCATTCTGGAAAGCAATTTGAAATTATGTTAAGTGAACAATATGTCCATACTCTTAACTTAGAAACCTCACAGCTAGGCAAATACATACATACCTACATATCTATATCTATATATCTCTCCAGGACATCAAAGATAGAAAGAAATATCTAACATGTAGTGAAATATTTATAACTGAACTTTTTTTGTCCTGAAAATAACAGGAAACAAAATAGACAACATTTAAATAACTAAAAGTTGTGGTACATGAAGGCAATAGGAATATTATTATACAATAAGAAACAATGGCCACCATGATTTCAGAGAAGCACAAAGAGACATATGAATCAATGCAATACAGAACAAGGAAACAAAACACACAATGATTACAACAATGCAAATGAAAAAACAAAAAATTGGGGGGGGCAGAGCCAAGATGGCAGCGTAGGAGCAGCAATATATCGCAGCTCTCACATAGCCACCCCAAAATATCCATAAAATAGGACTCTAAACTAATCCTAGAACTCCAAAACGCACACAAAGATACTTCCCACTAAAGTCAGCTCGGCTATGAGGAACCATATCAGCACTGCAAACTGAAACCAGCCTGGTCTGAAGCCATGGCTATGCCCCGGTGGCAGCTGGCTGGGAGGAGCAGAGGAGCCTCTCTGGTGAGCGGATTAGTGGCAGCTGCAGCAGCGTTCAGAACTAGGTCATTGGAGCTTGCGAAAATCAGGAGAGAAAAGCAGTCCAGCTGAAAGGCCTCCAGGGCTGGAAAGCGAAAAGGCAGAGGTTTTGCACCCGCCGCCTCCATGTTGCAGCTTCCCCACCCTCGGCCTGCAGACAGCAGGGAGACTAAGCAATCATTGAGAGGCTAAGTACTCTCACGCTGAGTGGCCTGGATCCAGATCGCAGTCTTGGGCCTCGGTCCTGTGAGTCTTCATTATCCAGTGAGCCAGAAGTAAGTAGGAAAGGGACTCAACACCTTCCTGAGAGCTACGGCAGCTGGGAGGACCCCAGCAATTTGGGACAGAGCTTTCCCTTCTGGAAGAAGAGACCCACAGAGATTTAAAAAACAAAACAAAACACGGATTGACCAACCATGAGTAAGAATAAGCATAAGAAACAAAGTAAGAACAGCAACCAAACCCTAGATTCCTTCTTTTGGGAAAAGAAGGATCATGGGAGAGAGAGAGGAGGAGGAGAGTGCAGCCAGAGTGCCCCCACCAGGGGCTTCCA
>CM053592.1:56208100-56235552 GCA_028646515.1 Pseudochirops corinnae
GAAATATAGATAGTGCATTCATTTAAATACCAGAAGACTGAGTCCCAAAACCAGAAAGTCAAAGCCAACCCAGTAGTGATGAAGTTGGCACATGTGGTCACAGTAGTAAACACCCACATCCTCAAGCCTTCAAACAGGACAGGCTACCTCAGGCAAAGATCCTCCTCTCCTCACGCACGCAACTGCTCAGCGTCCAGGCGGCTTGGTCCCAGCAGCTCTGGCCCCTGGCAGTTCCTGCCCCAGGCAGTCCTCAGCAGGAGTCCTTAGCAGAGGTTCTGCCCTGCTCAAAGCAAAAAGAGTTCGCAGCCGCAGCCACTGCCTCTGCCACCGCTTCCAGTCAGCACCGCACGGAGACAAGCTTGGTTCCGGCGTTCTCTTGCTCCACCCCTTCCCGCTACGTCAGCAAGCTTGGAAAGGCTTTGGGCTTTGCTCTTCACATGTGCACAATAAAGGCAAAGAGAAAATAACAACCTTATTCCTGGACTTAGTTTTGTCTAAGTACCTCTTCCCTCACCTCTCAGCCCTATTCATCTGGAGGAATGGGGTCTTGAACTTCAAAAGCCATGAGAGTTCATTAAGAAAGGAATCTCTAGAGTGGATGGTAGTTAGACAGTCTAGAGTTGGGAAGGGACCATAGAGGACACCTAGTCCAAAACATTTATTTTACAGATGAGTAACTGGGACCCAGAGAAGTTAAGAGAATGTCAGGGTTCACACAGGAGCCCAGGTCTTTTGATTCCATATCTTTCACATTTTCCACTCTACTATCCTCTCTGGACATAAAGGATGGTTAAAATGCATCCTCATATTGATGGTGAGTACTAAGCACTGCCACTGATGGGGAGAAGTTGAGGGCTGTCAGATGCCAGCTTTTATCATTTCCTGAATATCCTGTGTATTCACTCACCTCTTACCAGCTCTCTTTTATGTGTGGTCTTCCTCCATTAGAATGTAGAATGCAAACTTCTTGCAGGCAGAAGCTGTTGAGCAAGATTTTCTCTGTACTCCCAGTGGCTTGGCATTAGTGCTTAGCTCATTGTGTAGCTGACTAGTTAGCTAGCCCACAGATTTACTCTATACCCTGACCCTTGCCCTAATCCTTGACGACTTCAAGATTTATATTGATTAATCTTCAAAGACCCTCACTTTCAAATTCATCAAGCTCCTCAGTGTCTATTACCTACATCTCCACTCTTCATGGAGGGGTGATCATACCTTATAATTTCCCAGTACCCCTAAACACTTTCACCTCCAAAAGTCTGAACTCTGAAATTCTTCTCTGATCACCTCTTTTATGATCTGGCCAAACAGCTTTACTGCATTTCCAACCTTTTTCTCAGGCTATCCTCCATGCCTAAATGGCATTCACTTTTCTAATCTACCATTTAGAATCCATAGTTTCCTCCAAGGTTCAGTCCAAGCACTGTTTCCTACTTTAAAACATTAGGCTAGGATTTCTAAGGTCTCCAGATCTAACACACTTCGATTCGTGTTCTGTTGGGGTGGGGGGGGAGGAAGAGAGAATAGTTAGAAATCCAAAAATTCCCCAGTCCATAAGGACAAAGTCTGCATTTCAAAGAACTCAACTTCTCCCCATCAGTGGCAGTGCTCAGTACTCACCATCAATATGAGGATGCATTTTAACCATCCTTTATGTCCAGAGAGGATGGTAGAGTAGAAAATGTGAAAGATGTGGAATCAAAAGGCCTGGGCTCCTGTGTGAACCCTGACATTCTCTTAACTTCTCTGGGTCCCAGTTACTCATCTGTAAAATAAATGTTTTGGACTAGGTGTCCTCTATGGTCCCTTCCCAACTCTAGATTCTGTGAAAGTTATTTTGCCATTAGGGAATGGTACAAGCTATTGGAGAGTTGTTTTTAGGAATGGTAAGCTATCAGTAATTGACTGTTAGCCTGGAAGCTTCACATGTTTTGTTCTGGTTTTTTTTTTTCCTAAAGCAATCATCTCAGACCCCATAAAAGTGAACATCTCCTTCCATGATTCAGATGATGAATTGGAGAGAAGCTCCTTAAGTTTGCTAGTCCCTCCAAGCTAAGTGGGAAGCTTAGCAGCTTGGATAACAGGATTAACATTTAAAATAACCTTGAAGAAGTGGATAGAAATTATCAGGGTATGTATAGAGTGTAAAACTCCAGAAAGGGGGAAAAAAAAAAAGGAACCCCACAGAATACGAGAGTGAGAAACTGGTGCCATAGGCAAACAATGGGGAAAAGAAAGATGAGGTTTATTTAGATAAATAACCAAAGTAATGTTATTACTAAAATGACTGGGATACTTAAAAGGGAGTACAGAATGCAGGAGCCAGGAGACAGTCCTCCTGCCATACTAGGGCCATCATCATTTTGAACAACACTTATAAAGTACCTACTGTATGCCTCTTCTAGAGAAATATGTCTAATTTGGGTTCCAGCAGTGAGATATGGAGGGCTTGGAGAGGAATACAAGAAAACAACTAATATGACTAATGCTTTGCAAAATCAAATCTATAGGGAAAGGTGAAAGGAATTGGGCTTATTTTAAGTAAAGAAGGGAAGAAGACTAAAGAGCTGCAAGGGAGTGAGGAGGAAGAGTGAGTTCTTAATCTTCTTAAATTACATGGAGGATAATGTAGGCATGATGAACAGCTGTTCTCTATTTTCACTAAGGACAGAGCAAGAGCAAAGAGGAAAAATTTGTCACAGGAGGAATTTATCTTAGAAATTCAGAATAACCCGGCTGCATAGGAACTGTGGCAGCAGAATCATATTTGCTAAAGAAAACCCTGCAGCATCATGGTCATTTAGATACTAAATAAATGCTTTTTAAAATATCATAATGAAATTTGGGTTGATTGATATTTCTTCTTCTACCCTATTTTATCAGCTTAGTTTACACATTTTCAAGTATATTCAATTGCACACTGAAGTGAACTGGCAGCTCCCTTTTGCCTCTAGAGCTCTGGGTTCTATGTGGCCTGAAACATATATTCTACTTCCAGCACACAGGATATTTATGAAAGATAATATGAAACCAAGATTCAAATATACTTGTGTCTCATAAGTTGTATCAAATACCTCATCAGTTCAACCAACCAAAACTGGATTCAAACAGATGTTGAGAAGTGGGGGAGAGGGACGTGAAGGCAGAGACAAAGAAGGTAAGAGTGATGATAGATTGATTTAATCTACATAAGGAAAGTCCAGGGACAATTTTGATATTTAAAAATATTCAGTTCTTTCTGAGGTAGCTAGGTGGTATAGTGAATAGAGTGATGGATTTGGAGTCAGGAAGTTTGAGTTCAAATCCTGCCTTACACAGTTACATAATGTAACCAGGGGCAAGACACTCAACCTTTTGCAGCTTCGGACTGCTCATTTGTAAAATGGGCCTAATGATAGATAGCACCTCCATCACAAGGATGTTGTGAGAGCCCAATGAAATAATAAGTGCAAAGGGCTTTTTAAACAAATCTTTCAATGCTAGCTCTTACAATTATCTATCTGTCTGTCTGTAATTATCTAAGTTGAGAAGCCATAACACTTAAATTAGGCAGCTAAGTGACCCAGCATTGGACTGGAGGCAGAAAGGCCCGAGTTCAAATCCTGTCATAGAAATGTCCTAGCTTTGTGTCCCTGGAGAAGTCCCTTACTCTCCCTCAGCTTAAGTCTTCTCATCTGTACAATGGAGATTACAAAAGCACTTACCTCCCAGGGTTGTTGTGAGGATCAAATGATTAAGGGGTAGGAAATAAGTGCCAACTTTAGCCAAAGTGATTCTATGCCTAATGAGATTCATTCATCATCTGGAGAGAAATGCATTTTACAAATCTTAAAGTACTACATAAATTCTACTATTATTAAATGCACAAAGCATTGGAATTTATGCAAAACAGGAGTTTGTGATGTAAGCCAGTGATGCTTCAGTAAACATAAAGGAATAGATATTTTTTTCTTGACCTACTCTTATGAGACCTGAAACATCAACCTGAACTGCTCCCATTTAAATATCCTGGCTGATAATTAAAATACGGTAGCACAAAAGAAACCTGATTTCCTATACTTCATTTATTTTTGGCATAGTGAACTAGCCTCTTTGCACAGATATGTCCTGTCCACATTCCTAATTTTGTTTTTAAAGAACTGATAAATATAGAGTACAAAGCCCAAAGGTTTTGATCAACTAAAGTTGATTGACGTATTTAACCTTCTGTCCAACTTCTCCACAGGCCACTCATTGATGCATAAAATAATTCTAATACTTTTTAAATTAAAATAATGAGGCATATATGAACTTTCAATAATGCAGACAGGTAGACTATAACTGTAAACCACAAGCTTATATACTCTGGACTTTTATGGCTTTTAATTTATCAAAGGAAATAATTAGCACACTTTGTGGCAGTCAGTGATGGAATTTATTCATTTGGAAGCCATGAGTTTCCTGTCATTAAAACTACATCATGTCCTTCCTTTTCTATTAAACTTCAACTGAGGGCAGTAAGAAGTCACTAAAAGGAAATGAAGAGTTTTTTTGGCAATGCTCTTCTTGTGCAAATGATTTAATACTGTTAGAAGATAGCAAACCTGTAATGTATGCCAGCAAGTGTATTATATAGGATGAGGGCTCCAATTACTACATTATTTCCTTCATTTGATGTCTTGTTTGTGGTTCAATTAACTGTGATTTGCAAAGTCAGTTTAATACATTTATTTTCTTTCTGTGAGTTAATGCATTTTTTCAGCCTAATTAGCAGTATTTTGTTGAGGCAAAGAAGATTTAGATCTTCTGACCCCTATATTTAGATTTTTATGTCATGAGATATTACTTTTCTCTCCAAATGATCAATGACATCTCATTAGGCATAGTTTCACTTTGGCTAAAGTTGGCACTTGTTTCCCATCCTTTAAAGTCTTTTTCAAGGAAGGAAACAATGGCTGATCTTTCATTCCCATAAAATAGTTAAGTCCATAGTCCTTAAGTAGCCTGGCTCCATTTTGGGAAGGTTCAATTGTTTTCCTAGGGCCTAAAATCAAACTGACAAGGATTCAAAATTAGCCCTTCACCCTCTCCTCCCACCCCTCAGAAGTGGGTGGTCTTTTTAAGTCAGAATTAAGGTACATTGGTGGTCAAGATTTGGTGTCAGCACTCTAACAAAACAAATCTGGGAGCAAGTATCTTTGTATAACATACAAGGGAACCTGGTTAGTCAAGAAAAAATAGTCACAGAACAAGAGGAAGCAATAAAAATGTGAGAGTACATTACAAAGTTTTAAAGACTTTTTATACATGGCAGTTGGTAAGAAAAACATCTTCATTTATTAAGGGTGCAGAAAAGGCAACAAACCATAGACTCCTATCAATTTATTCTTAGACAACAAAAACGTGATTCGAGTTTTCACATGAGGTTCTAGCTGAGAATTTGGGCTATTAAATCTTTAGTCTGTTGTCATAGTCTTATTAAGACAGCTTAAGTAAAAAGAGTATCAGCACTTAAGAAACAGCAATCCTCCCTAAAACTTTTCTTGCCAAGTCCCTTAGAACTTGTTTAAACTTGGTTAGCGTTTCAACACAAAGGACATGTTTTGGGAACACAATAGGAAAACAATTAATTTCCCCTGAGCAGTTTCAATTGAGCCTTGATATTTACTGCTGAGTTTGCAAATGAAGATATAAGATCAGAGCTTGGTAAGATTGTCATATTGTCTCCTCTAATTTGGAAAAGTAGAACGAGGCTACAGAGAGACTCATAAAATAGACTTTATGGCTCTCTTCAAGGCTGACATAGAAGCCTATACTCCAATCCCTTCTCACAGCCCCTTGCAATTACATTTCCGCAGGAAGAAAGAGAAGGAATTAGAAACAGGATAATGTAGCCTTAAATCACTTCTTCTAGCCTTTTGCCTTCGAGTGGAAGCCCGGGGTTTTTATAACACAGCCCTTATATTGTATAGTGTGACACAACAAAAAGCACATCTCATTTGACCCTTCCTCAATAAAAAATCATTTTGTTCTGACATCCTATAAAACTTGTGCATGAGTCTACACTAAGCCCTAATGTCTCCTTCAATTGACAAGAAAAAAAGCATTGTAAACATATACTGTAAAGAACTTTTTTCCACAGACAGTACAAAGAGCTCACAATTCACAATCTGAATGTCAATCCCAAAAGACCAAAGTTGGAGAGAATCACAGTAACATTTGGGAATATATCATTCAATGTAAAGGCTGTGAGTCAGTGGAGTAGCCTCAGTACTTGGGTGGTTTAAACATTTTGAGAATCAAAATGCGAACTCATGGGAACATAATGTGATTAAGACTTTACCCTGAGGCTCAGTTATGCTAACAATGACTCAAGGCAGAGAAATGATCAGTTCTCCACTCTTGACATCACTGGGAGATGAAGTGGTTGTAATTTATTATGGTTTTTTTTTTCCCCTGAAAAACAGGAAAGAAATATTATCATTGGGGCTCTCATACTCAGTTTTTATTGGACCATGCATCAGTGGAAATTGAACTTTGTGTCTGGTTCTGTGTGTGAGGAATCTTACAATCTCAGTTCCCCCAGAGGTTTAAGCAAAAACAAATCATGATGAGATTAGGAGTTATGAAGATTCACAACTCTAAATGTAGGCTAATCCAAATTAAAAATAACCACACAGGTAATTTCCCCCTAAATATCTGTACTCTCCAAGGATTAAAAATAACTTAATAACTGAAAAACAAACACAATAATAATGTCTAGAGGCAATACAGTGTCAGGAAGATTGGAGTCAGAAGATCTAGGTTCAATTCTCATTTCTAATATTAGTTGTATGTCCATTGACAAGTCACTTGGAACCCTCAGTTTCCTCAGGTATAAATTAAAGATAGTCATGAGCTTAGTGCCATCTTGTACATGAACCCATTGCTGCTCTGCAAATGCTAGTGCCTTCATCCCTCCCTCACCCCAATCTCATATGTATTTTTTAATTATCTTGTATTTCCTTTATATGTGTACCTATTGTCTTCCCAGGGCAGTGAGGTGGCACAGTGGATAGAGTACCAGGCCTGGAGTCAGAAAGACTCCTCTTCCTGAGTTCAAACCTGGACTCTTATACTTACTAGCTGTGTGACCCTGAGCAAGTCACTTATCTTGTTTGCCTCACTTTTCTTCATCTAGACAATGAGTTAGAGAAGGAAATGGTAAACCACTTCAGTATCTTTGCCAAGAAAACCCTAAATGGGGTCATGAAGAGTTGGGCGCACCTGAACATCCTCTTTCCAGATAGAATGTAAGATTTTAGAGGGCAAGGACTGTTTCATTTCTGTCTTTGTATCCCCAGCTCCCAGAACACAGTAGATACTTAATAAATGCTTGTTTTTTGCTTTATTGATTAACATCTGACATGAGCATATTTGTTTTAAGATTTGCAAAGCACTTTGCATCCATTATCTCATCTAAACCTCCCAACAACCCTCTGAGTGTGACAGTTATCATTTGCTCCAGTTTACAAATGAAGATACCAGCTCACAGAGGTTGTGTGACCTTCCCAAATTTTCATAGCTACTGTGTCTAAGGCAGGATTGAAAACCGGGTCCTCTTCACCTGAAATTCAGCATTCACTCCATCCAGACTCCCCCATAGTGTTTTGTCATCATACTTCTACTACCAGCTTTAAAGTACTATGTAAATATGAATCATTATTACCTTTTCAAGTTTCATACTTTTCAATGCATTTCTTTTTTAAAAAATTGTTGATATCTTTTGGTTTTACATCATCTTCATTTCCTTCCCCTACTTAGAGAGTCATCCTTTGCAACAAAGTTTTCAGTGAATTTCTACATAATTCTATGTCCATGCATGTAATATCAAGCAGAAAGCTGTGAGTAAGCCAAGTTGTTCAGGACCCTCCAGCTCTGTTTTTGAAGAAAAGAAAGTTCTCCTCTTAAAGATAAAAATTAATCTATAATCAAATCACTTATATCAAATTATTGTAGTCATAGATAATTTAAACCTCAAGTCAAAAGGGGAAGTGTTAGAGGTTATGACCTTCTGAATATTTTACAATATTTTAGACACAGAGCGCCAGATTAAGAGTCAGAAGAACTGAGTCCTACTCTTAGTTACTCATTGATTCTTTCATGATGTTCCCTTGGACAAATTGCTGGACCTCCCTTAGCTTCAGTTTTCTTTCCTCTTAAAAATGAAGATGATAAATTCTTACGCTGCTATATGACTTAATGAGATATATGTTTAGGCAATCTGAAAGTTTCAAAATGCTACAGAAAAGTATTCTATTATGTCAATACTTTGATGTGGGTATTGCACCCACCAATGGAAGTTACCACTCCTTCAGAAATTAATAAATAGTTTCATGAATTGCTAGAGTCAGAATTCTCTTCACCTCGCAGCCAAACTTGTGGGGCTGATTCTCTCTGAATTTAGTTGGTCCTTGGCAAATAGACGTACCACCCATTGACAAGATTTTCTAGGACTAGCCAAAACTTATGTTCCGCTTCAAAACCTTTTAAAACGAGCCTATCATAAGGCATCACCATAGGATATTATGGAAAGTTATTATCATAACCACACTCATAATTTTCATTGTAATTATTTTAACCTGAAACATTTATATATAAATTATCAAAAGAGAAAAGTCAGATAAAAGGAAAGTCCACAATTACTATCAATAATATGTTGAAATTGGATTTGTTCCTAGAGCAAGAAATATAAACACCTTGTTTCAGTGGATGGAAATTAATTGGCTTCCAAATTACTACGTTAGAGGCTTCCTCTGATTTTGATGGCATATAAAATAAATGTTTCCCTTTCAACATTATAAAGATCAATAGTTTCATCATTATAGATGCTTTCTTAACCAACACAGACTACACCCTTTCTATGAACTGTAGAATCACAGGCTCATGTATCTATAGCTTAAAAGGATCTTAGAATCATTTAGTCCAATCCTTCATTTTATAGATGAGGAAACTGATGCTAGAAGAGTCAAAATGATTTGCTCAGGGTCACAAAACTACTTGCATATGTTAAAAGCTATATTAAAAACCATCTGGTAACACAACTGAAAGTTAGTTTGGATAATGATTTAATGGACAAGCAGGGTTGATCACCTTAAAACACCCACATGTATTTTTAGGTGCCTGAATTTGGGAAGTTTGCCTGTGAGAAGATTAATCTCTGGTATTTTTTTATATCTTAAATATTCTTCCTTACTGAATCCTCTGTCACTTGATTCTCAAATGAGATTTGAACACAGCCCCTCCTAATTCCAGGTCTAGAGCTGTGTTCACTATTCCACATTGCTCAGAGGAAGTCAAGATGAGTTGCTATAGTTGAAAAAAAAAAGTCATCACTCAACAGCTAACCTTCTGGGGATATAAGCCTCTCTGAAATAAGTGAACCTTGTCCTTGAGGACCCATGTTTCCTGTTATTGGACCCATGCTCAAGGCCTTAACAGCTTGGTAGGAACTGCCAGAGCTGGTATCACTGCTGGCTAAACCTTTAAGAATCCAGAGTGACCTACATACCAGGAGGAGGCAACAGAGTCAATCTTTAATGAAAGATGGTATACAAATATGTGTACCAAACTTGAACCATAAAGCTCTTTGCAGTTCTTACTCCTTACAGACTATGTAATTCAAGTTCTCTATAACCTTGTAAAATGAATCAGTGATATTAAATCTCTAGATAAAATGTCTTCCTGAATTACATACTACTAACACGTTTCCTTGAGTTGTAACATATAAAAATAGATTTATGTTCCCTTTGTAAATTTGTAGAAATATTTAAGAGGTGGAATTTAGAGTGCTTTCTTTCCACATAATTGTCATGATCACCAGTCCCTTAAGCAAGCTGTTTATCTCTTCTTAAAAGAAAAAGAAAAACAATCCTTCATCAATTATGGTTGAGGATTCCCAAACTGAAACACATGTGGATGACCACAGTTCAAGCAACTAGGCCCACAAAAATCTGGCAGGATGGGGGAAGGGAAGGAGAAAGAGGAGATAAATGACCTACATGATAGATTTCAGCTAAGATCAAAATCTTTGAGAACAATTATTGGATTTACTTACCATTTGTTTTTGCAACATTTCAGAAATTGGGAAGAAGGTTTATGAAGTCAAAGAGGTGCATGGCCACTGAGAAGTTGCTTTTTGGCTAAGTGGAGTAGCTTTTGTTTTTGTGTATGTGCAAGTTCCTTTTTTCCCCCCTGCTCACTAAATAATTACAATGCCTGGGAGTATTTGAGAAGCAAGTGACAGAGGATTCAGTGAGGAAGAATATTTAAGATGTAAAAATACCAGAGATTAATCTTCTCACAGGCAAACTTCCCAAATTCAGGCACCTAAAAATACATGTGGGTGCTTTAAGGTGATCAACCCTGCTTGTCCAAATTAACTTTCATTTGTGTTACCAGATGGTTTTTAATATAGCTTTTAACATATGTAAGTAACCTAATCCTTTCCAGTTTGTCCAAATTGAGGTATTGTGTCTAATTTATACATCAGTATATCCTGTCTTTCTCCTGTAACTGACAAATGCTAACTGCTTTATCAGTCTGGCACCAAAGACGATGTTGTCTCAGGGTTTTCCCAGACTGCCTTGTCTGAAGAGCTACATGAAAAGCTTTAATGATCATATATTAGGTGGGAACTTTAACCTTCTTCATACCAGGTCAATTGAGTACTTAATTGGAAAAGTCAGTTCCACTTGCTGTAATCCATTGAAAAGCAAACTTAGATTCACAAACATAGAATGTGGTTTTCAGAAGCTGAAAATAGTTGAGGGATCTGAAAAAAATTCAAGGAAAAAATAGTAATGAGAGACAATGGATCAGGGGCAATTCTTTTCTTTATCTTAGTGTTTGTACATTGTAGTAGAATTGTAAGACTTCTGGAAGAAGTGACAATCAATTCAGAGAAGAAGCACTCACTTTTTCAAATTTGGTGATATGCTGTCTATTATCAATTAATTTCTGAAAGTATTAAATTAAAGCAAGGTAAATAAGTATTAAAGCAACAAGATTCTGAGGGAATGTGTTTCAGGAGTACTTATAGCATTAAAATATGACCTGAAAAAGCATTTTTAACTATTTTTCAATATTTTAGGTAATACAAACAGATTTCTTTTAATTATGAATATCATCCTATTCATCTACAGGGTAGGAGCTAAACTTGTGATCTCATTGGTATATGAAAGTTTCAGTAAGAAAACTCCCTCTATTAATGCAGGGTAGCTCCTTAATCTGAGAGTTGCCTACAGCAATTATGTCAAATTCATAGACAGAGGGGAGAGGCAGTGTTTTAAAATGTTATATTATCTATTTTATTGTATTTTTATCCATTTTATTGAATATTTTCTCTTTACAATTTAATCTCGTTCAGGGGCACTTGGATGAATTGTAGAACATATGCATTCCACAGTAACCATGTTTGGCACCTTTGGCCTAGAGCACTAAGTTAAATGACTTGTTGAGGGTCACACAACCAGTATGTCAGAGGCAGGGCTCGAATCCAGGTTTTCCTGCCTTCAAGTCATCTATGCAGCATAGCCTTACCACCTAGCTATGTCTAGAGATATATGTACTTAGAGATAGTGTTTATAGAACATTTGTATGTGATCAGAGTTACACATTTTTTTCCCAGCAGATATCAAATATTACTGAAACCAACACGCATTTATTAATTATTTATTAATTAATCAATCATCAAGCACTTATTAAGTTGGTACCTATGTATCATCACTGTGCCAGGTAACAGGAATACAAATACAAAACTGGTAACTTTTTAAGAAAGATAGGAAGAAAAGTAAATTGTTTAATTTATGAGTATATTTAAAATCCATTGTCTTTTATGATTGTTTCATATATATATATATATACATTTATAGGTTCATATGGTTGCCATTCAACACTACTAATAAAATTATGAAATATTTTATTTCATACAGAAAAATGAAAAACATTTTCCAAAAAATGCCATTAAATTGAAGACTTCACCAAAAAATCAATAAAAATTAGTCAACTTATTTTAAAACGTATCACTCTGATAATCCGGACCTATGCAAAGCCACATATACAAAGTCATTACACCTTAAGACAGCTAGATGGTATAACAGAGTGCTGGCCTGGAGTCAAGAAAACCTGGATTCAAAATCAGCCTCAGATACTTGCTAGCTGGGAAAGTCACTTAATCTCTGTTTGCCTCAGTTTCCTCAACTGTGAAATGAACATAATAATAGCACCTACCTCATAAGCTCATGGTAAGGAACAAATGAGATGATATTTGTAAAGCTATTGCAATTAAATAATATGTTTCTTTGTTTTCTTCTTCCTTCAAGATTCTAGTTCACCATTTTATATTAGAGTTCTTTGTCAGGATTAAGAGAAGATTTTTAAAAATTCAAACATCTTTAAAATGTTAAAGTTTCCAAGATTTGTTCAAGTTCCCAAGAAGATTTGTTCAAGTTTCCAAGAAGATTTTAGAGAATGCCCTAACCCTAAATCCCCTTATTTCTGCCCTTAGTAGATTTTCTTGAGTACATTTTAGGTATCCTAAAGCTGAACCCAATTCAAATGTACCTGGGAAATACTTAACAAAATAAATAAAATACAACATGGATAAAGCCAATTTCTATTTTCTAAATCATTACTCAGCCTGCAGGGACCTGCTTCTGTTTGAGTTTGACACCACTGTCCCAAAGCATCCTAGGTTTAATAATTTCTGTGTTTGTCTTTTGTTTTCGAAGAGGACCACAGCATCAGGGAAATGATAACATGAGTTGCAGCTGACTTTGATCTGAGTGAGGGAGGACTGAGGTTTCATAATATGAGGAATTATGAGGAATTCCAAAGACACTAGATACAGGGATGGGGAACCTCAAGCCCTCAGGTTCCCTACCTCTACACCAGAATCATTTCTCCACCAGTGACGCATGCTATTCCTGATTCCATGAGGACAACAGGGTCACTTCTTTTTTCTCTTGCTCCTCCAAAATGGGTAGCCATGGCCATGTTTGTTCAATCTCCCTTTCTGGAGACAGCCAGTTATTTGCCTCTGAAGGATCCCATGTCCGTTTAATATGTTCCTGAATGACAATCTTGAAGGCTACAAAGTTTGCAAGAAGTAAGAAGAATATGGTAATTGGCTGTTCTACATCCCCAATGGAGGGGGGGAAAGGGAAAAATTGGCTTCATTTGCCCCAGAAGGAGCTGGCTGTGTAAGGGTTATGAAATATGGAAACAGATTCCCAGGGGAAACTCCTCCCAGGAGAGCTTTAAGAATACTTGAGCCTAATTGATAAATTTGCCAAGGAATATAAATAGGCAGAAGAAATCAAAGCTCTCTATAGTCATGTGAAAAAAAAAATTCTAAATCAGTATTGATTAGAGAAATGCAAATTAAAACAACCCTGAAGTGCCACCTCATACTTATCAGAAATGATAAATGCTAGAAGGGATGAGGGAAAAATAGATACACTAATGAACTGCTGGTGCAGTTGTGAACTGGTCTAACCATTCTGGAGTGAGATTTGAAACTATGCTCAAAGGGCTAATCAAACTGTGCATACCCCTTTGACACAGCAATGCCACTACTAGGTCTGTACCCCAAAGAGATCAAAGGAAAAGGAAAAGGAACTATATGTGCAAAAATATTTATAACAACTCTTTTTGTGGTGGAAAGAATTAGAAATTGAAGGGATCTCCATAAATTAGGGAATGGCTGAACAAGTTCTGGCTTATGATCGTGTTGGAGTACTATAGCTACAAGAAATGACGAGGGGGTAGTTTTAGAAAAAAAAAAACATGGGAAGACCTATATGAACTAATGCAAAGTGAAATGAACAGAATCAGGAAATCATTGTACACAATAACAGCAATATTGTAATGATGATCAATTGTGAAACACTCAGCTACTCTCATTTATACAACGATCCAAGACAATTCCACAGGACTCATGGTGGAAAATGTTGTTTGTCTCCAGAGAGAGAACTAATAACTGGGTACAACATGAAGTATAATTTTCTCACTTTCTTTATTCTTCTTGTACTTTTTTTTGTGACATGGCCGATATGGAAATGTTTTGCATGATTTCACGTGTATAATTGTCATCACATTGATTGCCTTCCCAGTGGAAGGGAAAATGAGAAAGAATTTGGAACTCAAAATTTTTTTTTTAATTTTTTTAAATAATGATTTTTTTAAACTAAAATAAAGAATATTTGAACCATCTCTCTGGTTTGGGTTAACTGTAGTGCCAGGAGAAAAGGGGATGGACTAAAACTGACCATCCAGTTCTTTGTTTCTTGGTTTTATTTTAGTTAGAGCAGGATTATACAGCCCAACTTTATTTTAAAATGTAAAAACCATTCTTAGCTTGCTGACCATGTAAAATCAGGCTGCAGGTCAAGCTTACCTGCTGTATATTGCTGATCCCTGCTCTAGAGTACAGGATTTTATGACAGCAGGTTCATAGATCTAGACCCTGAAGGAACTTCTGAGGCCATTTAGTCCAAACCCCTCATTTTATAGATGAGGCAGCTGAGGCCTAGAGAGCTAAAGCTACTTGTCATATGAGGTCATATAATAAGCAATAGTTGGACCCGATTCAGTTTTGTAACTGATTTTGTACAGGGTGAACTCTTCTGTACTTTAATTATTTTGCACTTCAGATTTCCTTTAGCAAAATGGAAAAGATAGTCATAATTATGAAGAAGGCACATTTCTAATAAAGTCTGCCTTAAAAATTTTGTCAAAATAAGATAGTCTACCTCCACCCTTCCCCAATGCTAGTTCTCCAAATTACAAGAATCACACATCCTTTTAGAATCCCTTTTATATTAGTGATATTGTCTGATATTGTCTGGATCAGAAGGCACATTTATCATGTGTATGTTTTTTAAATGAATTCATTATTCTACTCACAATAAAAAAAATGGGACAGTTTAAAGTAAAGAAGAGCTCAAAGAGAAGCCTAAAATGTTAGGTACAGAGAGAATGAAATTGAGTTAAAAAGTGTTATGGAAAAGAGAGCAATTAGCTTTGTAGAAAACATCACAGAAACTATTTTAGTTTCATAAAGTGCCAAAGGCCAGAAGTATACATCTAAGAGATGATATGATTAATTTATTGATAAAAGAGGAACTAGAGATATTGCTAAAATTAAATTAATGAAAGAGGATAAAGAACCAATGCCAGAAATAAACATAAATTTTCCAAGAAAAGAAGAGATGGGAAGTAAAATAACTCAAGTTCTTATCAAACTTAAAAACTGAAATTATTCTTCTAAAACCCTCACTCATTCAAGCTTCCAAAGGATGTGCTCCAAATTGGAGATCAAACTTATGAGAGAGAAATATGGGGGGATCCTAAGAGTGAGGACTTGTGATTTGTCACAGAATGAGTTTAAGTCCTAGTTTTCCTACTTACTATGTCTATGACCTTGGGCAAAACAGTTAACCTCTCTGAATCTCAGTATCCTCATCTGTAAGATGCAGATAATAATAATGATAATACTTTACAAGGTTCAAACGAGGTGGTATGCACAACCCTTTGTAAATGTGAGCTTTTATAAGGCAGAATTATTATTAATTTATTAAAGAAGAAAAAAGTCAATGTTGAACAAATCAGTAGTTTACTTGGAATTAAATTGCAATTCTTTAGGACTACCTTGAAGTTGGGGTCATTTCACAATTCCTACAGGACTTTCCTTCCTTTATTCCAAATTAGAACAATCGCCTTGTATTTATAAAAATGCCGTAGAAGATTCTTTTGGTTGTTGCTTCTTTCATCTTCCTTGCCAGGAGACTAGAGGAGACAAATGGGCCAGAAGGAAGGACTTAGTTAAAAAGAATAAGGGAGAAGTTGAGAAAATTTGCACAATGGCCCCAAGCATCCTAGCATCACTCCACAGAGACAAATTATTGACTAGTATTTGGGACTAGTACATGGGAGTTAAAAAAAAACTCCTAACCCAAGTCAAGCCTGCCTCAATATGATGGCTTGTCCCATCATGGTTACATGGCAGATGGCAAAAAAAAAAAAAAAAAAAGTTTTCTAATAAATTTTTGCACCAAAGTAAAAAATAATGATAACAGGAAAGAAGAATAATATAACTCTCAAAAACTGTTCTCAAGAAGCTCAGAAAAACAGTGAAGAAAATCATAGACATTAAAGCTGCAGAAAGGAATTAGGGCTAAAATAAACAAAAGATAATGTTTTTAAAATGTCAAAATTTCTATCTTGAAAAATAACTCAATTGATAAAGGAAAAGTCATATTTACTTAAAATAACTGATAGAATCCCATTAAAAATGGAACTTTGCCAAGGGCCACATAGGTAGTAAGCATTGGAATTAAAAACCAAGTGTTATGATTTCTAACCCAGTGCTCTTTCCTTTACTCCACGCCATTTCTCAACCTGCTGTGTGAAGTATCATTTCCTCTTATTATGCTTAAACTTTTCTCTCTCAAGAGCAGTTGATCCTAGTATTTAAAGGATTTGTTAAATAAGTCCCTGCCATTTGTAATTTTATATGTTTTGATGATCCCCCTCCGCCCCCCCCCCCCCCCGCCGTGATCTTGACCGTTCAGGCTGTACAGTCTTACCCTTTTAGTTCCTCCTCACAGAGATGCTCTTCTATTCCTTCCCTTTACTTACTCTTTGTTCTTGACTACTTCCTGGTCCATTAGAGTTTCCTAAAGATACAGTGATCAGAACCAGAATCCCAAGTGCTGGCACAATAGTTTCAAGTCATATTTTTGTTTGTTTCTAATACTTGTCATGACAGTGTCATGACCCATGACAGGGTCATTATAGGGTCCTGGGGTGACATCCCCAAGGAACATCTGATGACAACAATAGAAGAAATTTTTGGAAGCAATTTCATTGGTTATTTTAAGTAAATGTGACTTTTCCTTTATTAACTGAGTTATTTTTGAAGACAGAAATTTTGACATTTTAAAACATTATTGTTAAAATAGGGGAAAGGGTACTGAGTTTATAGTAGAGACATTGTTTTTTGTTTGTTTGTTTGTTTGTTTGTTTTATTTTATACCTAGATCTGCTAATTACTGCCTGTAGGTTCTTGGGTAAGTCACTTTACTCCTATGGGTCTTTTTATTAATCTATAAAATATAGGAGTTGGTCTGTGGGACTTCTGAGGTCCACTACAGTTTTAAATCTATGACCCTATAATGACTTTCAGGTTGCCCCCTTAATCAAAATTAATAGATTCGAGCCATTCATTTTATACTTATATTCCAAATTATCCATTCCAAATTGCTGTTGTCCATGTTCAAACATTGCTTGGACCAATTCTTTCAGTTGATAAGTCATGTTTTATGTACATGTATGTAAGACTGTTTTTGTGTATGTGTGTATGCACATGTGTACAAGCTAGACTGTACTCCCGAACACAGCCCAAATTTTAGGTAGAAGTAATCATGCATTTTGGAAACTAAAGCAGTGCTTTCACTGACGCAGTGCTTTTACTGACCTCAAGCTTCTATTTGAAACAAAATCACATTTTCCAACACTGCTGTTCTTCTGGTGTTATAGTATGGCCATGAATAATGGATTACCTAAATCTCCAAAGAATCTAAAATGTGGGTCACCCATTGCATGGTGGGCAACAATAGGAATCAGCATAGTAACAATGATACAAATTTTATTTAAGTAGCATTAAAGATATCATCAAAGAGATGCATGACCAAAAAGGAGGTGAGCTGGTGATACAGCAGTTATATCTAGTAGATCAAAACAATTTAAGCTGCACAGTTATATCATTCAGTTTCAGTAAATACAAATTAATGCATTGGCAAAAGGAAAAAGGTATTATGAAAATCTGGCCATTTCAAAAGAAAACTTTTATTTTTCTATTTGAATTCTGGTTTCACCTGATGCAAGTGATTCTATCATATAATCCGACCTTTAACAATTTATTTTACTAATACAGCTTCCTTTTCAAAGGCTCAAGCTATAGGTTCACACCAATCTTTTTCTCTGATCTTTTCTCTGCTTCCTAACATCTAGGAAATATATCAGATTCTCTCCATTCTTCCTGGAACAGAGGACAAAATGCTGAACCAAAGTCATAAAGACTTAAGTTCAAAGCCAGCCTGAAACATTCATTAGCTATGTGACCCTGGACAAGTCACTTAACTTCTATCTGTCTTAATTTTCTCATCTGTAGAATGGAATGATAATAATAACACCTACCTCCCAGGGTTGTTGATTATATTTATAAAGGTGCTTAATGAACCTTCATTATTATTATTAGTTTCAGAAGTATCAGTAATAACTATGAGGTTCTAGTTGCCTCCTTGTGTTGATCTCAAGTTCATTTTGTCTATTACTCCGAGCACTGGTGTGTAGGCTTCTGAAGGTATGAGTATTATAACTGACCTTTTTAGGATTTCCTAGCTTTCTCTTGTGAAAGAGTGAATATTTTTGTTCATCATGATACAGGATGTCCCAAAAATTTTAGTTCAGTTTTAAGCTATTAAAGCACTAACACTATACTTAAAAATGCTTAAAACCTCAGTTTTCTTAAATACTATGACATACTCCTTCAATCCACCTTAGCCAAACATAGGGGTGGTCACACACTAGACTACTAACCACAAGGATTCCTAATTAGAAACTCTGACATTCTCTCTCTGGCCATAACCTATTTCTCTCTACTCCTCAACTTTTATTTTATTTTATTCTTCCCAATGATTGAGACCTCTAATTCCTCCACCCCTTTAATATTCCTTAAAGTTATCCCTATTTATTGTGACTTCCTTCCCTCTCTCTTCAATCTTGACTTTGACCTTAGAATTTAACCAGTTCAACTCCTCTACTTGCAAATCTTTTGCCCCCTCGTCCTATTGGTCATGTGTTGCTTGCCAAACCTCAACCCTAGATTATGCCCACCATCCATCTCTTCTGCTTCTACTCGTATGCTAGTAGAAGACATACAACTGTCCTGACTGGGTAACTGATAACTTCAGGTTGTCCAACTTCAACTGGACCCTCAATTCGGCAAAGCATTCCTTTTATTTCCCCCTAACTGATTACTGTCTTACTCCCTAAAGATGTTTTTTTTCCAAACTTTCTTCTCCTCAAGTCTTATGTATTTCCTCTTGCCCCTCCTGCCTCTTACTTAACTGAGGAAATTGAAATTATTCAACATAAGCTTTTATCCTCCACTCACTCTTTCTTTCCTCCAGTCTCCAAAAATGAGGTCTCCTGGCTAAGGTCAGCCATGTTCTATGTGCTCTTGATCCCATTTCTTCTCATCTCCTCCAGAATACTGCAACTCAATCAACTCCACTCTCCCACCTTCAAGTTCTCTCTATCTACTAGCTCATTCTCTACTGTGTTCAAACATGTCTATCTCCTCTCCATTTTTAAAAAACAAAAACCTTCACTCAATCAACCATCCTCTTGAGCTACTAGCCTTAGATCTCTCCTCTTTTTCTCAGTCAAATTCTACTTTTAACTTAATTTATTAATATTTTACTTTCCCCCTCAATTACATGTAAAAACAATTTTAACATGCATTTTTAAAAATTTTGAGTTCCAAATTCTCTCCCTCCTTTTCATCCTTCCTCCTTCTAGAAACAGTATGCAATTTGATATAGGCTACACATGTGTAACCATGTAAAACATATTTCATATTAGTCACTGTTGTTACTAATTTTTTAATTTAATTTTAAAAAACACAAAAATAAACTGAAAAATAATATGCTTCAGTCTGCATTCAAATTCCTGCCGCAAGCCACTTAGTGTCCTACACTAAGTGTGGTCGGAAATATGAATGAGAATGAACCAGGCCATGTGGGTAATTCAAGGAAGAACTCCATTTATTGATTCTTTGGACAAGGTTTTTATAGAGCAATGAGACAAAGGAATAGGACTCAAGTTTTCTTATCATTATTTTAGATAGTCTGTCATATCCTGGCAGTAACAAAATGTCTCTAATCAAATAAGGATTTGACATCTAGGCGACTAAAATCTTAGGGTAGCCTTTGATCTCAAAACTCAAATAACATCCTTTTAAATGCAGCGCTTTAAAGAAAGATTCCAGGAGCAGGCTTTTGAAAGCTGTATCTTGAAGGATTTCCTTTAGAGCTAGCTGTGGAGATTTTACCTGACTCCTGGATCAGGTATTTTGGCTTTCCACAAACTCCATTAGTTCTTCCTCTGGATACAGATAGCATTTTGCATCATTGAGTCCTTTGGAATTGTCTTGGTTCATTGTATTACTGAGAATAGCAGTTATTCACAGTTAATTACTGTACAATTTTGCTTTTACTGTATACAATGTTCTCAGCCCACTTCATTTTTCATGAGTTCATAAAAGTCGTCTTAGGTTTTTTTCCTGAAATTATCCTGCTTGTCATCTCTGATAGCACAATAGTGTTCCATTACAATCATATACCACAGCTTGTTCAACCATTCACAATTGACGTGCAACCCCTCAATTTAAAATTCTTTGCTACCACAAAAAGAGCTGCTATAAATATTTTTATGTAAATTGCTCCTTTTCTTTTTTTTAATCACTTTGGGATATAGGCCTAGCAGTGGTATTGCTGGGTCAAAGGGTCCACACAGTTTTATAGCCCTTTAGTCATAGTCCCAAATTTTGCTCCAGAATGGTTATATCAGTTCACAACTCCACCAACAGTACATAAGTAGCCCAATTTTTCCTATGTCCCCTCCCACATTTATCATTTTCCTTTTCTATCATATTAGCCAATCTGATGAGTATAAGGTGGTAACTCAAAATGGATTTCTTCATTTGAAAACATCCTATTCATATCTTTTGACCATTTATCAGTTAGGTAATAACTTGTATCCTTAAAATTTGACTCAGTTCTCTCTCTATATATGTGAAAAATGAAGTTTTATGAGAGACAGTTGTTATAAATAAATTTCCCCCAGTTTTCTGCCTTCCTTCTAATCTTGGTTGCACTGGTTTTGTTTGCGCAAACCTTTTTAATTTAATATAATCAAAATTATCCATTTTATATCTTGTAATACTCACTGTCTCTTGTTTGGTGATATAATTCTTCCCTTCCTCATAGATCTGACAAACAAACTATTCCTCACTTTCCTAATTCAGCCAGATTCTTAGAAAAAGCAATCTTTTGTCATCTCTTTTTTCTCACTCATTTCTCAGCCTTTTGCAATCTGGTTTCTGAATAAAATTGCTCCTTCCTAAGTCATCAGTGGTCCTTTAGTTGCCAAATTTGGTGCTCAATTTTTTTATTCCTCATCTTTCTTCCTCTACTGGTTGCATTGGACTCTGGACCTTCCTGGACACTCTCTCCTTTTTGGGGTTTCATGACAGTAATCTCTCCCAGCTCTCTTCCTGCCTAACTGCTCATTCTCAGTCTCTTTTATTGATCCATCATCTGTGGATGCCCTCTAACTATGGATATTCCCCAAGGCTCTTCCCGAGGCCCCTTCTTCTTTTCTTTCTAGACCCTCTTCATGACTTCCTCTTTCTCCCAAACCTACACGTTTACTAAACTTTCCTACAAATGTCTGAAGCACCGCAATTTTCTAGTTTTTATGATTCATAGCTAGGTGGCAGGAAGATGCATCTTTCTGAGTTCAAATCTGAACTCAGATACTTACTAGCTCTGTGATCCTGGCTAAGTCACTGAAGCCTGTATGCCTCAGTTTTCTCATCTGTAAAACGAGCTGGAGAAGAAAATGGAAAATTACTCCAGTATCTCTGCCCCCAAAAAACCCAAACGGGGTCACAAAGAAAGTTGGACATGAGTAAACAACAGCAACAAGATTTATAACTTTAATGTTATCCTCAACATATCTAATTAGTTAACCAATCTTGCCATTTCTACCTCTGCGACATTTCTCACTTCTGACCTCTTCTCTCTACTCAGACATCTACATTTCAGTTCATTCCTTTATCAACCTTCATCTAGATTATTGCAACTGCCTCCAAAATGGTCTTTCCTCAAGTCTCTTTCCACTTTAGTTCATGTTCCATACTGCTTCCAAAGTTATCTTCCTTACATACAGAATTGATTATGTGGCTCCCCTATTGCATCAACTCCAGAGATTTCCTCTTGTATCTACAATCACATATAAATTCATCTGTTTAACTTTCAAAACCCTTCTCAATTTTTCCCCAATTTATCTTTTCAACTTCACTATACACGGGTCTGCTTCCTATACTTAGGAGGCAGCTAGGCAGTTCAGTGGACAGAGTGCTAGGCCTGGAGTCACGAAGACCGAAGTTCAAGTCTGTCCTCAGATACTTACTATCTATGGTGTTCAGGAAGGACTAGAACCTCTGATGTGAGAGCTTGCCTAGCCCTTTTCAGGGAGCTCATTCATTCTCACCTGCAGCTCCAAGAAGCTGTAGCATGCACAGTGGCCACACCCCAGTAACACTGTCCTGGCAGACAGGTTAAACTAAGCTGAGGGTAATCAATTGACCTCAAACCTATTAGTGAGTTAGGGAAAGGTCTACCCCAAGCATGTGAAGTCTTCTTCAGAGCAGATTAGAAGAATGTGTTCCAATAGCCATGAAGGCAGTTTAAGCAGGTGCTGTGGAGCTCTTAGAGATATGACATTAAAGATGCCAAGGTCATTTATTGCATCCCTGGCCATTGTCAGTCATCTTGAATTTTGTCCTTCCAATTAAATCCAATTCATGTGCAAAATCAAGATGTTACCCAGGATGTCACCGGTCCTCTTCAGGAAAAAAAAATTTGACCAGCATTATGACTACGAGCAAGTTGCTTAACCTCTGTTTGCCTTAATCCACCAGAGAAGTAAATGGCAAACCACTCCAGTATCTTTTCCAAGAACACCCCATGGATGTTGTGATTCACAGGGTTACAAAGAGTCAGACACAACTGAACAACAACTTTGAGATCCAACAAAGGAGGCTACTCTCTGTTCCACATAACTTATTTCACTCCATCTCCCATCTCCATACCTTTGCACAGATTGTCCCCTCTGCCTGGAATGCACTCCCTCTTCATTAACATCTCACTGAATCTCTCTTACTTCAAGACATAGCTCAAGCACCACCTTTTACATGAAGGCTTTTCTGTTCCCTCCAAATGCCAGTGCTCTCCCTCACAAGATACTTTGTATTTATATTTCTTCCATTTCCTTTCTATTTATTCAAGAGAATAAATAGATACATAAAGATATATGCTTATTCCATATACACTTCTTTATGGTTTTGTTGTTCCCTCTTCCCTTTCCTCATAGAAATGCAAGCTCCTTACAAACAGATTGTTTAGTTCACAGCATTTGTATTTCCAACACCTAGCACAGTGCCTAGCACACAATAAATACTTGACTGATTGATCAATAGCTTGTGCAGTTAATTATGTTCTGCATTATTCTGTTATTATTTCATGTGTGTTTTTATTATTTTGCCAAATAGATTTTTAACACTCTAGAGGCAATGTCAATATCTTAGATCCCTCTGACAACTCTGGAGTACCTGTCATAGTTCTGGACCCAACAGGGGTGCTCAAAAATATATGTATTTGATTAATTAATTGAATCATATGACCATTCACATTATCAGTCTGATAGATACTTTTAATGACCAAATCAACTAGGAATGTGATGTTCAAAAGCTTGTGTTAGTGGTAATTACACTAAGCCATAGTTTAGAAAATAAACACATCAGGAATGTGCATAATTCAGTCACCTGCTATCATTCACAAACTGCAATAGGAAAGTTTTAAAGTTAATTGTCAAGTTCAAAGGCCTAAATAAACACTGAATTGTAATTTCATATAACATATTGGTGACAATTTCACGGTCAGCTAACAATCATTCAACTTCAGTCCCTTTAAAGAAAAAAAGTTCCTAATGTCAGTCAGTCAATGAACATTTATTTAATGCCTACTTATGTAAATATATTTGATGGCTGGAATACAGCTTTTGAATATGAAGTTTTGACTCTCAACAAAAAATAAAAAATAGTTGGCAATAACTACTTAATTTATTAAAGATCTTGATCTTCACTGTTAAGTGTTATTAATCATTTACACAATAAATTGCCCCATAGTCAATAGTTAGTCCCTAAAGCAGCCCCCAACCATTATAAAAAAATTTTTCAGAAAAAAGAAGCTGGAATGGTCGACAGTTAAGAGGAAGACAGGGAGGATGAAGGAGCATCGACTCCCAGCAAAATCCTTCTTACTTTCTCATTCTTTCCCCCTTCCCTCATTTTTGTTATGTAGCTACCTAAGTACAAAAAACTTCAAGGCTTTGACAAGGACCTCTCATGGAAGCTATACTGGATCTGCTTCCTTAGCAGCTCTAAGTTCTAGCCCTTTCTTGATTTCTTCCTCTTCCTTCCCCAAGTCTTATTCTTACATCCACATAGACAACTGGTAAATTAATATCTGGTAATGGGTAGTAATGGGTTAATCTACTACCCATACTTCCCAAATAAGATATGTGTTTTTTTCTGTTTTCTGTAAGAAATGCTTTAACTACAAATTAGTAAAGATTTGTTGATAATGTAACATGTACAATACTAAGCTAAAACCAATTTTAAATTTAATAGAGAGGTTGAACAAGATGAGAACTTTATTTGGTAATCAGTACATTATTAGTTGAAGTTTTAAGAACAGTTTCAGTTGAGTCAGGCTGGTGGAGGCTATTTATAAAGGATTAAAAGTGAGCCACTTGTGAGGAAAGAGAAAGAGAGAAAAAGAGAGAGACAGAGATAGAAATACAAGGATGGAAAAACAGACACAGGCAGAAAAGAGGCAGAGAGACAGAGGAAGAGACAGAGAGACAGAGAGATAGCAGTAGTTCAAGAAGATGGCAGTGTCAAAGGGAAAGGTTTTTGTTTTCTTTAGAATGGGAAGAGACATGACCATATTTGCAGGTAGAGGGAAAGAAATGATTTCATAGGGGAAGCTAGAAGATATTGCTAAGTGACAGGATTAAAAATTTGGATTTCATTGGGATAGGAAAATCCCAGGTGAGGAAACTCCATGCAGGACAAAGGTTCCTCTTGTAAGGGAATAGATAGAGCAATGATAGATTGATAGAGCAATGTCCTAGAGCACACATGAAGGGAATTAATGCTATCCAAAAAAAAAGTTGAATGGGCTGACTTGGGAGGGGATATCCCTCAGTAGAGACATTGATGGGAGACTTTAGGTTTTAAAGACTAACGGGAATAAAGTAGAAGGGATTTTTTTTGGTCAGGCATGGATTGGACTATATAGCGGTTGAGATCCATTTAACTAATTAAAATTCATTTTAATTCAAATTTAGTTAATTAAAATCGATTAAAATTTGTTTTTCTGTGATTTTCTCTCTGTCCTAGAAATCATAAGAGAATAACTATGAAGATAGGGAAGGGTGTGATACAAGGGGATGACAAAAACTTCAAAAAAGGATCGGTAGGTAAATGATGATGATGGAACAATAGTCTGGAAGTGGTAATGGGTCATTTGTGAAAATACTTATTCAATGATTCACAGTTTTCTAATATAGTTCTGAAATAACTGAGGTTGCATGATGTAGAATTGAAAGAATGCTAGATTTGGAATAACAAGACCTCAATTCTAATCTTCATTGCCACTTAACTGCCTGTAAAATCTTCACTAAATCCTCTAAATTTCTGTATCTCAGTTTCCTTATCTGCCAAGTTAAGGGATAAGACAAGATGGCTTCTAACGTCCCTATCGCTCTACATCTATGATTTCTTAGAAACTTAATCATTAAATTCCTACTCAGTTATTCCAGGAAACCAGAAAGAGAGGCAGCCTCATAGAGTGGTTAAAAGAACTGACTTTAGCGCCAACAAGACCTGGCTTCAAGTTCCCACTGTGATCCAGCCTGGCTGTGTGACCTTGGACAAGTAACTAAACCTTTCAGTGCTCTAGCCACTTGTCTTAGGCTGTAAGTTGCAGGGAAGGGGCCAACTGGTATTACTAGAGAGTTTGTTTTGTTTTATTGTTTTAACCTGGCAACTCCCTACACCAATGAAATTAGAGTTCTGGTTGTTATGCCTATCAAATTCCCACCCAGCCACTCCAATAAACATCAAAGGTTTAAATGCTGAGCTAAATCTGAATTTCTAAGAGAATTTAATTCCATCCTGGGCATTTTTGCTGACAGTAGAAATTGTGTTAAGCCTGTAGCATTCCCACAGATTCTCCCATTACGTTTTAGCTATCTAATCGATCATTTAATGTGACGTCTATAAGCTGTTCAATGAAAAATCAAGTGCTTCTGCCTAGGTTGGATGCAGACGTGATCAAGTAGCTACTCTGCTGTTCAAATCCAATGTGGGCTCCCAGGCTGAAGTTCCTGAATGCCTGAGGTCCAGAGACACCAGGTTATTTGTTCGGTCAGTAATTGTCTTCTCTGCCCTGAGAGAGGCCTTTAAATTGCTTCTATGTTTAGAAACAAGATTGCTCTGTTGAGGCTGCCTGTCAAAAAGTTTCACCTCTTTTTAGAACTCTTGTTTATTCCTAGGATCCTTTCCCCCAATTTAGTTCTTTACATTGTTTGATTGATGAACAGGCCTCTGTCTGACATGGTCTGAAGACACAGGGACTCTTTATCATCCAACCCTAAAGATGGAACTATTGCTACTGGTTTATGGGGACGTTGGCTGTGGAGGTTTATTGTTTATCGCTCTAACTAAACATTATGACTTGACCTAAGTTTCTTATTGTTTGTTTGAACCAAAAGGGCATCCAAATTGATAAAGAGAGTGGTTTCAAAATAATACTTGAAAAACAAATTGAGGCAATTTGATGTTCAATTATATGCAGAATGGGAAGGGGGAAGAAGTCATCACTCAGAGCATTGCCGGGAAGTTTGGAGAAGAAACTTCCCATTGGCAAATGATCTTCTCCGTATGAGTTACCGGAAGCCTCTGAAAATCTTGCTGGCTTGGTTTCGTTAGTGGAAACTTCCCACTGTAGCTGTCTAGACCACTCTTCTACTGGCAGTTTAGATTACCCACTAACTAAAGCAAAGTTTTTCCTTATACATTTCCCATCAACTTAATCTTAGTTGAGGCATTAAAAAGCAGAGATATTAGCATTCATTTGCATTAACCAGGAACTAGCTAGCTTCTCCAAAAACGATTCCCTGAAATCCCGGAGGCAGCTACCTAACGTGGATGCCTACAAACCTTGTATTTTCTGAAAGGTCAGTTCGTTATCCCTCTGAATTATGATGAGTTAAAATGTTACCCACAAACTAAAACAGATCTGTTTTTCAGGGAGAACACCCAGTAGGATAAGGCAGACCCAGTCAGTGTGGAACATGATGTGCAAAATCAGCTTTATACAGTCAAAATCAAAATTTATGGTAGAATGTCTTAAACTTTTTTATGATAGTCAACATTGATTTGTCAAACAAGATTTTTTAAAAATACAATTGTTGTTAGAGAGAATAATTAGAAAAGTAGTAAGCAGCTCCAC
>CM053592.1:56236052-56259870 GCA_028646515.1 Pseudochirops corinnae
TAAATTGTCTCTCCTGGATCTATTTTCCAGGTCAGTGGTTTTTTCAAGGAGATATTTCACATTGCCTTCTATTTTTTCATTTGTTTGGATCTGTTTAATAGTATCTTGATTTCTCATAAAGTCATTTGCTTCCATTTGCTCCACTCTAATTCTGAAGGAATTATTCTCTTCAGAAAGCTTTTGAGATTCTTTTTCCATCTGGCAAATTCAACTTTTTAAGGTGTTTTCTCCTCATTGGCTTTTTGGGCCTCTTTTGCCATTTGAGTTAATCTATTTTTTAAGGTGTTATTTTCTTCAGTCATGTTGTTGACCTCTCTTTTCATGATTTTCTTGCATCATTCTCATTTCTCTTCCCAATTTTTCCTCCACTTCTCTTATTTGGTTTTCAAAATTCTTCTTAAGCTGATCTATGGCCTGAAGACAGTCTTCATGTTTCTTGGAAGCTTTTGGTACAGGAGTTCGGATTGTGTTGTCTTCGTCCTATTCCATGCTTTCATCCTTTTTGTCCCCAAAGAAGGAATCTAAAGTTCTGTTGCTGTTCTTCCTTTGCTTCCTTTGCCTGCTCATGTTGTTGCCAGTCAATTACTTGACTTTTTGGCTCTGTGGAACTCTGCTTCCAGAGGGGAAAGCTCTATCCCAAATTGCTGGGGTTTTCATAGCTACCGAAGCTATTAGGAGGCTGCTGCAGCCCCCACCAGCTTTGGCTCACTGAAAATGCCCCCCAGGACCACCACCCAAGACCACGATCCAGATCCAGGCCACTCAACACAAGAGCACTTAGCCTCTGAAGGATTGCTTGGCCCCCCTGCAGGCCAGGAGCTCTGAAGCAGCCATGTGGAGGCAGCGGCAGGACCACTGCTTCTGCCACTTCCTTGCCCTGGAGGCAGTTCAGCCAGACCGCTTTTCTCCCACAAATTTTAGCTGAGTTCCACTGACCTTTCACTTTGTCCTTGTTTCTTATGGCTTGATAATTCTGGAAACTGCCACAGCTGCTGCTGATCCACTCTCCTGAAGGCTCCAGCTGTGACTCATCCGAGCCACTCTGGGGCCAAGCCTCAATTTCAGGCTGGGCTGGTTTCAGCTCCCAGCATGCTGCAATGAGCCCTTCCTGCCAAGCTGCCCTCAGCAGGAAATGTGTTTTTCTGTATTTTTGTATGTTTTGCAGCCCTAAAATTTGTTTAGAGTCATATTTTATGGGTATTTGAGGTGCCTATGTGGGAGCTGCGAAAACTTCTTGCTTCTACGCCACCATCTTGTCTCTACCCCCTGCAAAGAAATACATTGTAACACAGAAAAGCCTTCCTACTTTATTCTCTCTGACTGTGTGTAGTTTGGGCCAATGTGGAAAACCATAGTTGGGATGGATCACATAATGGAAAAGTTGAGTCCTTAATTGTCTAGACAAATGGTTCTTAATTTGGTTCCATGGGGTCCACGCATAGATTTCAGAGGTTTTTAAAGTGGGATCAGAAAAAAAATCATATTTGTCATGACTGCTTTTTTTGCTTCTTTTATAATCCCATGTGCTTTACTTTATGTATTTAAAAACAGTATTCTGAGAAATGTTCCATATGCTTAATTCACCAGATTGCCACAGGAAACATTAAAAAAATGGACCCTTAAGAGGTTTAGAACCAGTTACAGAATGCAACTAATGATGAATGACATACAATGAGTTGGTTTTCAGTTTGTCTTTATCAGTCAACAAGTATCTATTAATCACATTTCACATGTAAGATATTAGACTATTTTTTAATTATGTAAAAAACAAAAATGGGTGTTGGAATTTTTTTAGCTACATTTTTTCTGGACAGACACAAGGCAAAATTGCAACATTTGAAGAAATAATAAGTTAATAATCATACTCTGAAAATAAAATAAAATATTTCACTTTATCCCCCAAACTGAAGAACTATCAAGCTGACAAAACTATTACCAATGTGGTTTCATTTTTGGTGATCTTGTGGTTTGTTTCAAAGAGTAAAATTTTTACAGAGTTTCATGATGCTGGGAAAGTACATTTTCATTTATAACTAAAACAAAGCAAATTTCAAAACAAAACTCCCTAATTTTTAAGGTGAAAATACAAACATGATTCACTGAAGCAATGTTCTTAAAACATTTACTTATGTAGAGAATGGAGTAAATTAAATCAATTTCATGACAGCATGCTTGCCTGCATTCTGGATGATAGATGATGTTCTCGTGCTTTCTGAGTCACCAATGGAGTGAAACAGGCTCCCATGGTTTTTATCAAGATGTTTTTGGCAATGTTATTAGACACCTTCAACAAGGACAAGAATGGCATTAAGGTCAGCTACTGCACTGATGGTAAATTATTTAACTTGAAAAGGCTACATACAACCCAAGACTAAAGTACAGGGAGACTCAGTGTATGACTTTTTGTTCTATAATTGCATACTTAATGCAGCCTCTGAAGCTGGAATGCAATAGAGTATGGATCAATTTTCTGCACTTTTCCAAATTTTAGCCCAATAATAAGCAACAAGAAAATAGAGGTTCTCCATTATCAGTCAGCACTGCACCATCCATACATATAACCATCAGAGCAAATGGAAAAATTTTGAATGCTATGGATAAGTTCACTTACCATGGAAGTATACTTTAGATGGGCACACACATAGATGATGAGATTGACACATGCAATGCCAGTGGTAGCTCAGTGTTTGGGAGATTCTGAAGAAAAGCATGAGAAAAAAAGGCATTAAACTGCCTACCAAATTGAAGGTCCACAGAGACATTGTGCTGACTTTGTTGCAGTATGCCTGTGAAACCTAGACAGTATACTAGCACCATGCCAGGAAACTGATTCTTTTCTAGTTTAATTGTCTTCAAAAGATTCTAAAGATCACCTGGCAAGATAAGATACTGGAGAGTGAGGGCCTTTCTAGAGCTGAACTACCAAGCATTCAAAATCTACTGCAGAGAATGTAATTCTGATGGGTTCTCCATGCTGCTAAAATTCTTAATGTATATTTGCCTAAAAGACTATTTTATGGAGAACTCACACAAGGAGAGTGTTCACATGGAGGTCAGAAGAAACAATACAAGGAAACTCTCGAGGTCTCTCTAAAGAACTTTAGAATAGATTGCATGACATGAGAGACACTGACAAAGGACCTCCCAGCATAGCATACCCATCAAAGAAGAAGTTGTGCTTTTTGAGCAAAGCAGAAATGCAGTAGCTCAAAGGAAATATGAGAGGCACAAATTTAGACACATCTCTCCAAAAGCTCCTATGGACTATTCATACTTGACTTATGGTAGAGCATTCCGAGTTCATATTGATCTCATCAGCCACAGCTGGACACATTGTACATAGTGATATGGTTTTGATCCTTTTGGAGCATGAAGGACAACTAACCAACTCTAAAAAATGTATTTATGTAGAGAATGGAGTAAATAAAAATGTTTCTGGTACATCTTACAAAGTGATCTACAGAAATTTAATGAGACAGCTAGAGAGGGTGGTGGCACTGAAATCAGGAAGATTTCAGTTCAAATCCAGCCTCAGATACTTATTAGCTATGTAACATTGGGCAATCACTTAACTCCTATGTGTATCAGTTTCCTCATCTGTAAAATGGAAATAATAGCACCTACCTTCTGGGGTTCTTGAGAAGATCAGATGAGATAATATTTGTAAAGCACTTTAGCACAATACCTGACACACATAGTAGGTACTTAATATATGCTTATTCCCTTCACTAATACGGGATCAATATCAAATTTCACTTTTCAATTGGGGCCAAACTAAAATACTTATTAAGAGCAAATAATAAGGTTGTTATAATCACATGTTAAGGATATGCTGACGTGTGTGTACGTAGATATAAATCACTCATGTTATTTGGTACAATCTGTAAGCCTTAAGTCATTTACAAATATTTTAAACTCTCTTGAAAAGAATTCTGCTAAGTTTTGTTTGAAGGGTAGAGATCTGAAAATGGCGGCACAGACGGTCAGAGCACATTCCAGCTATCCCACACATGTACAAAATGGCATCAGACCAAATACTAATCAAAAATCCGAAGAGAAACATCACTGGGCTCTGTCACTCAGCTGAGGACGGCAGAAAAAGTGGAGCCAGAAGCCTCGAGGGCTGGAAGAGGAGGCCAACCAGGGCCAACCAGGCCAGCCAGAATGAGTTCAGGTGAGTGCCAGAAGCCAGCAGCTGAATCCAACACGGGGAGGCCCCAGGGAAAATGACAATCCAAAGGAGCCCCTGGAATCTCGGGCCTAGATCAAACAGAAGCCTGGACTGGAAACAGCAAACCAAAGAGTCCTGAATGGAGACACTGAAGCCTGACAGTGTTCTAAGCAAAGATACATCAGAAGAGGTAGGAGCAGGCTACCAACAACCACGTGAAAAGTGCTCTAAATCTCTAATGATAAGGGAAATGCACATTAAAACAACTCTGAGGTTCCACCTCACAATTATCAAATTGACAAAAGCGATACACAAAGGAAAATGACAATTTTTTGGAAGAGATGTACACTTAGGTTGTGAATCTGTCAGTACTTTCTGAGGGGTAGGGGTTAGGGGGAGGACAGGGGAGAAGTTGCAAATATAGTCACAGCTAGAATTTATACAGCACTTTGAAGTTTACAAAGTACTTTACAATTATTATTTCATTTGATCCTCACGATAACCCTGGGTAGGTAGGGGCTATTCTCATTTTACAGATGGGGAAACTAAGGAAGACTTAATTTGTCCAAGGACACACAATGTCCCTGACGATTTGAATTCAGATTTTTCTAAGTCCAGGTCCTGCACTATATTCACCTAGATTACCTAGCTGCTTATATATCCCAAAAGTTACTCAATTATGTATACTATTTGACAGGGAAAAGGCTCACATTATATATATTTTCATTGCATTATTTTTGTTGTAACAAAGAACTGAAAACTAAGGGGATAAGTACAGACTAGACCTCTTCCACTCATAGTTTCTACTGGACCAGAAGAAAATAATAAATATGGTGTTTACGTCAAAAAGACCATGAAGTTTGCTTGTGGAAGTGGGTGCTATCAAAAGAGTTGCAGCTTGTGATTTATTGTGAAGTCGTAGATGGAGGGTCATCTGAAATTATTTTCTTGTGGACGAAATCATATACAAGCAAATGAGAAATTCAAGTGATGCTCAAATTGTTCCTGAATATATAAATTTAGTAGAAACAAATTTGATTTTTCAAAACAAGCATTATAGCAGAACTGACTTATGTTTTATTTGTCTTGTTCAAAACTGTAAAGAAAACATTTTTTAAATTAAAGTGAAATGTTTTACAAATGCAAGAAGTTTGAGAACCATTAACATAGCAAACCCTTGCTATGGTTTTAGATGTAATATGAAATGCTAAAATATTTATAAGATGATTATCAATCATTACTTCAGTACATTCACAGGACTATAGATCTAGAACAGAAAGGGACGTCAAAGACCATCTATTTTAAAACCCTCATCTTGCAGATGATGACATTGAATGACTTGCCTGAGGTCACACAAGTGGCAAGTATCATTTACAGATGAGGATGTCCAGGCACACAGAAGTTCAGTGACTTCCCCAAGGTCATGCAGCTATTCTAAAGACCTCTTCTGCTAGGCAGCAAGTCTTGATGTCTGTGTGCATATGATTTCTTTTAACCGTATTAATTTTAAAACATTCCTCCAGTCATGTTTTCTCCTCATTCTTACTGGCTTCACTCACTACCCCCTCCCTGACAGTATTTGTGAAAGACTTGCTATATCATAGTAAGGGCAAATTGCAGAAGTTCAGTCCTCTGCTGTGAACCAGAAAGCCACTCCAACATCCAGCCCAAGCCTTTATTATCTTTCTCCTAACTTATACCCTCAGGTCACCAAACCCTGAGTACAGATTCTTCCTTGACCTTCCTGGTCATTAAGACTTAATGACACTCTAATTATAGCCAAGTCTATTTCCTCAAGTTTTCCTCTGTATTATGAGACAACATAGGTGAAATTTTAAGACAGTAAAACAAAAACAAAAAACACAAAGCAACCCACTGCAAACTCAATATAACTGTTTTATCTGAGCTCTTTGTGAAGATCTTTCAGGGGAAAGAATAATAAGTAAAGAAAAAAGGCTAGCATGGGCAAAAAAGGTGACCTCCTAGAGAACACCTGCTCAAATTAATTGGGAGAAGATAGTTTGTATTAATGAAATGTGTAAATTATTGATTGCATAAAACACTGTTCTTTCATCTCAACTTGACATTTGTCTTTACTGTTTTTTGAAGGTTTTATATAAATGTAATCCTTATTATGACATATTGAGATTACCTCAAGTGTGAATTATGGTCATTTTGAACCATAATGGTGGCCAAATTTTTTTAAGTTGTCACATTTTTCAGATTTGTATGAATTTTGATTAAATTTGGCACATATATAAAAGGTTACAAAGACTTTAGGATATAGAGTTGTAAAGGACCTCAGAGGCTGAGGTCAGGCCACTCATTTTATACATGAGGATTCTGAGACACAGAGAGATTAAATAATTTACCCAGGTATTAATAAAGACTTTACTAGGGTATTAGCAAGGAGGAATCAAATGTAGAGAATCAATTCAAGAGATATTAAGGAGATGAAATCAACAGAACCTGTTAATTGTTTAAATTTGTGAGGTGAAGGAGGGAGGAAAGTCCAAGAAAATTAAATAATGCCAAGGTTTTAAGAATAGGAAAACTGGGTGAGTAAAGGTACCACGGAGTAAACTCAGAAGGTTTAGGGGAAAAGATGATGATTTTGGTTCTGGATATATTGAGTGTTAGGGATTGATGACACAACCAGATAGAGATGTCCTAAAGACAGCTGGACATGTAGGTCTAGATATAAAAATTGAGAATCATTTGCACAGAGAAGGTAGTTGAAGACATAGAGGTGTATACAATGAGAAAGAGAGAAAGAGAGAGACAGAAAGACAGAGAGACAGAGAGAGAGAGAGAGCCAAGAACATACTCTTAAGGAATATCCACAATGAGTTGGGAAAAGGGTAAGTGAAGGAGACAGAAAAAGATCAATAAAAAGTAGAACCAAGAGAACATAGTGTCTCCTAAGCCAAAGCAGAACAGAGTTTCCAGATGCAAGGGATGATTCAGTGTCAGAAATTGTAAAGAGATCCAGGAGGATGAGAATTTCTGAAACTGTGTTGTTGAATTTGGTGAGTGGGATGTCACTGGTAACCATAAAGAGTGAGTAAAGAAGAAATGCATGCATTAGATATAAACGGGTCTTTTCCCAAGATTTGGCAATAGAAAGGAGAGAGAAGGGCCAGTAACCAAATGGGCTTGATAGGTCAAGAAAAGTTTATTTAGAATGGAAGAGACCTTGATAATGGCTAAGAAATAGAGTGGTGGATAGTAAATGACCAAAGCAATCTAGTGTTTGATAAACCCAAAAACCTAAGCTTTGGTGATAAGAAATGAATATTTGACAAAAACTTCGGGGAAAACTGGAAAACAGTATGGTAGGAAGTAGGTATAGACCAACATTTTATACCATTTACCAAGATAAATTAAAAATGGGTGCATGATTTAGACATAAAGGTTAATACCATAAACAAATAGGAGAGCAAGGAATAGTTTACTTGTCAGATCTATGGAGGAGGGAAGTATTTATGACCAAACAAGAGATGTAAAATAGATATTTTGATTATATTAAATTTAAGGGTTTTGCACAGACAAAAACACTGCAACCAAGACTAGAAGGAAAACAGAAAACTGGGAAACAATGTTAATAGCAAGTGTCTCTGATAAAGGGCTCATTTTCCAAACATATAGAGAACTGAGTCAAATTTGTAAGAATACAATTGATAGTCAAAGAATATGAACAGGCAGTTTTTAGATGAAGAAATCGAAGATATCTATAGTACTATGAAAAAATGCTCTAAATCACTATTGATTAGGAAAAAATGTAAATTTAAAAAAATTGAGGTGCCACCTCATACCTATCAAATTGACTAATATGACAGCAAAGAAAAATTATAAATGTTGGAAGGGATTGAGGGGAAAATGGGACACTAATGCACTGTTGGTGGAGTTGTGAACTTATTCAACCATTCTGGAGAGCAATTTGGAACTATGTCCAAAGGGCAATAAAACTGTGCATATCCTTTGATCTAGTAATACTAAATCTATATCCCAAAGAGATCCAAAAAAAGAGGGCAGGGGGAAAGGACAAAAATATTTATAGCAGCTCTTTTTGTTGTGGCAAAGAATTGGAAATTGAGGGGATGTCCATCAATTGAGGAATAGCTAAATAAGTTGTGGTATATGATTGTGAAGGAATACTATCATGCTATAAGAAATGATGAGTAGGATGATTTTTTAAAAGCTAGAAAGATTTACACAAACCAATACAAAGCGAAGTGAGCAGAACCAGGAGAACACTTCACAGTAGCAGCAATATTGTACTATGATCAACTGTGAATGACTGAGCTATTTTCAGTAATACAAATAATTCAAAACAATTAGAAAGGATTCATGATGGAAAATGCTATCCATCTCCAGAGAAAGAAGTGATGGAATCTGAATACAGATTGAAGTATACTATTTTTCACCTTATTTTTTCAGGATTTTATTTTGGTCTCTTTCACAATATGACTAATAGGGAAATATGTTTTGCATGATTGCACATGTATAACTCTTTGACCCATCTACACCACTATTACCCTTTATTTATTATACTATTACCACTATTATGCCCCTAAAAAGATCAAAGAAAGAGGAAAAGGACCTCTATGTACAAAAACATTTATAGCATTTCTTTTTAAAGAAACCCCAAGTCAGAAACTAAAGGAATGTCCATTTATTGAGGCCTAACTAAACAAATTCTGGTATGTGAATGTAGTGGAATACTATTATCCTGTATGAAATGACAAAATGGCCAATTTTAGAAAAAACTTCGAAGAACTCTATGAACTGATGAAGAATGAAGCAAATAGAATAATTTATACATTGACAGCAACATTATAAAGCAAAATAATTATTAAATACTTAAGAAGATCAATGCAAGCCATGAATACCAATGCCTAAAGATGAAACATGCAATCTGCCTTCTGCTGAGAATACTGAACTGAAAATAAATGATATCTGTATTTTTGGACATGATCAGTGAGATAATTTGTTTTATTTGACTATGCATATTTCCTATAAGAATTGCTTTTTTCTTATTTTTAATTGTTCAATTGGAGGGAGGAGAAATGAGAGGGAGAGGAAATAAATGCTTATTATTTGGAACTTATGCCCTGCCCTGCTGAACTGATACATTTCCATTGGAATCAAAGAATTCTCTATAAGCTAAGTCCTGGACCTTTATTCAAAGTCTTTTCTATGCAGTGGCTAAGTAATCTTTCTCTTGTTAATTGTTAAAGGACCTATTAGTGTCTCCTTTCATTCCACTCTCTGATCTTACCTGCGAGGGGACCATACTGAGTCAGGTCTAATTCATGACAAGGTCTCTATCACTACACTCTTTCCATGCCCAATTCCAACTTCCCCTTGCCCTCATTTATTGAATAGATAACTGGACATAAATCGGGTGAGCAATCTGGAGAAACAACATGTGGGTAATCTCATTTTTAATAGCTGACATAGATGATTTGTGATTGAACAACTCATCCTCCTAGCTCCATGGTCTCATCCATCACATTGTTAATTTCATCAGTCAGGAAGTCAATACTTACTCTCTCAGATTTCAGTAAGTCATAAAATCCCACCCTGAATAGTCTTCATAAAATGGAGTTAGGACTTGATTTGGGGGAGAGCATCACTTGAGGCATTTAATACTATTTCAACTCCTCCTTTTATTGCTCCTAGAAACAGTGGTACCACACTCCATGTTGACCAAAAGATACAGAAAAATCAGCTAATCTCTTAGCATTCAATTATTTCCAGAAACACCAAGGTTATATAGCACAACTCTGTCCCTAAAGAATGTTCAGCCTGAGGAACGTCCTACTGGTATTTAACAGAAGAGAACACTATTCTCTTTTGTTCCCCCTTGTCCCCTATAATGCCACAAAGGGATAAACCTAGATGAATTCTATAAATCTTTATGTCATCAAAATGGCACTGGATCACTCCTTTGGATTAGATTGGATTTAAAAATTATTCTACAGTAAGTGATTATTGTTAAGCTAATTATCATCATTCTTCATTCCCATTATTATTGTTATTATTATTGCTTTTTGGAGGGCAATTGGGGTTAAGTGACTTGCCGGAGGTCACATGGCTAGTTTTGTGTGTGTGTGTGTGTGTGTGTGTGTGTGTGTGTGTGTGTGTGTGTGTGTGTGTTAAGTGTCTGAGGCCAGATTTGAACTCAGGTACTCCTGACTCCAGGGCTAGTGCTCTATTCACTGCACCACCTAGCCGCCCCCATTTCCATTATTTAATAAATTCAGTGTTTACATTTCATTGAGTTTAAATTATATCATCAAAGGAGTTGGGTCACAAAGTTGAATCAAAAAAGGAGTTAAGTTATACATGTAGAAAGAATGAGGGTGAACTGAGACACAGCCCATGTTCTATATAGTACCGACATAATGATGAAATATCCAGAGGAAGACATGTTGGGTTAATCCTGTTAGGAGAATTTACAAGAAGTCATGGACAAGAGTGGTGAAAGCATGGACGGGTTGGTACATTGGAGAAGATGCCTACATCAGTAACATTATCAATTCCCTGAAGAACTGAAGCAATAAATAAACATTAGAATTTAGAGCTAGGAGGGACCTTATCTTCACCAGTCCCTCATTTTATACAGAAATTGTGTCTCAAAGAGGTCAGGTGACTTGTTATGATCTCACACTTCTAGGAAGGAGCCAGAATTGGAACAGATCTCTTGATTCCAAATTCAATGATGTTTCCACTATTGCACATTGCCTCCCTACTCCAAAGAATATTTGAGCAGCATTTTTTTCACTAGGGAGATAGCATGGAATAGTGGAAAGATCACTGGCCCTCAAATGAGAGGATGTATATTAAATAGAATAAAAATAGTCATTATTAGTATTACTATTGTTATGTTTATATATCTTCTACTGTATACCACACATTGTACAAGATTTTACAAATCTTGTTTTGTTCTCATAACAACCCTGAGAGGTAGTTATTTTGTCCCCATCTTATAGATGAAGAAACTGAAGCAAACAAAGGTTAAATGATTTGCACAGGGTCAGTCAGCTAGTAAGTGTCTGAGGCTGTACAAAAACCAAAAACCTAGGCAAAATATAGCAAGGAGTCTGAAATCAGGGTGGGGGCAAGGGGGAAGGCATGCTTGCCATTTGTGTGAACTTAAGTATGTCACATCACACTACTGGGCCTCAGTTTCCATCTAAAATGACAAGATAGGACTAGATGACCTTTGATATTCTTTCCAATTCTAAATCTATGATCTTATGCAGTCCCCCTACCCAGGTGCTTCTTTGGGTTATAGAAGTGACCTTGGGTGTTTGGAAGTTATAATCCACCAATCAAAAGTTCTGGCATTTTCCTCCATGGTATAGATGCTTTAAGTACAGATGATAGAATATATGCTGTCATCTGAGGACCAGCCTAGAAAAAATCAGAGAGACTCACCACCAAAAGATTAGTCAAAGGTTCATGGATATTTTTGGCATCAGAAACTAATTAAGGTCATCTGTTGAAGTGTGCATGGGGTGCTGTCAGCATCAGTGGAGAGAGCATTCACACAAATGAAATCATGTCTCCCTAAATTATTGAAATCATAAATAAAAACTTAATTATATAAATATTTTCCCACTGACACACTAGCCAGATAGTTTTTGAGTTACCCTCACCATTATTAATATAATTTAGCAAGAGCCTACCACAATAACAATGAAAAGCAAACTCCTTAAATCACATGAAGGAAAATCTCAAAACACTTCCATTAGTTAATGCTTTTAAGCTTCAAAATTAACTTCCTTTAGTAGTTTTCTTGTAATCTTTTAATATGTCCTTTAAAAAATTGTATATTACCAATGACAGTAGATAATATAGGCACCTCTGATGAGAGTTGATCAGAAAATATTCAATAAGCAAATATGTGGAGGACATCTAGGAAAGACATTAAAGTGTTGGACTTTTTCGAGATGTTACTCTATGAAATTAATTCTTAATCATTCCTATAAAGAAATACATTTATTGGCCTAGGAACCAATCAATCAACAAATATTTAAGTACTACTTACTATGTGCCAGATATTGGAGATAGAAACAGAATGAAACAATCTCTGCTTTCCTGAACCTTAGATTCGAAAGTGGACAGAATAAATACATATAAAAATATACACAAGAGAGATAAAAAGTTAATGAATATACATATATATACATATGCAAATTATTTAAATACAAGGTAGCTTGGAGTGATGGCAGTAGCAATTGAGAGGATCAGGAAAGCTTCATGCAGAGGATGGTGACTGAGCTGTGTCTTAAAGAAAGAGAAGAACTCTGTGAGTTGAAGAAAATGAGGGAGCGCATTCCAGACGGGAAACTTGTCAAAGGTATTCCGGAGGACAGATAATGAACTATATAACTCACCTTCTCACAAAGATGAAGGATTAAATATTTAGAATAAGATGCATGTTATTGGATACGGTCAATGTGGAAATTTTTTCTTTTCCTGAATATGCACATTTGTTACTAAGGTTTTGTTGCTGGCCCCTCCTCCCATGAGCAGTGGGGATGGGGATGGGGGTGAGGGGGTGGGGAAGAAGGTGAAAGGGAAAGAAAAAATGCTTGTTAACTGAAAAATATTCAGTTTTAAAAACAAACAACAAAAATCCACTGTGCTCCTACCCATCCAAGGTGGTTATTGTTGAGTCATATCACTCTTATCTGACAAAGATCCCAGGGTGGTTTGCCATATCCTTCTCCAGCTCATTTTATAGATGAGAAAACTAGGGCAAAGTTCAGTGACTTGCCCAGGGTCACTCAGCTTGTAAATGTCTGAGGTCAGATTTGAACTCATGAAGATGAGTCTTCCTAACTCCAGACCTAGCATTCTATCCACCTTACCACCTAGCTGCCAATACCCCAACCTACTCAACCTACTTCTCTTCAATTCCTTGCTGCATTCCAAAATCATCAGTATAAACTGCCTTTTCTTGTCCTAACTAAAGCAACAAGGCACCCTGAAAAGAACCTGCATGTGCCAACAAATCACGTTGCCACTACCACATTGACCACCATTTCTTCTCAGACCCCAAAGGAAGCAACCCCTAAACCCAAGAGCCTTGGCAATAGCAATGATTCCAGGTTGGTGCATTCAGCCATCATCCTGGGAAGCAACTCTTTTACAGAGGGAGCCTGGCAGCCACTCCTGCAGGTGCCATAGCCATAGTTACTGAACACCCAGAAGTGAAAATTCTTGCCACCAAAGTCCTTGGCATTCTCAAATGGTTCAACATCAGAAAGTGATATCAGTTTTTTTTTCCCCCCCAGTGGAAAAAAAATTAACATATTTTTTGCAGCTGCATCCTAAGGACCACAGGATCTTTCCATCTGACTTGCAGATGAAACCTTCCATATGTGTTGTCTCCTCCGTTGGAATGTGAGCTCTTTGAGAACAGGGACAGTCTGACTTTTCTATTTATATCCCCTGTGCTTTGCACATAGTACGAGCTTAATGCTTCATCTATCCTATTCATTCATTCTTACTACATCTGTGATTTAGAGTGACCTTCTTGTTTCTTTAGATCCTATCTGCCTGATTCTTCTGACCTGACATGAATCAAATATGTGTCACAGGGCAGGGTGAAAAAGAATGGTGTCTGCCATATTTCCATTTTTCCTTCTCCTCCCTTTGAGTGATCCTTTCCCTGTCAGGTGCCTTCTGCTAAGATGATAAACCCAGAGTTGGAAGGCACATCAAAGATTATCCAGGCCAGCTCCCTCATTTTAGTGATGAAGGAACCAACATCAGAGAAATTCAATGACCTGCAAAGTCAGGATTCCAACACAAGTCTTGGCTTAGTAGCCTTTCCATTGCACCACACTGTCTCCTCGGTGAAAAACAGGGCTAAAATATTCTATGGGCGAGAGAAACCACATCATCATAACCGGACCATTTTTATGATATGTCTTTTGTAAAGAGTCATAGATCACTAAAGGAAAATGTCAGTGGGATAAAGACACGCCATTAAAGTAAACAGTAAGAATGTTCTTGCTGAAGTGTTGTACGCCCAGGATAAAATTAGAACCAAAATATTAAACAAAATATAGAAAGGAGCCTTAAATGTGTGTGTGTGTGTGTGTATGACCCAGAAGTTTACATAAGCTATTCTGAAAGGAGCATGTGAAATGTACAGTACATTTAGTTCTAAAGGTGAGTGCTGGAGGCATTTTAAAAATTCACATACTTGTACTCAAAGGAAAAAATATATACGTAGGTTTATGCAAACTTTTCCTTAATAGGAAAGAAAGATTTAAGGGCAACAGTGCTTTGGCTTTGATGAAGTTTTAAAAATAACACCTGCTTTTTTCATCACTTGAGCTAACATTAAATAAGTAAAGGAAAAACTCGGTAAAAGCTGTCACTGGAGAAATCAAGCTAGTTATCCTAGTGTGAAGGAATGCTCTCAAAGGTACTTAAAATCTCTGGGATTCGTAAAGAAAATGAATGACACCCGTGGAAGAAAAATTGTCAAGAAGAGGAAGTCAGAAGAGCTTGGTATAACAGCAGTCATCATTATTAACCGCTAGCAAGAGCCCCCTCTTACCCAAGCAAGTTTTTTGACCAGACAGTTAACAATGAATGCCTTCTTATCCAAAGCTGTGCAATCTTAATACTGCAAAACATTAATATTCTGATTTAAAAAACTACAATAAATGCCATTTCAGTGATAATGGATTAGGATGTATAATAAAGGTGATACTTACCCTTATGCCAAGTACAGACACCATAACAGTGTGATTTCACTGCTGGTGGTCAGCCCTACTGGCCCAAACATTCCCCAACTGAAGACTTGTGTCCTGTTTCTTTTGGCAAAACTTCTTGATTCTGATTCTGCTAGTGCTTATGAGTTCCTCAAATTACCATACATTTACTTATCGTTGTACATAATGTATACCCAGGGAGAATGAAACTTCGTAGATGAACTATTTTTCATCTTTGGATCCTAAAAGGATAGCACATAGTAAGCACTCCATACATTTTGTTGAATTGAATGGGGTTATCAAACAGATTTTCTTTCCCCCATGTCAGATGATTTCATAGGTTCCCTGGACACTAGACCAGGAGAGGTACTCTGAAAGTGACTCATCTTTTCTTAAGCCTCCCACAGCACCTTGTCCCTTGCCCTCTCAGCCTGCCTCTAGCAGTAATGGAACTGATCAATGATGAGAATTATCATGTCTTTGCAGATGATTCTTAAATCTCTATGTCCAGTCCTAGTCTCATTGCTGAGCTGCAGTCATGCATCTCCAACTGCCAGCTGGGCATCTCTAGAGGATGTCCCATAGATGTCTCAAACTCAGTACCTCCAAAACTGAACTCTTATCCTTCCCCTCAAACTCCTCCCTTCTAAACTTATCTATTATTATCAAGGGCACCACCAGCCTTCATTCCCTGGGCTCTCAGACTTCACAGCATCCTCAGTTCTCACACTCATTCACTCAACATATCCAGTCTGTTGGCAAGTCTTACCATTTCAGCCTTCCATACATTTTCCCTTCTTGCCACTCATTTAACAATAGCCCTAGTTGAGGGCACAATCAGCTTTCACCCAGGAGTACTGTGATAGCCTTTTAATTGTTCTTCCTGCTTCAAGGTCTGCCCCACTCTAGTCTATCTCATTTAGCTGCCAGGATGAATAGATCTGAACGTGTCATTCCCTCCCCATGCCCATCTGCACCCGGCCCTCAGTAAGCTCCAATAGCTCTCTATTACCTCTAGGATTTGGTTTTTTTTATTATCCCTGGCTTTTAAAGCTTTTCATAACTTGGCCCTTTCCTACCTGTCCAGCCCTCCAAGTCTTTATGATCTAACTACATGTAGCTACCTGCAATTTCTTGAACACAAAACTCTGTAACTCTCTTCTCCTTTTCCTTTAACACTGCGCTAGAATTCTCTACTCCCTCAAGTTTGCCTCAATTTATTTTTCTTCAAGACTCTGGTCAAATCCTTTCTTCTTTGTAGGAAACCTTCCCCAGTTCCCCTCTCTTCCACCAATTGCTAAGGCATTCTCCTTTCAGATTTTCCTCATCTATTGTCTCTGTATTGGATGTACTAGTTTTTTACATGCTGTTTCTCTCATTAGACTATATACTTGTTGAAGACAGGGGTTGTTTTGCAGATCTTTATATCCCCAGTAGTACTTGGCACAATGTCAAGCTGCTCTAGCACACAACAAGTGTCTAATAAATGCTTGTTGACTAACAGACATTGATCCCGCAAGATTATTGTGAGGATAAAATGATAACAGTATAGAAAGCATTTTGTAAATCTTAAATTATAACATAAATGTAAGTTATTATACAAGTATTATATTGGGCAGTTGCTGGGTGGTGAGCCATGCATAAAAATAGCTTTGAAACCATTTAGTCCTGTGAAGTTTGCAAAATCAATGAAAGATTACAAATGTTTTAATAGAAATATTACAAAGTTTCCAATAGTAAATCATTTCAATTCTTACTACAGCTTATGCCAGCCTTAGACTGTATTGTTGTGTCCATTTTCACAATTGTGGATAGGACATGTTTGAATCACATACTCTCTTTCATAAATATGAAGGTTAATACTCTTAATAGAATCCTCCATCAGTCAATCAACCAAGAGATCTTTATCAGGATTTTACTGAATGTCTGAACCTATGCTAAGTACTCTGAAATAACTCTTAACACTCTAATTGAGGAGACAGAAATCCATATATGAAACAATAATACAAGGAAATATATAACCAGAACATTGAAAAGCCTCCTCAATGAATTCTATATTTATTCAAAAGAGATCAGCCTAACCATGTATATTAGAAAGATGAAGTGGATGAAAAAGAAGATAGCATAAAATAGGTATACATTAACTCATTAACTGATTTCATTAATATGCATGAGAAGATGTATGTATTTATAATAGGTGCTTCAGATAAACAAAGAACTGAGCCACAAAATGAACAGAAGTTCTGACTAGGCTAAATTTGGGAAATTGTGCAGTGCTTTCAATGATTTCAAGGTGCTTATTTCAGGAAAAGTTGATCTTTTAACAGCAACAGTCTCCCAGAGATGTTATATGGAATCATAGAAGCTCACTCTTAAAAGATCCAGATTGCAAGTGATTCAGAGCCACATGGTAGGTGCAAAGTAGGCTGTGGCCTATTGCCAATGGTGACTTACATCTGAGGAATGGCATAAAAAACACCATCAAGGATGTAGATGGCTGGGAAAAGAGGCCAATTATGCATCCATAATAAGGAACAGGTTGATAGTCTACATGTTACACTTGTGTCCCAAAATATTAAAGGAAGGCATCCAATATATTGAGTAGATCCTTTGTTGAGGATGCATAGAAAAACACAGACAGGGCAAGAAGCACACAGGATAAGAAGGTATGGAGGGGTTGCAATCTATATGGGTGGAAAGAGCACACCCATTGATGAGAACACAGGTAACTTTAGTACAATATATATATAACTGAGCGCTAGATTATGTTTTTTATAAAGAGCTGAGATAGTGAGATAAAAAGTGATATTTGTCACATTGAGAGTCAGTGGTAGCCATGGAAGTTCCTCAAGGCAGGGACTATCTCAGTTTTGTATTTGCATACTTGGTTCTAGTATAGTGCCTGGAACAGAGTAGGCACTTAATAAATGCTTTTAAATTTCCAAGGAAACTAGAGCCATACCATCTCCTAGATGCCATTATTTAAATGAAACATGTCTACAGGCAATCTTTAAGTTTTTCTTAATCTCTCTGTGTTTGAAATAAATGGAACTGGAAAGAATCTTTCGCTATTTTGGTTACACTGGCAGCAAGTGTTAAAGCCCAGAAGGCTTGGAATTTCTGTTTTTCTTTAAAAAAGAAAAATCCTCTACTTTCACTTAGTTACTTAGTACTCTGTCCAATCTTCAGATCTGCATGTGTTTATCATTAAATAGTGTTACAATCTCTAAGGATTAGTGACAAACAGCTGCTCCTGCACTGTGCTCTTATTCCTTTGGAATCATAATGCCCCAATTCCAGTAGTATTAAGACAACTCCACACACCCCCTCCCATTTATCTGCTCTAGTCATCCAACACAGCATGCAATCCAACCCTAGCTAAAAGTAACATTCATCACCAGGTGCCTCCAGAAATGGCCAAAGACACAACATGCTTGCTTTAACATAACCTATTCCATTTGGTTAGGAAAATAAAGCCATGTAAGCACCCCAAGGGGAAGTTGCAGCAGCTACACATGCCTCCATGTTCCTTTCTACTGATGTGGGAATTGAGACGAAAACCCCACACTACCAAATACCCTATGTTATATAACACTCCCTGGTGAAATATAGGTAAGTAATATTAGAATATCTTACATCCATATAGCCCTTTTAAAAGAATCTCAGAGGAACTAATACACCATCCTTAATATATTTAGTTTTCCATTTCTCACTTTAATATAGTTCATCATAGTTCCTACTGCCGAATCAGGCTCATTGCTAAAGATTACACCATAATAGCAAAGATTCCAGATAGCAACACAACTACATTATTTGAGGGAAAGGGAAAGGGAAAGAGACATCAGGTTTCAGAATACTATGCCCTATGGCAGGCATCTGTGGGGACTCTTTGAATCTGTTGCTGGAAAAGCCACCAAGTGAGAGAGTAGGGTGGAAATTGGTGGGAAGGAACTCATCTGGGGTGTGGTTGCTGCTGCAAAGGATTAGACAGGAAGGTGCATGCTGCCTAGAATCTTCCTATTACTCACAATTCTTAAAAACTAAGTTAAGTCAATTCTACCTAATGAAGGAGACTATATGTTGTTAGCATCCTCTAAATTCTGGACATTCTAAGGCAAAGTTCTAATCATCCTACTTTAGTTACAGCTCTAGCTAATGTAGCCCTTTCCTTGATGGAGTAGTACTGTGCTATCTAACATTCACATCCAATTTAAGAGAAGACTTTAGACTATCATGATTTCTACATTTTGTCACTAACTCCACACTCTATGTTATTTTGTTCCATCTGCAGCCTTCTTCACTTTTAACAATCAATCTCTTGATGACAGCAAACATAATATATTAAGCTTGTCAGGTGTGGTAATTATTTATTGAGTTCCAATGCAATGTGGGACATTTGTGGTATGAAGTCTCTAGGACTATACATTATGGAAAAATATTTCTATTCATTCATTTTTATTCTGCTGAAGATATATAACTTGGGTCCACATAATGATTTCTCCAGATGGTTTAATGTGGAATAAGATAGCTGAAAACTAACTTAATTGTAGCGTGACCTACAATTGTTGTTCTAATTAACACTATTTGACAAATAGTACCAAGGGGGAAATTCTACTTCTGAACATGAGTGTTTTTAAACACAAGCTTTTTGGCCTCTCTAGGCAAGGGTTCTTTTATAGTATGATGCTGAGCTGTTGTTGCAAATGTTTTTCATGGTGAAATACATTTTATAGGTCTGTGTTCACTAAGGAATGAAGGAAAATTAGACAATCAAGACAATCTTGAGGTATTATTAGTTAGTTTGGCATACAAGAATACTCAAGAAGATTATGACCTATTTATAAGTTCATAAAAAATTGTTCTCCCTACTGTTTTAAGGTTCTTAACGTAAGGAAGGTTAGAAAATGAATAGAAGTAGACCGTAAGTCAATGGATAACAAGTATTAAAGGCAATGTAGCATAGTAGATAGAGTTCTGAACTTGGCATAGAGAAGACTTGTGTTCAGATCTCACCTCTGATAGTTATTAACTATGTGACTCTGAGCAAGTCTCTCGATTTTTCATCCAAGACCTACCTCATAGCTCTAGGGTTCAAACAAAATCAAGTGTGCAAAGTGTTGGGCAAATTTTAAATTTCAGACATTATAATTTAAAGGGGAAAGGACCATAATGTTAAGGTAATACAGTTCAACCCACCCATTTTATTAAAAAAAAAAAAAAAAAAACTGAGCCAGGATAAGTTAAATAACTTGTTCAAGATAACAAAGACGTTAAGTTGAAAAGTTAGGATTTAAACTCATTTCCTTTGAGTCCACACTACCTCTTCTAAAGCAGAAGGAGATACTTCCAGGAGCCAAGATGGCAGAGTAAGCAGTAAATTGCTATAATTCTCCCATATTCACCTCAAACAACCATCAAATAGCACCTGAAACAAATCCTGGAACAGCAGAATCCACAAAAAGACAGAAAGAAACTTGGAAGTCCAGCGGGAAAGGTTGGTTTCACCTGGGTAAAAGAGGAGTACTATCCAGGACAGGAAGCATCTCAGCAAACCAGCAGCAAGCCCAGCATCAGCAAACCAGTGATAGATCCTGAGCTCCAACATGGTGGGGTAGGCTAACACCAACTAGGATCCCCTACATGCCTCAGCATAGCAAGGTGAACAGGCAGACTCTGGCTCTGAGAATTGCCAGGAGAACCTCCACATGCTCCAGCATAGCCCCAGGAAACCAAGCAGCTTCCAGTGGCCAGACTGCCAAGTACTTCATTGTAACTCCAAGGAAACATAGAAATATCTCACAGTCCTCAGCACATTCCAGACACCAGCACTAGGAGCCCAGCTCGGTAGCGGGTAAGCTGACAGACCCCTGTTGCATCCAGCAGTACCAGCCACCCCAGCCCCACCCCCTGAGCACAGCACCTGATAAATAGTCAGGGCCTACAGCTCCTGGCATAAGAAGCCTGAGACGGTGCCCCTCCAACCCCAGAGGCAGAGCTCAAATTTAAAAAAAAGTAAAAAGGCCAAAAATAGATGAGCAAAAACGATAACAACAACAAAAGAATCTGAACATAGAAAGTTATTGGGGTGACGGGGAAGATCAAACTCAGAAGAGGGCAACAGCGTCAACACATCTAAGAGTAAGCCCAAACCGAAGCAGAAGGACGGTGAATGATTCTGCTTCCTGCCATCTGGGTCGGGCCAAACACCACGATGACTGAGGACTTACTAAGTTGCTGCGTCAGTCCCTACTGGCCTGGTGTTGCATGGCTCTCATTCATCATTCAACTATTCTAATACTAGACAATTATTGTCTTTCCTTTGGAAGAAGGTGCTACTTCTCCTAAGAAAACGATTAGCCTGGAGGCAGAGCCAAGACGGTGGAGTAAAAGCAGGGATTGGCTTGAGCTCTCCTCCGGACCCCTCCAAATCTCTGTAAAAAATTACTCTAGACAAATTCTAGAGCTATAGAAACCACAAAATGACAGAGTGAAATTCATCTCCAGTCCAAGACAGACTGGAAGGCCTACAGGAAGGGTCTATTACACCTGCCTGCGAGTGTAGCGCAGTCCAGCATGGCCTGGGCAGGCACAGACTGGACAGAAGCAGGTCTCAGGAGACTGAATCACTGGCATCACTGGCAGCTGTGGCAGTTTCCAGACTTCTCAATTCACAAATGCCAAAGACAAAGTAGAAGGTCAGTGGAGAAACTCTGTTGAACCTGAGTGAGAGAAGAGCGTGGGCTGGCCCTGGTGCTGGGGTGGTAGAGGTGGCAGCAGAGGTGGTAACAGCAGCAGCAGGGGCTGCTTCCAGAGCTCCAGGCACACAAATGGTGGGGGGGATCAAGCAGCTGATCAGAGGGCAACTTAAGGGATCTCTTTGCTGATGCTGAGGCAGGATGCCCTTGCTTTGCCCTGCTTGGATCTGGGTCATGGTCTTGGGTGGTGGTCCTGGGATGAGGAGCACCTGCCTGGTGTGGCAGGGCTTTGTGACAGCTGTGGAGAGAGAGTGCTCCTCACAGTTCCAAGGCAGAAAAGTATGCTTTTAGTCACTCACAGACCAGAGCTAAGGCCAGGAGAGGAGCAAACAACTCTCTTTTTATCATACCACCTTAGAAGAACTGAAAATTTAGTTAAATTTAGAGAGAAGTAGCTCTGACAACAGCTGCACAAAACCCCTGCAAATTGGGACAGAGCACTCTCCACTCTTAAAGCAGAGTTCTATTTTGACAAAGAGTTCAAAAGTCAAGTAATTGGCTGGGAACATGAGCAAATAGCATTGAAAAAATAAGACTACAAAATATTACTTTGGTGACAAAGAAGATCAAAACATACAAGCAAAAAAAGAGACAACAAAGTCAAATCTCCTACATCCAAAGCCTCCAAGAAAAATATGAATGAGTTACAGGCCATGGAGGAGCTCAAAAAGGATTTTGAAATTCAAATAAGAGAAGTAGAGGAAAAATTTGGAAGAAAAATGAGAGTGATGAAAGAAAATCATGAAAAATGAGTAAACAGCTTGCTAAAGGAGTTCCCAAAAATACTGAAGAAAATAACACCTTAAAAAACGGACTAATCCAAATGGCAAAAGATGTCCAAAAAGCCAATGAGGAGAATGCTTTAAATAGTAGAACTGGTCAAATGGAAAAGGAAGTCCAAAAGGTCACTGGAGAAAATAATTCCTTAAAAATCAGAATGGAGCAAATGGAAGCTAATGATTGTTATGAGAAATCAAGAAATTATAAAACAAAACCAAAAGAATGAAAAAAACAGAAGACAATGTGAAATAACTCATTGGGAAAATCACTGACCTGAAAAACAGATCCAGGAGAGATAATTTAAAAATTATTGGACTACCTGAAAACTGTGATCACAAAAAGAGCCTAGACATCATCTTTCAAGAAATTATGAAGGAAAACTTCCCTGATATTCTAGAACCAGAGGGGAAAATGGAAATTGAAAGAATCTACCAATCCCTTCTTGAAGAAGATTCCAAAAAGAAAACTCCTAGGAATATTGTGGTCAAATTCCAGAGTTCCCAGGTCAAGGAGAAAATATTGCAACCAGCCAGAAAGAAACAATTCAAGTATTAAAGAAACACAGTAAGGATCTGGCAAGATCTATCAGCTTCTGTATCAGAGGACTTGGAATATGGTATTCTGGAAGTCAGAGGAGCTAGAATTAAAACCAAAAATCACCTACCCAGCAAAACTGAGTATGATGCTTCAGGGGAAAAAAATGAAAATTCCATTAAATGGAGGACTTTCAAATATTCTTGGTGAAAAGAACAGAGCTGAACAGAAAATTTGACTTTCAAATACAAGAATCAAGAGAAGCATGAAAAGGTTAATAGGACAGAGACATCATAATGGACTTATTAAATTTGAACTGTTTACATCCATACATAGAAAGATGATATTTTTAAGTCATGAGACTTTTCTAAGTATTACAGTAGTTGAAGGAGATGCACACACACACACACACACACACACACACACACACATACACACACTATGTATGTATGTATGTATGTATGTATGTATGTATGTATAGACAGAGGGCATAGGGTGAGTTGAATATGAAGAGATGATATCTAAAAAATGAAATTAAGAGGTGAGAGAGGAATATATTGGAAGAAGGAGAAAGGGAGAGATAGAATAGGGTAAATTATCTCACATAAAAGAGGCATGAAAAAACTGTTACAATGGAGGAGAAGAGCAGGGAGGTGAAAAGGATTGGGTCAACTTAATTCTTTTTTTTTTTAATTTTATTATAGCTTGCATCATTCATTTCCACAAGATTTTGAGTTACATATTTTCTCCCCCTCTTTCCCCCCCCCACCCCAAAACAGCCATCCCAGTGTGTCCCCCCTCCCCCAGTCTATTCTCTCCTATGTCACTTTTCG
>CM053592.1:56260370-56287565 GCA_028646515.1 Pseudochirops corinnae
TGTCCCAAATCGCTGGGGTCCTCCCGGCTGCCGTAGACTTCCAGCTGACTGGATAATGAAGACTCCAAGACTGAGGCCCAAGACGACGATCCGGATCCAGGCCGCTCAACGCAAGAGCCCTGGCCTGAAAGCAATCGCTCAGTCCCCCTGCTGTCTGCAGGCCGCGGGAGGGAAGCTACAACACGGAGGTGGGTACAAAACCTCTGCCTTTCGCTTTTCCGCTCTGGAGACCTTTTGGCCGGACTGCTTATCTCCCCCTTTCGCAATCCCCACGCACAGCTGTCGCTAATCCGCTCACCTGAGAGCTTTCTCTGCTTCTCCCGCCCCGCCCCCCCCCCCCGGGGGACAGCCGTGGCTTCAGGCCAGGCTGGCTTTGGTTCGCAGTGCTGATATGGTTCCTCATAGCCGAGCTGACTTTAGTGGGAAGTATCCTTGTGTGCGTTTTGGAGTTCTAGGGTTGGTTTAGAGTCCTATTTTATGGGTATTTTGGGGTGGCTATGTGAGAGCTGCAATATGTTGCTGCTGCTGCTACGCCGCCATCTTGGCTCCGCCCCCGGGTCAACTTTATTCTCGTTGGATTTGGCTTTAGGAGAGAATAAAATACACACTCAATTGGGTATCTTACCATACAGAAAAGTGGTGGGGAAGTGAATGAGAGGGGGGATGATAGAAGGGAGGGCAGACTGGGGGAAGGGATAATCAGAATGCATGCCATCTTGGGGTGAGAGGAGGAAAGAGATGGTAAAAAAATTTGGTACTCAAAATCTTGTGGAAGTGAATGCTGAAAACTAAAAATAAATAAATAAATATATTAATTTTGGGGGTGAAAAACAAGAAAACTATTAGACTGAAATTCACTCTTCCTCCCTTGCAGAAGTCCTCAAAGAGCTTGCTGGTTTGGAGGGCAACAGCTATGTCACTTAGCCCCCATTCTCTTCCCATTTGTTCCCAATCATTCCCACTTCCCCTCTGCCCCCTGCCATTCTCCCTGCTTAACTGCTCACCCCAAAACTTTCTAAATCAATGCTACTTAATATTCTACCTCATTGAACATAATTGTACTCTCTGGCTCAATTTAAGACAAAAAAAATTCTTTCTTTATTCTTACAGATTGGCCTCTTTCCTACAAATATTTCCATCCTTCCACAGAAATATGATATCATTGGTGTGAAGTTTTTACTGCCTTGATGCAGATAAGAAACCTCCATGCTTTTTTGTCCTGTGTGTGTGTGTGTGTGTGTCTGTGTGTGTCCGTGTGTGTGAGCAGACCAGTGACAATTCTAATCAGATGGGTTCTTGATGAGTGGCACTATCAAAAGAGTACTGAACTTGAAATTAGGAGCCCAGCCTGACCTTGGGCAAGTTGCTTAACCTCTCTGGGCTTCTGACCTCCTCTCTGAAATTAAAAACTTGTATTATGTGGCCTCTAAGGTTCCTGTCAGCTCTTTTATGCCACATCTTCCATCTAAGTAATCACTGATAATATGCAACACCAAGCATACAGACTTCCATTCCTTTCTGGCTCACCTACAAATTTTGACTTTATTGAAATATTGATGTTCTGTGATTTGCAACTATATAGTATATCTCTGGAAGAATATTGCTGTCAAAAATATGGGTGTTGGTGACAGCAGTCAGTTGAAGAGCATTGAAATTGTATAGTGTTCTCTGATAAATAATGTATAATTTTATTATAATGAATAGCGCTAAAATTTTAATGTACATAATGATGGCAATAATTAAATCATATCCATTCATAATCACTCAATCAACGAGCATTCATCTAGTGCCTTCAGAGGGCCAGGCACTGTATTAAGGATTCTTGGGCTAAAAGACAAAAATTGAATAATCCATGTCCTCAAGGGGTTTACATGTACACATATAAGTATATCAGAAATATTTATGAAATAGATAACAAGTAGTGGATGAGCAAAAGCTGGAGAAGGCAAGTGGAATTTTTATTTTTAAACTCATAAACCTCCAAAATAATCTTTGCCAATAATCTTTTCATGGTATAGATGTGATATGATGTGTTCTTGAAGGTTATGCATGTTACTGAGTGTAAGCTATGGAATTCTGGTACTACCAAGCTGGAAAGGCTTCTTATGAGACTTGTTACAAACTATGCATCTGGTATCCAAAGATCAATCAAGGCAATTTTGGAAAATACTGACAACCAGCTGATAAAGTAATGCATAAACAGGGGCAGAAGGTGGCGCAGTGAATAGAACACCAGTCCTGGAGTCAGGAGGATTGAGTTCAAATCAGGCCTCAGACATTTAACACTTACTAGTCAAATGACCTCAGGCAAGTCACTTAACCCCAATTGTTCTGCCTTCCCCCTTCAAAAAAACAAACAAAAAAAATGCATGAACAAAACCTACTAAAGCATAGAGAAATTAGCAAAATCTAAATCAGGACAGGAGGAACTGTAGCAATGAAATTATGTATATCTCAAAGTATTGAAATAAATAAATTCATGATGAAACTCCAAAATTCTTTCCCTCAACCCAATATGTTTACTAAAAAAATTACTATAAATTAATTCAGGAAAATGAAGCAAACTGATAGGCCTTTGGCCATTGTTTATAATTCAGAACCTGTCTCTGAATTGATGAACATGAGTAATAACCTAAAATGAAACTGTGATTGAATTAGTGATAGTTATACTTAATGAATGGATACAAAAATATATTACCTTGCAGAGCTACTCATTAGGATAATAAGTCACAAAACTGCACACAGCAGTAACTAACTTTATGATATAGGTATAGAAGCATATTACTATGGAAAATTTAATTCATCTTTCTAAATGAGTCCATCTACATCTTTAAAAGCTATTACAGTATCCCAATAGAATATTTTTGTCCTCTGCTTTTTCCAAAATTTGAAACACAGCTATTTCCAAATCAAAATAAAAAATGTAAGATTGTTTTTCATGTTGGTAAATGAGTTTACTTTTCAATTCTTTTAAAGCTCAGTCCATAATCCTTTCCATGGCCCCAGTGTATAATATAAAGTCTCCTTTATCTAAAAGCATTTTTATGTTTAGTGGCAAAACTAGTAGTGGTACCATGTAGACACAGCTTTGTTTAAGATGAAGTCTCTGGCATTCAAAGCCCCCTACAAAAGTCCAGTATCTCTTTCCAGTCTTATAGTTTACTAGGTCCTTCCCATACTCTGACTAATCTCTCTTTCCCTCAATTTACGATCTCTGAACCTTTGACCATACTGTGCTGTTCTCCAGGGATGCCTTCTTCCCACCATTGCCAGCTGTCTAAATCAGAGAATTGTAACTCTGTTGCTAAAGAAAACCTCGGAGTTATCTCATAGTCCAGCCCCCTTGTTTTCATAAGGAAATAGGACTGAATGAGGTTGTGACTTGTCAAACGTCACACAAAAAGTAAGCCTCAAAGACAGGACTGGAACACATTTCTTCTCGTCCCAGAACCAGTGTTCTTTCCACTATACACACTACCACAAGCTTTTTTAGCCTTCACATTCCGCCAGATCGCCCACTCCCCCCAGCCAACCATTTGTATCTTCCCTCTATTATAGTTATGTGCCTTTCTTATCCCTTCTACTCTGAGAAGATCATTGAGGGCAGAAACCATGTTTTACTCATTGGCAGAGGCCCTTGAGTACCCAGAAAGTACCCTGAATAGAGTCTGTGTGGAGTTAAAAAAAAGTTTTAATCGCATTGAATTGATTCATGAATTATAATCTCCCTGAGGGAAGGAACTCTCTTATGCCTTCTTTTGTATCCTTGGATGTTTAGGATAGTACCTGGCAGATAGGAGGTGCTTAATAAAAATATGCTGGTTGATGCTATACCCCACTACAATCAACTAAATGATGTATCTTCCGTCCTTAAAGAATCAATGAAGAGTTAACCCCCTAAGAAATTTTCCTTGACTAAGTGCCAACCAAAATAACTACAATACATCCCATTCTGCATTGCATAGCACATATATTTAATTATACATATACATATACATATACATACATATATATATATATATATATATATATATGTATATATATATATATATATTTAGGTGGTGCAATGGATAGGGTGCTGGGCCTGTACATGTCACTTAACCTCAGTTTGAGTATAAAATGGGTGTAATGCTAGCCACTACCTCCCGGGTGTGTTATAAAGACAAAATGAGATATTTGTAAAGTCCTTAGCACAGTGACTGACACATAGTAGATGCTTGATAAATTCTTATTTTCTTCCTTCTTTCCTTCCTAAATCTTGAATGTCCTTTTCAGTGTATCACCACCAGTAATAATAATAGCTGGCATTTTATATAGTGCTATAAGATTTGCAAAGCACTTTGCAAATACTCTTATTTGATCCTTACAACATGAGGAATAGGTGTGATTATTATCACCATTTTACAGATGAGGAAGTTGAGGTAAATGAGGTTACGTGACTTGTCCTGGGTCACACAGTTAGTATCTAAGGCAAAATTTTAACTGAGGTCTTTCTACAGCACATCTAGAACTCTATCCACTACACTACCTACCTGCCAGTGAATTATACATAATGAATATATATACATATACATATATATACATATATATATATGTATATATACACACACACATTTTTTGCTTTTTGGAGGGGGTAGGGCAGGGCAATTGGGGTTAAGTGACTTGCCCAAGGTCACACAGCTAGTAAGTGTGTCACATGTCTGAGGCCGGATTTAAACTCAGGTCCTCCTTAATCCAAGGCTGGTGCTCTATTCACTGTGCAACCTAGGCACTCCATATACATAATGAATATTAAATAAATGAACTGATTATTCTATGTGTTTCTGTGTGTGTGTGTACATATGTGTATACACAGTTCTAAAATGGCACCATTGTATATAAATATTTGTTGAATAAGCATAGCAATGTAACATAATTTTTTTTCTGTAAAACAAAGAGTATCTTCAACGCCAGTAACAATGTTGCATGGCTCACTGTCATCTTAGAAGAACTAAAGCTGTGGATCACACATATAGTAATAATGATCAACACATTACACATGAAAAATTACACAGGAGAAGTAGTTTAAAAGCTACTTTTAAAATTACCAGAAAAAAAGTGGGTCAATCACATAGCAAAAGCAGAAAGTACTGATAGAGAGTCCACATGTCGCATCCATATCTTTTCTTACCTAGAAATTTCAAGGAAAGCTTCCAGTATATTAGGTGGGTCTCCTAAGGCAAATTTATAGGCAAACATCCTTGGTACTCATTTAAGTTGGGCAAGCATAAATCTGTTGCAATAGGCCCCCTTCATGGAAACACCCATACCAATGGATTGATAAACAGATCCACTGGAATAAGAGAATCCTAGAGCATATAATAACCCTCCCTCTGAAAGTTACATAGAAAAATTCTACAGTGGATCCTAATGGCATTATTTTCTCCATCAGAGTCTCAAACTGAAAAAGAATTCTCGTAATATTTATCTCCAGCACAGGTTTGTAAGGTAGAAAATTGGTGAAATTACCAACGCATAATAGGAAAATATAAATGTACCATATTAATACTAAAGAAGCAATAGGCATAAATTTATGTTGCTTGTGTTACTATTCTCATACTTAATTTCTGACTCTTTTCTGAGAATCCTGGGAGCTAGTGAGGAGTAATTTATAAAGACTTTGCCATACAAATGGGATCATGTTTATCATATAATCTCTACATACCCTTAAATCATTTTTCAAAAGTATCTCCTAATCAAACTATGAATCAAAGGAAGGCCTCAGAAATTGGAGTTATTTCCAAGAAATAGCAGTACAATTATTCAAGTTATTTAAGGGTTTTAAATTTTAGCTTCCAGACTCGTGAGTTAGAAAATGTTATTGACCTTTGTTAATTCATGAAGGTACTGAAAGAAATAAATGGATTATGTATTTCCAAAGTTAAATGGAAAAGCTGCTTGACAACAATAGGTGGTGCTACTAGGATAGAATGCAGAATAAACTAACGTGTACACTGGGTGCAAAAAGTTGCTACATGAAACTTTGCTTGAACCAATTTACCTTGCATGTCAAATTAAATTGTAGTTTGGGAACACGGTTGAAGTGAAGTGGGAGCAACTGTCAGAGAACAAAAAAAAAAATTCAAACAAACTAAAGGTCTATGACCTTGAACCAAAAAAACAAGGCCCTTCCAAAAGTGGGCGTGATGTTTCAGCAGCAGGTTTTAATTTAGACCTTCTAATTGCCACAATAGCCTCTAAAAACCAGAGGTTGCCTGAGTCTTCTTGGATTATACCCTATTAAGCTCAATCGTATTTTAGCTACAGGGTGCAAATTCTAGCTAACTGCTAATGGTAATGGTGGCCAGCTTTCTAATTTATTGAATTTTATTATACATTTTCTTTTAGCTCATAATTTAAATTCACATGGAAGATAGGAAAAGTGGACTCCATCTTGTAAATTTTCCCTAGAAAGGGCATCAGAATAATCTTAAATTTAAGAAAAGTCAGCCCTAAACATTTAGAGCAAAAAAATGGAAGATATTATAGAATTGTAAGGGAGGCAATGCTTAGGGGAAAGGGTGGGGGGAGAAGGAGGTAGCAGGGATGAATCCTGGTTTTCGAAAAAAAATCATTTTCTAGGCAAAGATGAGTGAGCAAAAGAGAGTTGTACCAGGCAAGCTGGAAAAGTTTTTTGGGGGGGAAGTAGGTTCCTCAGGGGAAGCACTGAAAGTACTTTGGGCTAGCTTAAGACAAATCCAAAGTTAGAATACCCCTATCAGTCAACTGAGACCAGTGCTTTGTGAATGTATAACTTGAACTTTTGTGCTTTTTGTTAAGAAATGAGGAATGGAGAAAGGTTGAAAGCAAGTATCCACAAAGGCTTACCATCTGAGTCAATTAACATATGTTTATTAAGTATCTTCTCTGTACCAGGCACAGTGTTAGAAAATAGAGTGGGAATAAATTAATCAACATTTATTTAGTATCTACTATATTCCATGCCTTTAAGGACCTCTCCTATTGAGGAAACAAAATGTCTACATCAGTGAATATGTTTGTATGTATGTATATATGAAATATACACATATAACATATATACTTATACAAATAGCCACAAGTACATAAACATGTATGCATAGATGTAAAAGTAGATATCTGCTTATACACATGCATATGTACATGTAAAAGATATATCCAAAACATATAAATCACAAGGTCATATGGTGTCAGAGAAGGCATTTGCAGCTGAGTAGAAAAGGAATAAGGGCAGGCTTCATGTAGAAGGTGGTGCTGGAGCTAAGACACTGAAATGGGTGAAGAACAGCAAAGTCAGTTTGGCTGGACCATTGAGTATGGGAAAGAACAAGACTGGAAAGGCAGTTTGGAGCCAGGTTGTGAAGGGCTTTCAATGAAAACTCTCACTTGGGGTCATGGGTGCCACTTGGCCAGCCTGTTTTGTGAAGGAAGCCCAGTCCAGGCTACAGCATAGAGCTACAGTCTTACTGATAGCTAATTTGAAGTCAGGAAGTAATTATCTAATAAAATCTGCTTTGTGTTTTGACACATTTCAAATATTAAATCATTCTTAAATTGGAGCAAGGTAAGATCACATCTGGCTTCTTCTACATCCCCAGTAAGTACCATAGTGTTTAAAAGTTTTCTTCTGTGAGTTTCAGGAGTCCTGCATATGTGGCAGAGCGATATTTTACAGATAAAAGATATGCTATGTGGTCACTCGTAAAGGCAACCTCTCTCTGGGTCCCTTTTTAGCAAATCCGTTTATGTGAAATAATTGGGATAGATTAGTAAAAAATGCTTTCATCTTTGTTTCTTGCCTCCATTGCATTTTAAAATAATTAAAAATCCAGATTGTTTCTGTTTTTCACCTCAGTTTACTGGCACCCAGCAAAGAGTCCTACACTTTGATTTTAATCACGGCCAGACAATATAAGGCCTCCGTCTCAGAAGCAAGTGGAGCAGCAAGAGAGAAACCCTGCCGGGTAATTTCAAAGCAATGTACTTCATGCTGCTAGGCCTACAGTATGATTTCTGTTCTGCCACGGGCACCAATAGCGGACAACTTCCAATTTGCACCTCTCACATAAATCCACATTATGCCAATAAGTTTCGAAGAAAACCACAAGCTGCCCAGCTCAGCAGTCAGAGGTCTGTTAACAGATCCTTAACTATGATCTATTGTGTAGCACAGCCTGAAATATGGATGCAGAGTTTCATTTTATAGAGCTTTGCTCAGTTTTTTTCTTGAGATAATTATAAGTGTTTATTTTGGCTTTTAACAACTTTAATCACATTATTTAGCGTGTTGCTCTTTTGTCACCAAGTTAACTAATATTGCATCCTCCCAGGGATTTCACCAAAAACTCACACTGGCATTGGCTTAATTGACAACGAAGACAGAAAAATAAGAGGTTAAGGTAGTTAATTCCATTAAAATTTCACAGATGCTGAGTTGCTATTAGCCCCCAAAAATGATATTAATTTTCCTTAAATGACAGAAAATTCCTAAATGGAAGAAGTGTGGATTTCTCTAATTAATGAGGCATGAGACTTTTCTTCAGCAAGGTTCCTGTTGAAATGGCTTCATGTTGAAATGAGTTTACCCTAAACCCAGAATAATGGTATGCAAAGAGTCTGAGATGATAAATGTGGCTGTAATTATCATGCGGCCTCCTTCTCTCCTCTTATCTGAATGCAGGGTTAAAAATAACCTCGGCTGATCAGAAAGGGTTATTCAGCCACAGTTACTTGGGGGCCACTGTTGAAACATCCTGCTGTGCCAAATTGCAGTCGATGGCCTGGTAATAGCAAAACGATGACATTCTTAAACAAAATCTATCCATGTGTCCCTCTCATGGGAATTAACTTTAAAAAAGTTTAAAAGAATAATGGTGTAATGTGTTCATAAGTCACCTTGTTTTGTGAATGCTGGAGAACAACTGGGGAACAGGCCTATAAAAATCAATTATTCCATAAACTTACTTAATATATAACAAAACTCATGTGTAGCTAATTTTGAGAGATTTTCTCTCTTCCTGTATTTTTGGTTATTTCATTGAAGGATCCTGGAAAAATCTTTTCTTTGATAATTATCTCCTTCACATCCCTAAAGTTGTCACTTCTATTTTCTATCCAAACTGATATCCAGTGTTCTCTGTTCTGCTTCCTTATGTTTGATTTCTCTCTTCTCTGTCATCTTCTCAAATACACATGCAGGCTTTTTCTAAATGACAATAATTAAAATAAGATGGCAAATAAGGAACACTTTTGCAAAACAGCCAATTCCTTACACATGCCAGACATCACTACTTCAAATCATCACCTCCCTCCCCAGTGAAAGCCCACAAGACACCTTGCAATGTAACCAGAGGAGTCAGATTTCATTTGACTAATATTTCTGACAATTCATAAAAAGATGTAATGATCCCCTAAAATTGACTTGGTCTTAGTCCCAATCAAGTTCAATCCAACAGAAACCCTTCAAAACAGAATAAACATTAGACCTGTGATTTCTTTTATAAAGGGAATTATCTGCCAGTGCAACTCAGGACCAGGAGATAGCTTAGGATCTTAGAGAATGGCTTAGAATAGACCTAGAACTAGAGCAAAGGTGTTGAACTCAAATAGAAATGGGGGCCACTAAATCATACATAAGGGTCCTTGCCACTATGTGTTGATGTAGAAAGCCACTTATTAACATTATCTTTGCCATCTGTTTTTATTTATTTGACCAAATATTTCCCAGTTATATTTTAATTTGTAGTGAGTTGCAGTTCAGTGTTGCCTGCAGGTCTCATGCTTGACACCACTGTGATGTTGAAATGACTTGCCCAAGGCCAAATAACCAGCATGTGTCCAAAGTAAGATCTAACCTTTTTTTTTTTAATTGGTTCTCTATCCACTAGGCCATGTTGTTTCTCTCAAAGTGAGAATCAACATGGGAAAACTAATCTGTAAACTTTCTTGCACTTTAAGCACCCCCTTTTGAATTTTCTCCAGAGCCAAATAAGTCTCTATTGTCAACTTTGCATCATAGTGTTCTTAGAATGTTGAACCTGAAAGGATCCTTAAAGAAGATCTAGTATCATAAGAACATGGATTGAGAGTCTGAAAGGACCTCAGGGGTCATCCAAGCTACTTCTCATCATTTTATAGATGAAGAGAATGAGACGTTAAGAAGTGAACATAGAAAGTGCTTAATAAGTATTTATTGAATGAGTGAATGAAAAAAATTGTCCAAGATCACATAGACAGTAAGGAACAGAGCTGTGATGAGAATTCAGATCCTTCAGACCCCAAATCTAGCATGTTTCCCCACTCTACCATATGAGGCCAATATCTACAGTTATAGAAAAAGTAATATACATATGTATATATAAAGATACGTATGTGTGTGTGTGTATATATATTTATAAAGAGTTAGAAGACCAATGTTTACAAGTTAGCTCCTCCACTTACTATAACCTGTGTGAGTCCTATCACCTGTTTGGGTCTCAGTTTCTCCATCTATAAAATGAAAGGGTTGGATTAGAGGACATCTGAAGTCTCTTCTAGCTCTAAAACTGCATTGCTGATCTGGGAAGTAGCAGGGAGAAGTGGAAAGAGAACTCTGGGGTCAATCGACTCAGAGTCACTTCCTGGTTTTATTACTAAGGTCTTATACAACCTAGGGCTGGACATGTCACCTCTCTAGGCTTCAGATTCACCTATGGAATGAAAAGGCTGGACTAAGGGTTCTCTAAGGGCTCTTCAAGACCTAAATCTGTGATTGGTGGATGGAAGGAAAGAAAGAAGGAAGGAAGGAGGGAAGGAGGGAAAGAAGAAGAAAGGGAGGAAAAGAAGGAAGGACAGAAGGGGACTGAAGGAAGGAAGAAAGAAGAAGGGACGAATGAATGAAGAAAGGGAGGAAGGAAGGAAGAAAGGAAGGAAGGAAGGAAAGGAAAGGAAGGAAGGAAGGAAGGAAAGGAAAGGAAAGGAAAGGAAGGAAGGAAGGAGGGAGGGAGGGAGGAAGGAAGGAAGGAAGGAGAGAGGAAGGAAGGAAGGAAGGAGGGAGGAAGGAAGGAAGGAGTGAGGAAGGAAGGAAGGAGGGAGGAAGGAAGGAAGGAAGGAGGGAGGAAGTAAGTGCTTGCTGTTGTATTGGGCACTGGGCTAAGCACTTTACAAATATTACCTCATTTGATTCTCACAGCAACTCTAGGAAGTAGGTACTTTTATGACTCACATTTTACATGTGAGAAAACTGAGGCAGAAAGAAGTTAAGTGACTGGCCCAGGATGAGGCTGGATTTGAACTCAGGTCTTCCTGACTCCAGGCCAAGTGCTATATCTACTAACTCCTAGCTGCTGAAACAGGGATGTGCTGGAACCAGTTCTAACAAGCTCAAGTTGAGTATTAAATTTTCAGTGAGAAGTTCTGTCTCAGAAACTGACAATCACTCCGCATCAGGACTTGATTTATTGTTTCATGGATTATCTAGACTTAAGAAAGCATTAATAACTCAGATTAAACTTAAGTGTGTGTGTTCGTTCCCTCACCCCACCCCTAGGGCCAGTTGTTAAACATTTAACAGCATACTCTTAGTTCTAAGAAAGCGTGGTATTTATGTTTTCTTTCCTTCTCCTTTTTTTTTAGAGGAGTTGCCAGACTTTTGTTTTTTAATAACACAGCACCTTGGGAAATGAAAGTACCACGTGTGCTGATACATAGCAACAGGTGCTAGTAAGCGACAAGTTGGGTGCTGAACTTAGGTCCTCATTCCAAATCTAGTCTCCTTGCTGCATGCAGCCAGGCCAAAGTCTGTATTTTATACAAGAAAGTAGAGAAGGAGCACAAAATTTGGACTCAGAGGATCTGAGTTTAAACCCTATCTCTGTCACTATCGACATGACCTTGGGCAAATCCCTTGCATTATTAGGGCCTCAGTTTCTTCATCTGAAAAATAAAGGGTAGAGGCGATGGGACTGGAATCCGGCGTTCGGCTTAGGCACCTTGGCCAGTCCGGATCCCAAGAGCTCTCGCGGCGCCGGGGTCCTCGCAGGCACAGCCGGGAAGCCGCACGTGTTGGGAGCAACATGCCCAAGGCCTAGCGCGACAAGAAGGTTTCCTTAAGGAAGACCACAAAGAAGGGCTTGGAACTCAAACAGAACCTGATAGAAGAGCTTCCAAAATGTGTGGACATGTAAAAGTATCTTTTCACCTTCTCTGTGGCAGACATGAGAAACAGCAAATTGAAGGATGTCAGGAGTGCCTGGAAGCGCAGCCGCATTTTCTTCGGCAAGAACGAAGTTATGATGGTGGCTTTGGGCGAGGGCCCTCTGATGAGTATAAAGACACTTTGCACCAGGTGGGCCCCGTTCCCCATTCTTTCAAGGGAGGTGATGGACAGGGTCCCCTTGAGCTAGTTTGGTGTGCCTCTGCTGAGAGAGTCTGACTGCGTGACTAAGACAAGCAGAAGCTCCGGGGGTTTCTGGAGCCTGAGACAATGCCTCTGGCAAGCCCTGCCCTTCCTTCACCCGTAGGTGCCTCCACAGCCACCAACAGTATGACCACCTCAGTCCTCCTCCTCCTCCCGCCGTGTTGTTCACCATTTAATCCTCCGCCAGAACTCTTTCATTTCAATACAGAATAAAAGCAACACCAGTTGGGGAGGGAGCATGCCCACTCTAGTCCTGTTTGCTTTTAATGTTTTGTGGGCCCGCCTTTGACGGTGTCTCTGGTGGGGCCCACAGATCCCATCCATCTAAGAACAAGGGATTACAAAGGAAATTAATGCTGTTGAAATAGTGATCAGAATCTGAAAAAAAAGAAAATAGAAAAATAAAGAAATTGGACAGAGGTTCTTAACCTTTTGCTGTGTCATAGGCCCCTTTGGAAGACTGATGAAATCTATGGACCCATTCTCAGATTTTTTTTTTTAATTTTTAAATTAAATTAATTTTTTCAATCAGCAAAAAATCTTTTTCTTTGTCCCACCTTGTCCTCAAATTAGAATGAAAGAAAAGCAAAACCTTTGTTAACTGCAAAAAAACCCTTCTGCATTGACCATGTCCAAAAGATGGAAACGCATGTACACATGTATGTGTGTATGTATGTGTTATACACACATGATTCATATACACATATATTATATGTGTATGTGTATTCAAGTCAGCTAGGTGGCACAGAGGATACAGCACTTGTCTTGGAATCAGGAAGACTCATCTTCCTGAGTTCAAATATGACCTAGACACTAACTGTGTGACCCTGGGCAAGTCACTTAACCCTGTTTGCCTCAGTTCCTCATCTATAAAATGAGCTGGAGGAGGAAATGGCAAACCACTCCAGTATCTTTGCCAAGAAAACCCCAAATGGGATCATGAGGAGTTGTTTCAAAAACAGAAAAACAAATGAACAACAAATGTATACGCACACATACACACACACACATTTAGTAATGTCCACCTAGTGACCCTGTGGACCATACTGTCCATGGAGTTTTCTTGGTGAAGATTCTGGAATGGTTTGCCATTTTCTTCTCCAGCTCATTTTACAGATGAAGAACTGAGGAAAACAGGGTTAAGTGACTTGGCCAGGGTCACACAGCTAGTAAGTGTCTAAGGTCAGATTTAAACTCAGGTCCTCCTGACTCCAGACTCAGTACTCTATCCACTGATCCATCTAGCTGCCTCCAAAAAAATGAAACATATGTACATACACGTGTATATAGACATGTATATGTAAAGATAAGTACATATGCATATATATGCATCCATAAACATATATACATATATGTAAAGACATATAATTATATATATGTATTGTGTATCTGTGTACATATACATAGTTGTATACACATAGACAAGTATATGTATGTGCATGTATGTGTATGTGTTCCATTCTGCGCTCTGTGCATTTGTCTCCCAGGAAATTTGTAGCATATTGTATCATTAGCCCTGTGGAACTGTGACTGATAATTACCCTGATTGGTTTTCCTAATTCTTTCTTATCTTTATCATATTATTATATAACTTGTTCTTCTGGTTCCATTATCTTTACTGTGCATCAGTTTGCACAGGTTTTTCCTTCTCTGAAACCATCCCTTTCATCATTTCTTCCAGCACAAGAGCATTGCAATCTGGCTAGAACTAGGAACATAGGTTTAGAGCTGGACAGACCTTAAAAATCACATAATCCAATCTCCTCTTTTTACAGAAAAGTAAACAAACCAAGAAAGTATAGGTGCTTTGCTCAAGGTCACCCCAATAATAAATAACAGACCTTTGTAGCAACTCTGTGATGGCAAAGAATTGGAAACTGAGAGGTTGCCCTTCAGTTGTGAAATGGCTGAACAAATTATGGTTATCTCATTGTAATAAAATACTATTGTGCTCTAACAAATGATGTTTCAGGGAAACTGGGGAAGACTTACATAAACTGATGGAGAGGGAAATTTGCAGAACTATTTATATAGTTGCATATGGATGGTAAATAAGGTTGAGTATAAGAAGGGTAGAATTTAATTATGGAGAACTTGGCAAACCAAACATTTTATGAAGTCATTATTAAAGAACCATTTTACCAGTTATTAATTGATAAAAGCAGTGTTTTGGAAATGTTAGTTTGGTAAGATGCAAGATGGATTAGAAGGAAGCAAGATGGGAGTGTGGAGTAATGAACATCTAAACTAAAGGAGTGGCCATGGGTATTATTTTTTAAAAAGAGGGAAAATCCTCTAGATCATTGGTATTTTGAAAGAATTATTGAAAGATTGGATAGAAGAGAATAAAAAGGAAATCTATAGAGACTCCAGTATTCCCAGGCTGAAGGGCATGCTTGCCATGATCATCATTGGATCAAAAGTGCCTCATGAATGAAGGAATGAATAAAGTATATATTATGCATCTGTCATGCACAAAGCAATGTACAAAGTGCGGGGGACACAATAGAAAAGTAAGACAGTCTTTGCTCTCAAGGTGCTCGAGCTGTAACAGAGGAAGCATCACAAGGAAGGCTTCAGCAGCAAGTCAGATGGAAAAGTCCCATGGTCCTTAGAGTGAAGCAGCAAAGCAAGGTGTAATGCTTCTTTAATGTCATTTTTCTGATAAAAATCATATTCATTTCTTATATCAAGTCATTTACCAGTGACAACAACTTTGATAGTAAATAGTAATATAATTTGATCCCTTTGTATTGACAAATCTAACAGATACTTAGCACCTAGTTTGAAATTAATTAGATCAGGCCTCTGTTAAGAAACAAAAGGTATGCACCCCTGTTGCTGACATAACAGGAAGTTGCTGATGTAACAGGAAGGGGCAGAACAGGGAGGAGCTAATAGGTATATAAGGAGAAGCCCTAGCTGGAATTTCAGATCTTCTTGGAGCCAGGTTCTGGAGGCTGAGGAAGAGAGGCCCAGGCTGGAGAGAATTATTTATATTTTGAGAACCTGCATGAAGTGATTTTGATTCTGGGAACCAGATGAAATTTCTCCTGAGTCTGAGGGCCAGCTAGAAGTGCTGAGGAGCTACTGAGGATTTCTGAGGACCACTCGGAGCAACGGAAGACTGAGGAATCATTACTGTGGTCAGTATTTCGTCTGTTTGTGGCTTTGTTAAGTTTTGACTTCCTGGGAACAGAGACTGTGGAGGATTTAAGGTGGACTGGGCACTGTGAGCTTCAGCAAGGAACAGGAACTGCAGAGAGAGCTAGACAAGGAACTGGGAGCTGTCTGCCTTTGAACCCAGGTGAAATAATACTTTACTTAGATACTGTGTACTGACTGAGAAGATCATGATGTACTTGTGACCAAGGGGTGGATGGCCTGTGTATTTTCTGATGATTGAATAGTGAATGATGACTGAATAGTGACTGATTTGTAACTTAGCGTGCTCCATGAGTGGAGAACTTTGACTTTTGTATTTTGTGACCCTTAAGGAGGCCTCTTTAAGGATGATTAAATGATTGAGTTGATTGAATGATTGAGTTACTAAGTGATTGATTGACTAAATGATTGTACTTTTTTCAAACTATGTGACCACTATGGTGAAAACTATGAGGCCATTTTAGTGATAAATTGTTGTGAATGCTCTATTTTGATTTTCTGGGATAAGTTGTAACATTGTGAATGTTGTATTATGATTTACTGTGAATGTTTTGCTCTGATTTGTTATTGAATAAATAGAAAGTTTGCTATATACTATGTAATCAGAAACTTGAAAGCTGTTCACAGCAGCATTCTTTTGGAAAGCTGCTTGTGTGTGGCTTTACAGGTAGCATGAAATTTCTCTTGTTCTTCAGTAGCTATAACCAGGCTGCATCTCCACAGGGATTTCCCAAAATGAGCTGAGAGCACTGGGGCTGGAAGCATTGCTTTTTCTAAGATTCTTACATTCAGGAAACTGGAGTTTACTTACAATAGTCTGAGGGGGAAATGGTGGTGTGGATGATTGGACTTGCCTAGCATATGCTGTCTCCTGTCTCTCCCAAAGGGTACTTTGCTGGTACCTTGTTTGCTCTGTGATTGGCAGCTGGTGGGGATGTCTGACTGCTCCACAGGAGCTACTTCTCCAGATGATGGCTGTGAGGGCTGGACTAGAAGCAGAACCAATGGTGTGAGGGATTTTGTCACTTCCAGGTCTCCTGTGTTCATCTATCTGCCTCTTGCTGGCAATTGTTGCCTATAGTGATGAGGAAGTTGGACTACTTGTCCACAAAGATTTCTCCCCTCAATAATTACTTTGGGAGATGGACTATAAGTAGGTTTAGTGGTTTGAGAACAGGGATGTTCCCAAAGTTCTTGACTTCAGGGTTCTAGGCTCTCTCTATTAGGGTTGGTGGTCAAGGTAGTAGTGGTGTTTTGACATACCTGGTAGATGTTGCCTCCTATCTCTCCCTCAGAGATATTGCTTCAGCGAAATTTTCTTATGACAAGTCAGCCCAAGCCACAACATGGCTTTTTAAATTTGTTGTGTCCTTAACATAAGAAAACTCTAACTTAGACTTGTGATTTCAAAAGTTTACACTGTCATTATGTCATCCTCATTACAAAGTACATTAAAGGAAACATAATTTGAAGGACATGTAACATTGTCCTAATTGCTTCAAAAAGCAATTGTTTAGATCACAAGAAATGAAAATAACAGAACAAGTTTTTAGACTCCTGGGATCATAGATCTAGGAGAGAAAGAGACACCAGAGATCATCCAATTCAACCCACTTCTTCTATGGATGAGGAAACAGAGGCCTAGGTTGAAACTTAGCTAGGTGATGCTAGATGTTAGACATGCTAAATGACATTAGAATATGAGCTCCTTCTGAGAAAAGGCTATTTCATCCTATTTGTATCCTTAGTTCACAACACAATGCCCAGCATGAGAACATGATTAATAAATACTTACTGATTCATTGATTGCTCAAGATCATACAGGTAGTAAGCATCAGATGTGGGATTTGAACCCAAGCCGCAGTGATTTCAAGGCAAGAGTTCTTATTACTGCTGCATACTTATGTATGCCACTCAACAGGGAAAGATCTAATTACAAACTTGAGCTCTGCCATTGGTATTTTATTTTTCTCACTATATAGTGAGAAAACATAGCTGTGGGAATTTTGGAGAACCTTCAATGAAATAAACTATGAAATCTTGGGCAAAAATAGTCATCTGTTGATCAGATTTGTACTGCCCCAATTTTGTTGCTGACTGAATTCATACCCTCTCTCTTCAAATCTCCTAGTTTGTTAAACTGTCTCCCTTCAAAAAAAAATATTCAAACTGCTTCAAAAATTTCTGAAAGTCATCTTTTATTTCAATTTAGCATTATATTTATTAAATGCCCAATGTGCCCAGGGGGTGAGACAGGATGCTGTTGGTTGGTTGTTGTCCTTCATTCTCGAAGAGGACTAAAATGATATCACTATGTAGTCAAGTTTCTATGTGTCCAGCTGTAACTGATCAGACCAATATGAGCTCAGAATGCTCTACCACAGGTCAAGCACATGTGAACATTTGGGATGGATTCTCCAAATTTGCCAATCCTACATTTCCTTTGAGCTGTTTCAGTTCTGCTTTGCTCTTAAAGCACAGCACCTTCTCTGAGGCATACCATGCTGAGCAGTCCTGTGCCAGTGTCTCCCATGTCACACAATCAGTTCCAAAGTTCTTAAGAGAGACCTTGAGAGTGTCCTTGTGTCACTTCTTTTGAACACCATGTGAATACTTGCCCTGTATGAGTTCTCCATAAAGCAGTCTTTTTGGCAAGATTACATTTTGCATTTGAACAACGTGGCCCACCCATTGGAGGTGCATTCTCTGAAGCAGAGTTTGAATGCTTAGCAGTTTAGTTCGAGTAAGGACCTCAGTGTCTGGTACCTTATCCAGACAGGTGATCTTCAGAATCTTCCTACGACAATTCACATGAAAGTGATTCAGTTTCCTGGCATGACACTGGTAGATTGTCCAGGTTTCACAGGCATACAACAATGAAGGCAGCACAAAGGCTCTGTAGACCTTCAGTTTTGAAAGGATTAAGAAAGCCCAGGTCATGCTCTGACTTTCCAGAAGATCTGGACCTTGTAAGGTGTTCAGATTCTAAGGCGAATATTAAATATCTCTCTTAGTAGTCTCATAAGTCTCTCAGATTACCTCCAAGGATAAGAGTTTTAAGTTACTGTTTAATGTTTTAATAACATTTTTAATACATACTTATGAGTCTTGTTGCTACAAGCATTTCTTTTGTGGCAGAGGAAATAAATAGTTGCCTTATATCTTTGTCCAACGATTATCTGCTTAGAAGGAATCTTGTTCATCCTTTTAGGAGAGACTCTGAATACAAACCAGACATAGGCTATGTTCAGAGATTTTCCTGGAAGTGACTTCAGCTGAGGACAATTAGTAAACCAAGGAGTGGAAGAAAAAGCTTAATTTCTTCTTGGTGAGGTCAAGCTCCCCCAAGACTGAGTATGGTCTGCAGTGGTTCAGAATTGGGGCCCCTTTTTTGTAGGGGGCACTTCCTGGGTAATGGGCAACAATAGTAATATAAGGGAACATTTACTAAAGGAACATATATATATGTATGTATATGTATATATATATATGTATATGTATATATGTATGTATATATTTTTTTCATTAGCCATTTTCCAAACCACAACTTCACAAACTTCCAGGAAACTTAGCTGTGAGTCCTCTCAGCTCTTCTTCCCACTTATCAGTCCAACTTTGAGCTGCAACAAGAAAAACAGGTTACTAAGTCTACTCACTCTGTAGTCCTTTTATTTCCACATAAGTATGCTCCAGCAACTTAGAGTAGGGTAAAGAAATGTTAGTAACTTGCCCATCAATCAAACCCAGGAGCTTTGGGTTCTGACTGGTATTACTTTTCCATAAACACAGCATGAACTTCAGGAGTAAGTTGAGGAAAAACAACTCCACTTTCCTCCTTTGAGAAGATGCTGGAAAAACACTTTTGGAATAGGAAGGCAACCAGGAATTGTTGATCATTGAAAGATGATGTTTCAACATTGATACTGACATTTCCACTAAGATCATTAAAAAAACTTCAATATGTCAAAGTAAATCTATTACAACCATCCCTGCGGGAGGCTGGTTGTCTTGGCAGAGAATTACATTTGCAAAAATCTACAAATACCGTTTTACCCACTTTGCTTTGAAGGCGTGTATATCTGACAAAGCACATCTGACATATTTACCCCATGAGTTTTTCATAGGGAGAAAAGAGAAGATATTAATAATAATGATAATAATAAGGATGTTTGGTTGTAATTTTAACTTATCTACAATGTTATTTCTAAAAAATTCATAAAAATCATATATTCGTGGAGTTAAATGGAAAATTTATCTTTTGGAAAAGAAGAATACCTCTGATATTCTCTGTAATATTTGGAGAGTTCTTCTCTCACTATATTCTCTTGGTATCATGATCTACTTCTATCTATGTAATTAGCATCTCTATGCAGATGACTCCCCAGAATTTAAGTCTTATATCACCAATTGTCTATTGAACACTTCAAACTGGATGTCCAAAAGCTCTCTCCAACATACTATGTCCAACCGTAAATTCATTTTCTTTTACTCTCAAATCCTCCACTATTCCAAAACATTTTTATTTCACTTGGACTGTCATCTTTCCAACCAACCTGGTTCATAAACTCAGTATTACCCTCAACTCCTCACTTTCTCTCCCAACCAACCTGGTTCATAAACTCAGCATTACCCTTAAGTCCTCACTTTGTCTCTCTCCCTATTTATTCAGGCAATTGCTAAATCCTACTGTTTCTACCTCTGCAATATCTTTCACATCCACTTCCTTTGTCTATTCATGCTTCAGATCAGATTTCATTTCTCACCTAGATTATTGTAATAGCCTCCTAATTGTTCTCCCTGACCCAAATCTCTCATGACTCCAGTTCATCCAAGAGACTGTTTCCAAAGTATTTTTCCTTAAGCACTGATCTCTCTATTGATGCCTCTACTCAATCAGTTCCTATGGTTATCTAGAATAAAATGCGAATTCTTCTGTTTAACTTTTAAAGTCTTTTACAATCTAACCCAATCTATCTTTCTAGCCTCACTGGATATTACAATGTCCCCCCTGCCCAGATTTACACTGCAATCCAACCAAACTGTCCTTCTCTTTTTGTTTTTACTCATACCTCTACATCTCCCATCTCCATGCCTTTGCACTAGCTGTCCCACATATGTGGACTACACTCTTTCAACTTTTGTTTCAGAATCTCTTTCTTTAAGGAGTTGAAACACATTTTCTTTTTTGCTTGAAGCCTTTTCTGATCAACTCTCCTCCTATTCCCTTCCCCCACAAGTGCCAGTGTCTTCAGTAACAAAGTGGTTTATAACTAACTGCTTTGTATATATTTAAATTTATTCACTTTGTAATAACTCTATTTATATTTTTATATGTACTTATCTCCCCCATTGAAATGTAATCTCTTTGGGAGTAAGGATTGTTACATTCTTTATATTTGTCTCTATTCCCAGATCCTAGCAAAATATCTAGCTCATAGTAAATCCTTAATAATTGATTTCCTGAAGAGCCACATTGTATTCATCTGAAGTATTCCATAAATGCATCTGTGATCTCATCCATATGGGTACTCCCTCTGGTGATCCAGATAGAAACATATCTATGCCTAACAATTCTGGGTTATAATGTCTTTCTATAAATCTGTCACAGGGGTATGTCAACATGTTGGAGGACTTCCTCTCATTTTCTAGACTTTGCATAGAAACCAACGTAAAACACACATTGATTACCTCTACCATTGCTCTAGAACTGACTTATCTTGTTTGTCATAAATTTCTCTGATGGTATCTTTATTGATTTATTAATAAAATCTTATTTTAATGATTTCTTTTGAGTTTATATCACCTTTACTTACAAATATATCCCTCTGCCTTCCCCTACCTAAAAAGTCATTCTTGAAACAAAGAATAATCAAGAACAAAAAGGCAGTTCAGCAGCACGAATTTACACATAAATTGTGTCCAACAGCAAATACAATATGCTATACCCATAGTTCCCCTCCTCTGCTAGGAAGGGAGGTAGGTCGATTTTCTCAGTTCTTCTCTGGGGTCGAGAATAATTCTTTATTACAACACCCATTCCTATTAAAAACACTAGAAAGTATAGGAATGAATGGAGTCTTCCTTAAAATAATAAATAACATCTATCTAAAACCATCAGCAAGTATTATATGTAATGGGGATAAACTAGAAGTATTTCCAATAAGATCGGGGGTGAAACAAGGATTCCACTATCACCCCTCTCCTTCAGTTTGGTACTAGAAATATTAGTGGTAGCAATAAGAGAAGAAAAAGAAATCAAAGGAATTAGATTAGGCAAAGAAGAGACTAAGCTATCTTTGCAGATGATATGATGGTATACTTATAGAATCCTAAAGAATCAAGTAAAAAACTACTTGAGATATTAAATGACTTTAGCAAAAGTTGCAGGATGTAAAATAAACCCTCATAAATCCTTGGCATTCCTATATATTTCTCTTTCTCTCTCTCTCTTTTTTTTTTTTTTTTTTTTTGGCTTTTTGGAGGGCAGTTGGGGTTAAGAGACTTGCCCAAGGTCACATGGCTAGTAAGTGTATCTGAGGCCAGATTTGAACTCAGGTCCTCCTGACTCCAGGGCCGGTGCTCTATTCACTGCGCCACCTAGCCACCCCCATTCCTATATATTTCTAACAAAGTCCTACCATAAGAAATAGAAAGAGAAACTTCATTTAAAGTTACTGTTGACGTAAAATATTTGGGAATCTACCTGTCAAAACAAACCAAGAACTATATGAACATAATTACAAAACACTTTTCATACAGTGAGATCTAAATAATTGGAAAAACACCAGTTGCTTGTGGCTAGGTTGAGCTAATATGATAAAAATGACAATTTTACCTAAATTAATTTACCTATTTAGTGCCATACCAATCAATCTACCAAAAAATTATTTCATAGAGCTAGAAAAAATAGTAACAAAATTTATCTGGAAGAACAAAAGGTCCAGAATATCAGGGGAATTAATGAAAAAAAAGGGAAGGTAGCCTAGCCACACCAGATTTTAAACTGCATTACAGTGGTTCTCAACCTGTGGGTCGTGACCCCTTTGGGGGGTCAAATGACCCTTTCACAGGGGTTACAGGAGTCGCCTAAGACCATCGGAAAACACATATTTCCAATGGTCTTAGGGACCAAGACACTGTTCCTCTATTTGTCTCCAGACAGGTCCGCCCACATGCAGATATGCCCACATACAAGTATTAAAGGGTTGCAGCATTAGGAAGGTTGAGAACCACTGCTGTATTATAAAGCAGCAGTCATCAAAACTACTTGGTACTGGCTGAGGAATAGAGTAGTGGATCAGTGGAATAGATTAGGTACACAAGACAGCTGTCAATGACTATAGTAATCTACTGTTTGATAAACCCAAAGACCCCAGTTTCTGGGATAAAAACTCACTATTTGACAAAAACTACTGGGAAAAGTATAAAATAGTATGACGGAAACTGGGCATAGACCAATATCTTTCACCGTATACCAAAGTAAAGTCTAAATGGGTACATGATCTAGATATAAAGGTTGATACTGTAAGCAATCTGGGAGAACAAGGAATAGTTTACCTGTCAGATTTATGGAGAAGGGAAGAATTTATGACCAAACAAGAGTTAGAGAGGATTACAAAATTCAAAATGAATAATTTTGATTACATTAAATTGAAAAGGTTTTGTACAAATAAAGCCAATGTAACCAAGATTAGGAGAAAAGTGGAAAATTGGGAAAGAATTTTTACAAACAGTGTCTCTGATAAAGGCTTCATTTCTAAAATATACAGAGAACTGAGTCAAATTTATAAGAAAACAAGTCATTCCCCAATTGATAAACAGTCAAAGAATATAACAGACAGTTTTCAGAGGAAGAAATTAAAGATATCTATAAGCATATGAAAAAATGCTCTAAATCACTCCTGATTAGAGAAATGCAAATCTAAACAACTCTGAGGTATCACATCTTATTGGTCACATTGGCAAAAATGACAAAACAGGAAAATGATAAATGCTGGAGAGGATGTGGAAAAATTGGAACACTAATGCATTGTTGGTAGAGTTGTGATCCAACCATTCTGGAGAGCAATCTGGAACTGTGCCCAAAGGGCTATAAAAAAGTACATACTGGGGGCAGTTAGGTGGCACAGTGAGTGGAGTGCTGGCCCTGGAGTCAGTAGGACCTGAGTTCAGACCTGGCCTCAAACACTTAGCGCTTGCTGCCTGTGTGATCTTGTCACTTAACCCCAATTGCCCTTCCCTACCCCCTCCAAAAACAGCAAAAAAAAAAAAGTGCATACTCTTTGACCCAGCAATACCACTTCCAGGGCTGCATCCCAAAGAGATTATAGAAGTGGAAAAAGGACCCATATGTACAAAAATATTTATAGCAGCTCTTTTCGTAGTAGTAAAGAATTGAAAATCAAGGGGATAACCATCAATTGGGGAATGGCTAAACAAGTTGTGGTATATGAATGTAATAGAGTACTATTGTGCTATAAGAAGTGAGGAGCAAACAGATTTCATAATAACCTGGAGAGACTTAAATAAACTGATGTTGAGTGAAAAGAGCAGAACCAGGAGACATTTGTACAAATTCATAGACACATTGTATCTGTGATGACTAACTTTGATAGACTGAGCTCCTCTCAGCAATGCAAGGTTAGAAATCAACTCCAAAAGACTCATGATGGAAAGGGATATCCACATCCAGAGAAAGAACTACAGAGTCTGAATGCAGTTTGAAGCAAACTACTTGTTCTCTCTCTTTTGTGTTTTATTTTGTTTTGATCCTTCTTTCTCATTGTTCACTCCATTGGTTATAATCCTTCTTTACAACTTGACTAATGTTTAACGTGAAGGTATTTGTAGAACCTATATCTGATTGCATGCTTCTATGGGGTGGGAGGGGGGAGGAGAGGGAGTGGAGAAAATTTGGAGCTCAAGGGATTGTGGAACTGAATGTTGTAAACTAAAATTAAATAAAATTTTTAAAAAGAATCATTATTTATTGTTATATGCCAGGTTATTCACACCAATATTATCTTCTTTGACAATAAGTCATAGAATATTACATTTAAATTATTTATTTCACTTATTCAAGTCAATATAATACCACTAAAAAGAAAAAAAATACTAACTGTTGGCTATGGAAGTTCTTTCAGATAGTTCATATGTATCATCCAAGAATTGAAGGAAGGACTCTAGAAAGCATGACTTTCTCCAATTCATATATCAATACAATGAGTTCCTCAGATTTGCTAATTATCACTTTGGAAACCCGGAAGAGCCTGGGTCTGAGTTGATGAGATATAAATAGGAGCCTTCAGAAATTGGAGAAGTTGGAAATTATAGCAGTTCAAAATCTGAGATATAGAGAGAAATAGCTTTCAAATGAAGATAATACTAAGAAGAGTATGCCTAAGTAGTGTAGCAGAGGAAGGACTCCATTCTTGGAACAAAGGGATCATGAGAATTCTAGGTCTAGCCTCTAGAACCACATAGTTCATAATATATACAACATAATCTATTTGGATTAATGAGATGGGACGACAACTCTCTCATGGATTGTCTTTATGCAGATGGTTCCTAAATCTATTTATCCAGCCATAACCTTTCTACTATTTCCAGTCTTCCATCTCCAACTACCTCTTAGACGTTTTGAACTAGATGTCATGTAGACATCTTAAACTCAACCTGTCCAAAACTGAACTCATTATCTTCACCCCACCTTCAAACCAAGTCCTTCCCCTTTTCCAATTTTCCTGTTACTATTTAGGGTATTGCCATCTTCCCATTCTCTCAGGCTCTCAACCTAAATATCATACTTGACTTCTCATTCTCTCTCTCCCCCTATATTCAATCAGCGACTAAGCATTCACATTCTACCTTCATAACACCTTTCATATACAGTGTCCATCACTCCAGTGACATTGCCATCACCTTGGTACAGGCCTTCATCACCTTATATCTGGACTATTACACTAGCCTTCTAACTGGTCTCCCTGCAATCAAGTGTCTCTCCTCACACCCATCCATCCTCCCTCCACTGAGCTGTCACATTCATCTTCTTAAATCATAGGTCTGACAATATCACTCTCCCCCCATTCAATAAACCTTGCTGGATCCCTGTTATCTAGTGTCAAAAATAAAATCACGTGTTCAACTTTTAAAACCTTTTATCACTTGGGCTCTGTCTACCTTTTCAGTCTTCTTTACAACTTACTCATCTTCATATACTCTGTGATCCAATGACATTGGCCTCCTTGCTCTTCCTTGAACACCAATTTCGTGTATTTTCATGAGGTGTTCTTCATTCCTGGAAAGGTTTCCCTCCTCATTTCCATCTCCTGGTTTCCTTAAAGTCTCACTAAAATCCCCACTTCTTCACAAAGTCTTTCCCATTCCTCTTAGTGTCTTCTCTCACTGATTATCTCCAATTTGACCTGTACATATCTTGTTTGTACAGAACCATTTACCTGTTGTCTCTCCCATTACACCATGGGGTCCTCGAGAGTTGGAACCATTCTTTGCCTTCTTTGTATCCCTAGTGCTTAGTATGGTGTCTAGTACATAGCATCTTAACCAAGGTTGTTTGGTTGACCAATAGAGTCACATATAGGTATTACACTACCAATAACTCCTTACTTCTGATCAAGTCTAACATCTTACTCCATGAAGGAATCCCTTCAACAATATATCCCTGCCAAGCAATTATACAATCTCCATTTGAATATTTCCATTATGGAGATCTGATTTCTACATGCGCATTCTGTTTCAGGGATGGACTACTTTGAACATTCAAAATATTCTTGTCTACTGAGCCAAAGTCAGCTTCTATGCATCTTTCACTCATTTTTCCTAGTTAATATTATCTGGAATGATGGTTGATACAGCCTGTTGAGCATTTGACAGATATTTGTCAATGTTAAATATTCTCTTGTTCAGACTTATTATTTCTCATTCTTTTAGTTTTTCTTCATAGGGCAAGGTTTCAGAACTCTGTATGGTCTCACAGGGATTGTCCCAGTGAAGTCAAAGTACTTTGCTGGAACCCAAACAAATATTTTCTTTCATTACCAATTAATCAAACAAGCATTTATTGAATGGTTGATGTATATTCCATACCAAAAGAAGCATTACCAAAACAAGTATATAGCATTCTTTTAGCCCTTAGAGTTTACAATGGAGTCAACTAACACATATGAAACAATATGTCACTATATTCTAAGTTATGAGGTACAAATGCGCAATTTCAATAGAAGAAATGGGAATAAGTGAGGGCTGAATAAGTGATAGGCAATGAAGACATGGTAAATAATGGGACTTTAAAAGTAGAATTTGGAATTTTTGAGAAGAGAAAGGAAAGTATTCTGGGTAGGGGACAATCAAAGCAAAGATACTGTAATGCCATGTACCAGCAGATTCCCAAAGGAATGCTACTGTGAACAGCTTTTAGAGTTCAGATTACAAAATATAGTGAACACTCTGTTTATTCCATTACAAATCAAGACAAACATTCACAATATATCACAACATAATTTTCACAACATTACATTTTATAACATTACATCTTATCACAGAAAATGGCCACACAGTTTTCACTACAGTGGCCACAATATTCAGAACAAGGAACA
>CM053592.1:56288065-56304058 GCA_028646515.1 Pseudochirops corinnae
CTGTCCTCAGTCTCCAGGATTCTTCCTTCACCAGGGGCAGTGTTCCAATTCTGTCTCTCTGTCTCTCTCTGCCTCAGCCGGCTTCAGTCTCTACAATTCTTCCTTCAGCAGGAGCAGCGTTCAAATTCTGTCTGTCTGTCTCTGAAATTCTTGCTTATGTACTCACCTCAGCCAATCCCCTTCTTCCACATCAGCAGAGGCTCAGCCAATCCCCTTCTTCCACATCAACAGGGGCTCAGCCAATCCCCTTCTTCCACATCAACAGGGGAGTTCATGCCTTCTCAACAGTGGGACAGAGTTTGCACCTTCCACACTTAGCATTTAAGTGCTAAGTATCCTGCTAAACTGATTACTATTACAGATACATACATACTAACAAGCATATAATGGATAGTAAAAATGAGGAAATTGACATGAATTGAACAAATGGTAATAGGAAATTAGAATAGATATGTTCATTTAGGTCAAAACATGGAAACACTGGCCAAAAAAAATAGACATAATTTAGTAAGCAATAGGAAACTTGTGTCAATTTTTGAGCAAAGGAATAACATGATAAAAATAATACAGGAAAAAAGAATCTTGTAGTATTATTCAGAATGAATTAAAAGGGGAGAAATTGAAGACAAGGAGGCCAGGTAGAAGGCGACTAAAGTGATGAGCACTTGGACTTTGACATGATTTCATAGGAATAACAATTGCTTGTTATTCCTTTTGGAATAGACAAAGAGAATTGTAAAGGAAAATCAGTAGGATTTGTTAACTGACTACATATAATTGAACAAGAGAAAGATGAATTAAAGATAATATTGACCCTGAATTCATGGTGCCATTGAATGAAGTAAAGGAGATGGAGACCCATATTCTAGTCCAGAATCTGCCACTAACTATCTTTGTGACAGAGAGTAAATCAGTTTCTTTCTCTATAAATGAGTGAGTTAAACTAGATTATCTCTTAAGTCACTTTTTTTTAAAACAGATTTAAAATTCCATAATTTAAATGTGAGGGGAATACCTAAAAATTAGCAAGCCCTGGACAGCTCCAGACAGGCACAAGTTAGGCCACTGCATTGGTTAACTGTTTTCACTCACAGCTATCTGGAAAATTACAGAGAGCCTAGAATCTACTGAAGTAAATGGAAGAATCTAAAGATAGTACCAGTATGGGGAAACAAAGGTGGTAGATCTCATCTGATGCTTGTCTTGCAAGTAAACACTTTGCTACAGTAGTTAGCCAAAAGGGTTAACCAAGAAAGCAACCAAAAAGAACGATGATGATGATGATGATGATGATGATGATGATGATGGCAGCAGTAGCAGCAGCAGCACCATCACCATCACCTCCCCACCACCACCATCACCCTAACAATTAAAGCTGCCTCAAAGTGGAACAGTGCCTTAGAATGAAGTCTCTTCTTCAGAGGTTTTTGAATAGAGGCCAAGTGGTGTAACAGGGTTTCTTGAGAGTGTACAGGTTGGAGTAGATGACCTCTATATCCCTTCCAAATTAGTTTCTGTGACTCTGCAATGTTATTAAAATTCAAAGAGGAAATTTAAGACATCTACTAGCTATGGTGCATTTAAATAAATCTCAAGGATTATTCAATCTTCTCTCTCTGAGAGCCTGGTTTACAAAGCCATTATTTGATATCCACCTGTCCAGAATTTCCCAATTAGGAACATTGTGGAGAAGATTAGATTCTGCCGCCCTTCTATACAACTGTTTTAAGCTATAGCTAGATGCTATGTTGGTGATATATCAAGCCATTTTCCGTAAGGATATGTTGGTCTTCTTCACCGATTTTTCTCCTTTTAAATTTCTTAATCTTTATGAGACCCCTTTGAAGCAGTATTATTATCTCTATTTTACAAATGAAGAAAGAAAGTCACAAAAGAGATTAAGTGATTTTGCCCCAGGTCACACTACAAATCAGTAAAGGAGCCAAAACCAGAGTCTTAGTTTCCTGACTCGTAGTAAGACCAGAGCTAATTTGTTCTTATATAGTTTGCATCTTTCTTGGTCTTCAAGATCAGAAAGATATTCTATTTCAATAACCACCTTATTGTATTCATGAGAAATCATTCCATTTGAAATAAAATCCCTAAATTCTTTCCTTCTGAAAGCAAGTCTGAAACATAATTCAGAGTTAGATGAACTCACTCATAAAAGTAATGTTTGTGAGGCAGGATTAAGACAAATTTTGCTGCATATTTCAGAGGTTTTGCTGAGTTTACAAAGTTTCTTGGTTCCTCTCCTCATGTGTACACAGTCCATTCTTGGTCTGCTACAAGGAACGAATTCTGTTTTTTTAAATGCCCTGGAATATGGGATGCCATGGTAAACCAAACAGTGAAAATGTTTCAGTAAACTTCCTGGACCATGTCATGACTCCTACATATTGAAACAGTCACACCATGCCAAACTGTTTGAAAGGAGAGAGATTCATGGATCACAGCTTTGGGGAAGTGGTAGCCCCTTTCATTAACTCTTTCTGGGTCTATGGATCTCTTTACATTCCTTAACACTAGAGAAGAAATACCTCTGAGAAGGAAAAAAAAAACTCCAATGTGTTAAAGCTTTTGAGTTATTGCTGCATACTTTGTTTCCTTGGACGGCTTACCTCGTGATTCCACAGTTCCCCTGACAGCAAACAGTTTCTCCAGTCATCCCTCATTCACTGAGACATTCAATAGCTGTATCTATCAGTTTTGATGATTCATTTTATCCTGCTCACAGCCAAAAACCCTTCAGGGTGAGCTGAATATGGCAATGAACTAACTCTATTCTCTTTGCAGGACAGAGAGGAAAAAGGACTCCTTTTTAGCCCTCCTCATAAAATATCTTGAGGAAGCATTTATATCTTCCTTCAGAAGTCAAACATACTGGTACACTGCAGATAGCTTTGCTACTAGTCATAATATTTACAATGTCTTATTAATTTGAATTTCATAACAACCTAGGAATCTGACCACAGGTTGAACCTGAAAAAACTGCAGCCAATCTATATCTTGATGGTACAGTGAAACCATGAAATGAAGGAGTGACATATCTGGAAAGAACTGATCACACTGGATGAGGAAAATACTCTCTAACGGTTTCTTCAGAGATAACTTTCATGGCAGTGTTCACGAAACAGTAAACATTGGACTCATATTCTTATAAATGGGCAAGGGGTAGTATTTCATTCTCTCAGGAAAAAGCTGATAAAGCTTTAAACTCCTCCCCCCCCCCCAAAAAAAAGTCATCCCAAGTCATGTTTATGTTCCTTCATTCTCTCATGATGCTTACAGACTGAAGAGTCTAGGATCTTAAGTACAAACCATATGGGTTCTCTCCCATATAAGAGTGACACAAGAGAGTGGATATTTTCTTTCATCCTGCAAATTGCAATTAGAGAAGTCATAGCAGAACAGTCCAGTCTTACTAGAGAAACCAAAAAATGACAGGAGCCATTTCCCCAAATGTTAGAGAACTTTTTTTTATAAGATCCTAATGTGTTTAGTTAACTTTTTTCCCCTTCTCCCAGTGTTTGAATACCTCCACACTTATTAGTTTTGGCTGGAAGCAGAAGTAATGGAATACTGTCATTAAGCCAATTCTCCTAAGTCTTGCCAGCAAAATGTCTAGACCAAAGAAATTCAGATAAGAGCATATAAGTATTCATTCAAAAGTTTACTAGATTATAAGTTCCTTGAGGGCAAACTTCCTATAAAAATTCCCTACACTTCTCTATAAAAGCTCTGCAATACAAAGTATCTCATGGGATGGCACAGACATCCAGAGACTAAGAGGATTATAACTTCCCTTCCCTTTGAATTTTTTATCATTTTCTATAATCATTTCATTCTTCACAATAACACTGTCTGGGATATCATACTCCATTTATAAAATGGAGTCATCTATATTGCAATGATTGTTGGATTAACATAAAACCATGTGGCTGCCAGCCATGTTCCACTGAAATGGTTTGCCTATGCAAAAGAAAAACATATTTTTGTTCCCAGAAAAAAAACACTTTAAACACAAAAATGGCACCAGAGAAATCGGTCTATCATGAATTTGTTGACATGCATTTTGTCCCATTCCAGAGATATATTCCCCACCAAAATCAAAGCCAGTTGGAAAGGAATAAATGCATATTCCTTTTCTAAGGAACCAATCAGTATTTAATAGCATTAAGCTTTCTTTTGCCTTCATCATTTCAGACAAATAATAAAATCTCCACAATAGATAGGAAGTCTGAGGTCAATGAGTCCAAACCTTCCCGGAAGCATGAGTCATCTCTCTGGCCCTGATACATCCATCTTCTGCCTGATGATTTCCAGTATTTGATCAAAGACTTCCTAAAGCAGCACTTTGGTAGAACTCTAATTGTTAGGGCATTTTATACCATTTCAAACTAAAATCTTTCTCCTTGTAGCTCCCAATTACTTGTCTGAGTTTTGGCTCCAAAGACTACATAGTAAATCTAATTCTTCTACCTGAAAACTTTCAATTATTTGAAAAGAGAAATCATGTCCCACAATCTATCTTTTCCAGGATAAATATTCAACGTTCTTTCAACCAACTGACATTTGGCATGATTTCAAGTCCCTACAGCCTTCTGGTAACCCTCCTTTGTATATCTTCCAATATTTGTAAAGCTCAACTGAGATAAACTATATTAAGCACTCTGTGGTCTTTAAAGTGTTGTATAAATTTCAGTTGTTATTACTATCCCCTAGACCAGGGGTGGGGAACCTGCAGCCTCAAGGCCACATGTAGCCCTCTAGGTCCCCAAGTGCGACTCTTTGACTGAATCCAAACTTCAGTGAAGTCAAAGGGTGGCACTTGAGGACCTAGAGAGCCACATGTGGTCTTGAGGTCACAGGTTCTTCAACCCTGCCATAGGCAGAAGGAAGTCACAGTTGCATTCACAAAGAATAGAACATACACATATATACCCTCAAGACCCACATAATATTTTTTTTTTAAATCCATTGCAACATTTATTGTCTTTGTATAAAAGTCACTGGATAAATGCTGGGGAAAAATTGAAAAAGACCCAGTTCCTGCCCTCAAGGAGCTTACAATATGTACTGACTCAACTTTTTTTTTTTTGAGGCCAATGATAACATAGAGGCTATTGAAAATAAATGCCTTTAAGGGTATTGGCAGTGATCTAATAAGCGCACCATATACACAGTAAATCTTTGCATATTGATCCATTCTTTCCCCTACATAATAGCTCTTATTCTCCCTCTTTTCAGTGCTACAATGAAGGAGCCACAGCATTTCACAGGTGCTCCAGTTGTGCCTTGCGCTGACATATTAATCTCTCTCTGCTGTTTTATGGCTGTTTCTTTATTGTTGATTTCCTTTCTACTGTATTTCAGAAAGTACTAGGAAATGCTGCTTACATTGACGGAGGCTAGAAAAAGAACCCCCCAAAACTCTTTGACATTTTTTAAAGTATCAGGGTAACTTGATGAACAGATACACATAAACCACAAATATGAGCCAAATGAGCCAAGTGCTTATATCACGGTTTAGTGGCAGCTCATGCAGAACATCATTTTAATGATTTTGTTTTTCCACCAAAGTACAGTGCAGTGTGTGTGTGTGTGTGTGTGTGTGTGTGTGTGTGTGCGTGTGTGTGTGTGCGCATGCATGAGTGTGTCTGTGTGGCTATGTGAGCCATGCCAAAAGGGCAAACTGACCCCCTTTAATCTCTAACGGATCTTTTATTAGCCTAATAAGGATCTGGTGTTAGACATCTGATGATGGCATGGTGTAATTTTAGTACTAAGAACCATTTGAATAACCATAACAGAGAGGCGGGAGAGAATTGGTAATAACAATTTAATGATCTAAAAATGAAAGGCAGGCAAAATGACCTAGCACACTCAGCAGCCCATCAATTTTACCTTCAGTTGGGATGCTGAAGTCTTTAAATCATAGATTCTTAAGCCAAATACCCAGAAACCCCTGTTCAGAGACCCTCCCAGAGGGGCTGGAGGTATAAGCAAGACTGGAGAAAATGAGAGGAAAATAGTGACACTCTCTTTTTCCTAACAATTTACCTAAACCAGAGCCATGTATTGAATATCCATTAATGCATGCAACAGTAACATTATCCTTGTCGATAGAAGGGAAAGAAACTCCAGGGGGTTGGGATACAATAGTGACAAGTTACAACTTACCTCACCATGGTGTAAGTTCAACCATATAGAAATAAAAATATCTTAAAACAATATTTGTTATGTGTATAACTTTTCTACGAACCTCAATTTATTAATTTTACAAATTTCAATGGCTGTGTTTCTTCGTCTTTTATAAGTGTATTATGTATTAAAATTTCATTCCCAGACTAAGTTTCTCTGAAATTAGATGTAGATGCATGATGAGATTGTTCCAGGAAATTAATTGAGGAAGGAAATGATGTTTTTCATTTCAAAACCCAAATAACCCAATATAAGCGTAGATCTAATAAGTACAGTTACTACCATGGGATGATCCCCAGTGACCCAAGAGAAATAGGTTTATATGGTTAAATGTAGACTATAAAGATTCAGTGAAATCTAGAACTTCCAACTTCAGTGACGTACACAAACCAGTGAAGGATTATCCTACCTTGTCCCTATCTTCTTATTTGACATTTGGGGACCTGGTTTCCCCAGGACTTGGACTTGCTTCCCCTTAAGCCTTCCATTTCTTCTTCCTGTGTGTGTACATCTCATCCTATTTGCTTTTGTGTTCCTAGGAAAAGTGTTCTCAGAGAACAAAAAAAAAAACAAACTTGTTTATCTTGTGGCCAATGCATCATAAAAATTTCACTGGTGTGTTCTCACAATCAAGTTTCCTCATACACTTTCCTTTGTTAGGGTTTAACTAGGAAATTGGAAAGAAAGTGGAGGAGAGGAAGCTGGGTGGTACAGTGCAGAGAACACAAGATTTGGAGTCAAAAAGACTTGAGTACGAATCTTGCCTCAGACATTGACTAGCTGTCTGACTCTGGGCAAATCACTTAAACTCTCTATACCTCTGTTTCCTCATCCATAAAATCAAGGCAATAATAGTACCTACCTTGCCTGATTGTTGTGAGGATCAATTGAACTTACTTATGTAAAGAGATTTGTAAACTTAAAAAACTCTATATAAATGATAGCTATTATTACTCATGGAAAGAAGGAACAGAGTTGCTATGCATTTATACATATGTACGAATGGACTGTGAAGGAAGGGGAGGAGATGTGACATGTCTATTATAATATATAAGGAGATGTATAATATTTATGTATAATAATAATAATTGTTATTATGTAGAACTTACCATGTGCTAGGCACTGTGCTAAGAGATCTGCAATTATCTTATTTAATGCTAACAACAACCCTGTGAGGTAGGCACTATCCTTATCCCTATCTTATAGTTAGGAAAATGAGGAAAACCAAGGTTAAACAACTTGCCAAAGTTCACATAACTAATAAATGTCACAGACCAGATTTGAATTCAGGGTTTCCTAACTCCAAGCCCAGTACTCTATACACTGTACCACCTAGCTGCCCCTTTTTATGAATAGATGGTTAGACCAGTGGATTACTAGTAGATTCCAAGTGTCGAAAATGGAAATCAATGGATTCTCTTCTTTGTTTCTTAGCATGGATATAGGTTTTGATGTGTTGTCTATTATCCAGTTTCTGATTTCATTATTTATGTCAATATCATGATTCCCTCATCATCCTTTATATGGAAACTTGGGCTTATCCTGGTTTCCTCTCTCTCTCTCTCTGTTCATATTTCATTGACTACCAAGTTCTACTGATTATACCTCCCTGTCATCTCTTATATCCATCCTTTCCTCCTTGTTGCCACCATGCTGATAATTATATCAATGAGCCTTCATTTGGACTAACCTCAGAAAAGCACTTCTTGTTTCCACTCTTTCCCAATCTCCAATCTAATGTGGCATTGAACTTTTTAAAAAAAAAAACCTATCTAGTATTTAATTTTCCCCAGTTACATGTAAAAATGATTTTTAACATTTATTTTTAAAACTGTGAGTTCCAAATTCTCTTCCTTCCTCCATCCCCACCACCCCCTCATTGAGAAGGCAAGCAATTCCATATAGGTCATATATGTGTGGTCATGAAAAATGTCCATAATAGTCATGTCATCAAAGAAAACACAGACAAAAAAAAAATCAAGGAAAAAAAGAAAGTGAAAAATGTTGCTTCAATCTATATTCAGACACCATCAATTATTTCTCTGGAGATGGGTAGCATTTTTCATCCTAAGACCTCCGGAGCTGCCATGGATCATTGTATTGCTGAGAAGAGCAGTCATTCACAGCTGATCATCTTAGAATATTGCTGTTAGTTTGTACCCAGTACATTTCACTTTGCATCAACCCATGTAAGTCTTTCTAGCTTTTTCTAAGAGCATCCTGAACATCATTTCTTATAGTACTTCCATCATAATTACATAGCACAATTCATTCAGCCATTCCCTAACTGATGTGCATCCCCTCAATTTCTAATTCTTTATCCCCAAAAAAGAGCTGCTCCATAAGTCCTTTTCCTTTTTGTTCCTTAATCCCTTTTGTGATACAGACCTAGTTGTGGTATTGCTACATCAAAGAGACGCATGGTTTTATAACCCTTTGGCTGTATTTCCAAATTGCTCTATAGAATACTTTAATCAATTCACAATTCCAACAACAAGATATTAATGTCTCATTTTTCCCATATCCCCTCCAACATTTGTCATTTATCTTTTCTGTCCTATTATCTAATCTAAAAGGTATGAGGCAGTACCTCAGAATTGTTCTAACTTGCATTTCTCCAATAAATAGTGTGTTGGAATATTTTTTTCATATGAGACCTTTATCAGAGAAACTTGCTTCAAATTTTTTTTTTCACATTTACTATTGCTAACTGTATTTCCCTCCACCCTATTTCTCCTACCCCCATTTATTCTATTCTCTCTCTCCTTTTACCCTGTCCCTCCTCAAAAGTGTTTTACTTCTGACTACCCCTTCCCCTAATCTTCCCTCCCTTCTATCACCCCCTCTTACTACCTTCCCTTTCTATTTTACTGGCGGGTAAGTAGATTTCTATACCCCGTTGCCTGTGTATTTTATTTTCCAGTTACATGTAAAAAACAATTTTCAACATTCATTTTTAAAACTTTGAGCTTCAAAGTTTCTCCCTTTCTCCCTCCCCATCCCTCTGTCCTATCTCACCTCCCTACGTCTCAGTGTATGCTCTCCCAGGTGTATGCTTTGGTTCATGTTGCTCCTTAGGCTGCCAATCTCCTCCCTCTCCTTGTTGCCTGATCAATTAGTACCTGTCCCAATTGCTTTTTAAAGTCACCTCCTCAATGGATCTTTCCTGGATTGTTCCACCATCTTTCTCCTTAGGCTTCTTAGCACTTTGTTTTATAATACTTATCATGAAATGTTGCAAATTAGAATGACCATTGTTTGTGGTCTTATCCTCCTGCTATACTCTAAGCTAAGACTTCAGGGCTTAGACTAGAGGGCTAAGACTAGAATTTGTACCTTCCCTACTGCTTAGCATAGTATTTTGTACATAAGAGATGCCTAATATATTATGATAAAAGAATGAATTATCCTAATAATAGAAATATAATGATGATTCTAAAGAGTTTTGGGCACAAGATATCAAACTAAATGAAAGTGAATTGAATAAATTAAATAAATTAAAAAAGAAGATGAGCTGCTTCTGAAAAGTACTATGCCTAGTCCTGGTGACATCAAGAGTCTCTACCCTCAAATAGCTTACAAATTATAAATGGAGAAAGACAACTATACCAATAACCATAATCCAAGTTCCAATACTATTTATGTTTCTGAGAGCTCCAAGTAATGACAGGTAGGATTTAAGGAGCAAACAACTCCTTATGACTAGTTTCAAGGAAGAGATAATGGTTCCAGTTTGTTAATAGGGCAGAATTTTTTGTATATTCATATACAAAATGAATGGTGGAATGCATAGAAATGATAAGATAGAAAGGTAGGATAAAATCAGATTATGTAGGGCCTGTAGCTTGGAGCTAGGGAATTTAAACTCTTTTGTTAGGCAATAGGACACCAATGATTCTTTTTTTTTTTCTTTTTAGAAGAAGCATGGCATTACTATAATGGATATGTGCTTGATAACTAAAAGAAAATAAAATTTAATTTTTAAATTTAGTTTTTGATTTTTTAAATATTTTGTTTTTAAAAAAATTTTTACTTTAAAAAAAATTAATCTGAGAAGAGCCTTAAAAGAAAGGAAAGATTTGAGGAGGCAGAAGTGTGGGAAAATACCATTCTACTCTTCCATACGCAGGAAAGAACAAAAGCTGGAAAGAATAAAATGAGATCAAGGAATATCAGCAAGTAGTCTCATTTGACCTAAATATAAAATATGTGAAAGTACATACATAGGAAAGGTCTTTATCATGAGTTTACAGTAGAAGAGACTTTAGAGAAGCGGTTCTCGACCTGTGGCTTATGTTCAATTTGTAACAATGAAAATACATCCTGCATATCAGATAGATTCATAACAGTAGCAAAATTACAGTTATGAAGTAGCAACAAAAATAATTTTGTGGTTGGGGGTCACCACAACATGAGGAGCTATATTAAAGGGTAGAGGCATTAGGAAGGTTGAGAACCACTGCTTTAGAGGCTGTGTATTACAATATCATTTTACAGATGAGGAAACTAAAGCTCAGAAAGATTAATTGATTTATTCAAGGTCAGGCAGGTAATAAATGAGGAGAGGTTAGTATCATATTAGGAGCTGAATGCCAGGCTAAGGACACATTTCATTTTGACAATGTTAACACTAGAATTATTTCCGTTCTTGGTTCATTGTCGGAATAATTGTTCTACTAAGAAATTTGTGAATGTATAAATAGCTACAAAGTATAATCCCTCAAAGGTTTCCCAAAGAAGGCATGCTAATTTGAAAAGATTTTTCAGCTTTCAAAGTTGAAATTTCATTACCAGTCAATGAAAGATTTATTGGAAATAGTGTCAGTCCCCTTCCAATAAAATTATTGCAAGTTATATCTTCCTGTATGTGTACACATTATTTAAATTGGTTATCATGTTCTGTCATTGGCTTAATAAATTATATCTGGGTTGAGGTACTGAACCTCTGATTTCATAGATGTCATCTGTACCCTCTGAAAAAATTCTCCCTACCAAAGAACAGGAGATCCTTCTTTTTGACTTATAGTTTTACTTTTTTTTTTGGAGGGCAATTGGGGTTAAGTGACTTGCCCAAGGTCACACAGCTAGTTGTTTTGTGTTAAGTGTCTGAGGCCGGATTTGAACTCAGGTCCTCCTCACTCCAGGGCCATTGCTCTATTCACCGTGCCACCTAGCCACCCCATTTTGTTTTTTAGACTTACAGTTTTAAAGAATTGCCTGGGAAACCAAGATGTTAAGTAGCTTCCTCAGGGTCTCTCAGCATATGCCAAAGCCAGGCCTTGAACCCAGGTCTTCCTGATTGTGAAGCCAACTCAAGATTCACAAAGCTGTACTGCCTCTCAATTTTAGTAAGCAGAAAGCAATATATTTTATATACTCTACTGTTACTGACTTCAGTAAATTAAAGGTATAAAAATTTTAAGTCAAAGATACCTAGGACCTAAAAGAAGTGAGGCATACAAGAAAATGTGGAAAGATGTGTGATAATAAATAAGGTTGGGAGCAATTGCTGAAGTAACTGAGCTAGTGATTTTGTTGGCAAGGAAATATATTTTTTAAAAACTAAAAATTATATAACTTTTAATAAAACATATGTTAAAAATCAGACCAAAGTAGCAAAACTCCAGAGAAGCAGGTTTTCGTCATTCCATAGAAATAGAACTGTAGCCCTTTAAATATCTGAAAATGTTTCACTCTTTCCCCTGCCACATATCCCAAGTTCTTTTGATCAGAATGCATAGGAGAACCCTCATGGTCACTCTCCTCTAGCTATTCTCCAGATTGCCTACATTTTTTCTAACAGTTTCCAAAGCACGGATTATTACAGTCTGTGGGACTATAACTTCTTTACATCCTAGCATCTCAAATCCAAATGGTCACTAGGTCCCAAAATAAAATTCAGCAAAAGGGACAGTATAGCATTTTGAATATCTCCAAATCATGACTCCTTTTTTCCCTCCTTCTTTCCCCCCAAGATCTCCTTTTACCAAAAAAAAAAAAAATGCTGGGATAAAGACTTTTTAAAATCACATTTCTAGGAGGTGGTTAAAGAAACTCTCAGCTATGAGACTAACTTGCCATATCATGGATCATAAACTAAAGAGGTTCCAAAATTATGAGAATTAGATAAAACCAATGAATAAACCCAAATCACTCTGGTTCTCATTGACTGGCAAACATTAGGTCCCATTCCAAGCCTCACTTGGTCACTGTTTGGATTTTGATGGCTTAGAGTGAATGTAAACAGCAATTGTTTCTGCTTTTGGCCAGAAACCAAGAGGGTCTTCACCTAGCAGATTGATTTTATTTTTTTTTAATTAGGTAAAAGAGATCATTCTTTGCCTAATTTTTACCTAGCCTTTATCACTAATGGGCATTGCCTCAGAAAAACTGAGACTGGGAAAAACCTTAGTTTAAAAAGACCATCTCCAGTAGTCCTGATTTATATCTGGCCACTGAAACCAGATGGCTCTGGAGGAGAAAGTGAAGCTGGTGACTTTATACAACCCTCCCTCACTTAAATCCAATTCATATGCAAGTCATGATATCTCTTTCCTGATCTTATGGTCCTTTTCAAGAAGGAAGGACAAACCACAACAACAATAACAACAACTTTGCAGTTAATATATTTCTACCATACCCTAAATCAAACAGAAGTTCCTCAAAAAACAAAAATCCATTTAGCAAATTAGATTAAGTTACCCACTAATTTCTCCCTACTCACACTTCAGATACTTTTATTGTGTACTTCCCTGACCTTGGGTCTTGGGATGTTTGTCCATTAGCTTTTACCCTCATTATATAACAGGCCTACCTCCTTTTCTTGACATGTGTGTGAATGCAATATATATATTTATATGTAACATGTATGTATGTGTATGTAAATTAATTATGACTTTTTTTTAACACATATACTAAAAATCATTGGTGGCATCCTACTGCCCATTTAAGCCAATGATACAACTTCACATTTTCTTTTGGGTCACCTCTATTTTGATTCTTTAGAAACTGTAGTGTAATATTATTTCTAGCCAGATACTATTAATATTAAAAAGGTGGGTTTTTAGGAGAACACTACACAGCAACAGCAATATTGTGCGATGACCAACTTTGATAGACTTAGCTCATCTCTGAAATGCAGTGAACTAAAACAACTCCAAAACATCAAAGATGGAAAATGCTGTCCACATCCAGAGAAAGAACTATGGAGTCCAAATGCAGATTGAAGCAGACGATTTTCTTTTTTTTCCTTCTCATGATTTTTCCCTTTGGTTCTGATTCTTTTTTCACAACATGACTATTGCGGAAATATGTTTAATATGATTGTACATGTATAGCCTATATCAGATTACATGCCGTCTTGGGGAAGGGAAGAAGGAAGGAAGGCAAAAAATTTAGAACTCAAAATCTTATAAAAGTGAATTCTGAAAACTAAAAATAAATAAATGAGTATTTTTTAATTTTTAAAAGAAAAAATAAATAAAAGGGCTAAAAAGAAATACATTTAATAAATTGGAAAACTGTTTCCTAACTGAAAGATAAACAATAGAAAAAGGAAAAAGGTGGGTTTTCCTAGGGAAGACTTACATGAACTGATAGAGTGAAGGGAACATAACCAAGAAACAAGTTATATGTTAATAATAATATCATAAAGACAAACAACTTTGAAAGACTTAGGAACTCTGATCAATGCAATGACAATTCCAGAGGATTCACAATGAAGCATGCCACCCACATCCCAATGGAGAGGTGATAGAATACAAACTAAGACTTTTTTTGACATGGCCAGTAGAGATATGTGTTTTGATTTTCTTTATTTCTCAATTAGAGGTGGTGGGAAAGAGGAAAGGTGAAATGTTTATTTTAAAAAATTAACTTTTTTTTTTAAAAAAGGTGAGTTTGAGAGGAAGCATCTTGGGATTAGTAAAAGCACTGCTTAGTTTTGCACATGTGATCTAGTTTTCTAGCTCATTCTCCATGAGAAGTAGCTGTCCACGGTATGTATACTGATTCATTAACTCACTGAACTATGTATTCAAATTCATAGATTAGAATCTGGCATTGTGTTTTTTGTTGTTGTTGTTGATTGTCTAGACTTTTTAAAAATTTATTTATTTTCTTGTTTACATCATTCATTTCCGCGAGATTTTGAGTTACAAATTTTCTCCCCATCTTTCCTCCACCTACCACCCCAAAACAGCCATCCCACTGTATAAACCATCCTCCAATCTGCTTTCTCCTATGTCCTCCCCCATCACCCCTCTGACTTTCCAGTAGGGCAATATGGATCTGCCTACCCAAGTGCCTGTATATCTTAATTCCCAGTTGCATGTAGTTAATAATTATATACATATATATATATATATTTTAACATTTGATTATAGAACTTTAAATTTTAGATTCTTTCCCTTCCTCCCTCGTCACCCACCCCTACTGGAAAGACAAGCAATTAAATACAGACCGTACATGTGTAATTACATAACCCCTCCTCCAATCTGCTTTCTCCTATGTCCTCCCCGATCACCCCTCAGAGTTTCCAGAAGGGCAGGATGGATCTCCCTATCACAATGCTTGTGTATCTTAAGTCCCAGTTGGATGTAGTTAATAATAATGATAATAATAATTATATACATATATAAACATATATATTTTTAACATTTGATTATAGAACTTTAAATTCTAGATTCTTTCTCTTCTTCCCTCATCACCCACACTCACTGGAAGGACAAGCAATTAAATACAGACTGTACATGTGTAATTACGCAGAACCTCTCCATAGTGGGCATATTGTGAGAGACTGATTATATGTCCCTCATTCCTATCCTGCCCCCCCTTCTATTCGCTATCCTGTCCCTGTCCCTTTACAGAAGTGTAAGCTTCCATCAACCCTCCCCCCCACCTTGCCCTCCCCTCCATCATTGCCCCTCTCATCCCCATAACCCCTACTCTCCTGTGTAACAAGATACCCAGTTTAGAGTTTATGTCATTCCTTCCCTAAGCTAAATTCAATGAGAGTAAGGTTGACCCATTCCCTTTTACCTTCCTGTTCTTCCCCTCCACTGTAACAGTTATCCTTTGCCTCTTCTATATGAGATAATTAACTTCATTGTGTCTCTCCCTGTCTCCTCTCATTCTATTCCTCTCCCACCTCACAATTTCACGTTTTAAAGTATCATCCCTTCCTATTCAATTGATCCTGTGCCCTCTATGTACACATATATACACATATCAGATATGTATTCATATGCATATATATACCCTCCTATATAGACATATGTGTATGTATATGTATATATACGTTTGTATTCCCTTCATCTAACCTCATACTGAGAAAAGTTTCATAAGTTACAATTATCATTTTTCCATGTTGGCATATAAATTGTTCAACTTTGATAAGTTCCTTATGATTTCTTTTCCATGTTTCCCTTCTCATGCTTCTTATATTTGAGTGTCAAATTTTCTTTTCAGTTCTGGTTTTTTCAGCAAGAGTGCTTGAAAGTCTTCCACCTCATTGAAAGACCATATTTTTCCCTGGAACGTTATACTCAATTTTGCTGGGTAGGTGGTTTTAATCCTAGCTCTCTTGATCTCTGGAATATCATATTCTAGGCCCTTCAATCCCTTAAGGTAGAAGCTACAAGATCCTTGGTTATCCTAATTGTGTTTCCACAGTATTCAAATTGTTTCTTCTTGGCAGCTTGTAATATTTGCTCCTTGATCTGGGAACTCCAGAACCTGGCTATAACATTCCTAGGCGTGGTAGTTGTGGGAGCGTGGGCCCGCGGGGAT
>CM053592.1:56304558-56328096 GCA_028646515.1 Pseudochirops corinnae
ATTTGGCCAGATGAGACTCTGGGAAGCCATTGAGTCCCCCGGCTTTGAAAAACCCAGACGTTGGTGCTTCCCTCTCTGGTAACTGAATAGGTAACTGATGTAATGGTCAGATGCTGGAAGCCATCTGATGATCTGTTTTTCTGTTTGTAACTTGTGTTTGTAACTTGTGTTTGATTCTCTGAAGTTCAGGTTGCTGACTTTTCCCCCTGAACTAGGTAAATGATATGTGTTTGATTGATTAAAGTGTGATTGTTAACCCATTTTGAGTTGCTTTCCTTTAGAAAAGCAGATCTAAGAACCTGTGCTAGTAGCCACCCTGAGTATGCTAGGGTGCTTGCTGATACAACATGCAATAAAAATAGATACTGGTTTAAATACTACAAACAAAAGATAGAGATCCAAATGGAGACTTGACAATGAAATCTCAGCCAGTGGATGGATTAATGAACAAACCATAGAAACAATAACTATATAAAAGAAAATTGCAATGAACAATATCAAAATTTATGAGATCCAGTTAAAGCTATTCTCAAGGGGAAAATGTACACTAATGAAATGTATACTTCCAAATGTACACTAAAAAAAGGGAAAAAGGAGAGTAAATAAACTGAATATGCATTTTTCAAAAATTAGAAAATTAACAAATAAATGTGAAATAAGCACAAAAAGGGAAATGTTAAAAATTAGAGAAATAGATAAATTGGACATTAAAAGTAATAGAAGTGATAAATAAAACTAAAAATTTATTCTTTGAAAAAAACTAACATGATTGATAAAACTGATCAAATTAATTAATCTGATTTAAAAGAAGAGAGCAGAAAACCAAATGAATAAAACAACAAATGAACAAGGTGAAATAATAGTAAACTAGAAGAAATAAAAAGAATAATCAGAACATATTAACAGTTAAATGCTAACAAAGCTGCGAACAGAAAAGAAATAGGAGCATACTTTTAAAAAATATAAAATATCCAAACTATCAGAAGAACAGATAGAGATCTTAAAATAAGCCATTCCAGAAAAAAGAAATTAGATCTAAATGAAAAGGAACCAGCAGAGGAGAAAAATATATTTTTCATAGATTCACAAGAGAATTCTATCAAACATTTAAGGAACAATTAGTATTCATACTTCACAAATTATTCTCAGAAGTAAAGAAAGACAGCACTCTCTCAGAATCCTTACATGAGGCAAATATAGTCCTAAAACCTAAAACAGGTACAGATAAAGTACAGAAAGAAAAACTATATGCCAATATCATTAATGAACAGTGACTTAAAAATTTTAATTGAAATCCTATCACACTACAGAAATTTATATATGAAATCATTCACTATAATTAAGTGAGATTTATACTGTGTAGGCAAGGATGGATCAACATTGGAGGAATGATTCAACTGAGAAAAATGCATATTATCTCAAAAGATGCAGAAAAAAGCCTTTGACAAAGTACAACACTATGTTTATGCTAAATTCATATTAAAAAACAAAACATCCAACACCATTACAGGACAGTTTTACTTAATCAAATGCACATTAGAGAAACAATTAACATAATTAATCATATTAAAAAACAAATTATGCAAAACTAGGTGATTATCTAAACTGATGCAGAAAAAGCCTTTGATAAAGTGCAACACTTGTTACCTAAAAACAAACAAACAAACAAACAAAAAACCCTATGAAGTACACACATAGAAGGACCTTTTTCAATGTCATAAAAGTAGCTGTCTAAAACCAAAAGGAAACATCATATGCATTGAAGATGTACTAGAAATTTTTCCAATACAGAAGTGAAGCAAGGATGCCTACACTCCCCATTATTATTAGATATAGTTCTAGAAATGCTTGCAACAGTGACAAAGCAAAATAAAGGAATAAACACAGGCAAAGTGGAAATAAAACTATTCCTCTTCACTAACAATATGATGGTTTACTTGGGTAAACCCAAGGAATCAGCAAAAATATTGAGACAATTAATAACTTCAGCAAAGTTTTAGGTTACAAAATAAATTCTCAAAAATCAACAGCATTCTATTATGTTAATAACAAAATGCAAAAAGTAATAATAGAAAGGAATATCCCATTCCAAATAACTATAAAATGTAAAAAATTAATTCTACTTCCAGAAGCCAAGATGGCAGAGTAAGCAATGAATTACTGTAGCTCTCCTATATTTACCTCCAAACAACCATAAAAAAGTGCCCCAGAGCAAATCCTGGAACAGTGGAGCCAGTGGAAAAATGAGGTAGAGAGGACTTTTAGCCCTGGAGACTTGGAGGATCAGTGGGAAAGGTCCATCTCACTCAGGTTAAAAAGGAGCTCATTTCAGGACAGGAAGCTCATCTCCAAAAGCCAGTAACAAGCTCCTCCTCAGAAAACCAGTGGGAGATCTTGAGCCCCAGTGTGGTAGAGCAGACAGATACCAACACTAGGACCCTGTCATGTGTCTTAGCATATCCAAGGGAGTCCTCATACTCCAGCTCCAAGAACCACCATGTGCTTCAGCACAGTCCAGGGCAAATAGGGATTCTCCAGCGTCCAGACCTCCACATGCTTCAGTGTAACCTCAAGGAAAGACAGAAAAATCCCACCAAGCCTCAGCACATGCCAGATTCTACTGCTAGGACTCCAGTTTAGCACCAGGTAAACTGCCAGATCCCTAAGCCTCCAGCAGCACCAGCCACCCCCCTATCCCACCTCCTAAATACAGCACCAGACACAAGGGTCCCCCATGGACCTCAGGACAACATCAGGGAAGCACCAGGTAAATAACCAGGGACTGCACAGGAAGCCCTAGACAGAATCTCTTCTACCCTGAGAGCAGAGATCAAATTTAAAAGAAAGGAAAAAAGAAAAAAAGATGAGCAAAACAAACAAAAAACAGGAATCTGACATTAATGACCTCTCTAGGAAAAATCCCTAGGGCCAGATGGGTTCACCAGTGAATTCTACCAAACATTTAAAGAACAATTAATTCCAATACTATATGAACTATTTGGGAAAGAAAAAGGGGAGGAGTCCTACCAAACTCCTTTTATGGCTCAAATATGGTGCTGATACCTAAACCAGGAAGAGCTAAAACAGAGAAAAAAAATTATAGACCAATTTCCCAAATGAATATCAGTGAAAAATTTGTAACAAAATACTAGCAAAGTAATTACAGCAGTTTATCACAAGAATTATACACTATGACCAGGTGAGATTTATATCAGGAATAGTTCAGTATTAGGAAAATGATCAACCTAATTGAACTTATCAGTAGCAAAACCAACAGAAATCATATAATTATTTCAATAGATGCTGAAAAAACTTATTGGCAAAATACAGCACCCATTCCTATTGAAAACACTAAAGAGAACAGCTAGGTGGCACAGTGAATAGAGCACTGGCCCTGGAGTCAGGAGTACCTGAGTTCAAATCTGTCCTCAGATACTTAACATTTACTAGCCGTGTGACCTTGGGCAAGTCACTTAACCCCAATTGCCCTACCTTCCCCCCTCCAAAAAAAGCAAAAACAAAAAGAAAAGAAAACACTAAAGAGCATAGGAATAAAGAGAGAGTTCCTCAAAATGATAAGCAGTATGCATCTAAAACCATCAGCAAGCATTATCTGTAACAGGAATGTTAGAAGCCTTCCCAATAAGGTTGTGGGTGAAGCAAGGATACCCATTATCACCACTATTATTCAATATAGTCCTAGAAATATTAACTATAGCAATAAGAGAAGAAAAAGAAATGGAAGGAATTAGAATAAGCAATGAGGAAACAAAACTATCATTCTTTGCAGATGATATCATGGTGTACTTAGAGAACCCTAGAGTATCAACTGAAAAATTACTTGAAATAATTAACAATTTTAGCAAAGTTGCAGGATATGAGATAAACCCACATAAATCATCAACATTTCTTTATATGATCCAAAAGGCCCAGCAGCAAGAGATAAAAAAAAAAAAGAAATTCCATTTAAAGTAACTGCAAACAATATAAAATACTTAGGAGTCTGTCAAGACAAATTCAGGAACTATATGAATGCAATTACAAAACACTTTTCACACAAATAAAGTCAAATCTAAACAATTGGAAAAATATTAATTGGTCATGGGTAAGCCAAGCTAATATAATAAAAATGACAATTCTCCCTAAACTAATTTACTTATTCAGTGCCATACCACTCAAACTACCAAGAACTTATTTTATAGAGTTAGGAAAAAAACAATAACAAAATTCATCTGGAAGAACAAAAGGTCAAGAAAATCAAAGGTATTAAAGAAAAAATACGAAGGAAGGAAGCCTAGTAATGCCATATCTCAAACTATATTACAAAGTAGTAATTATTAAAACAATTTGGCACTGGCTAAGAAATAGAGTGATGGATCAGTAGAACAGATTAGATACCCAAGACAGAGTAGTAAATGACGATAGTAACCTAGTGTTTGATAAACCCTAGCTTTTGGGATAAGAACTCACTATTTGACAGAAATTGGAAAAACAATAGGACACAAATTAGGTATAGACCAACATCTTACATCATATACTAAGATAAGGTCAAAATGGGTACATGATTTAAATGTAAAGGGTGACACCAAAAGCAAATTAGAAGAGCATAGCCCTTCCCCATTCAAATCAAAGTTCATTGCTAGTCATGCCATCCTCTCCCTGGTGTCTTGGTCCTCTTTGAGAGAATAGCCCTCTTTAAGAGCCAAATCAAGGGGCAGCTAGGGGGTGCAGTGAATAGAGCATTGGCTCTGGAGTCAGGAGAACCTGAGTTCAAATTTGACCTCAGACACTTAACACAAAACTAGCCATGTGACCTTGGGCAAGTCACTTTACCCCAATTGCCCTACTTTCCCTCCTCCAAAAAGAAAAAAAAAATAGGTGAGTCAAGAGATGACCCCTTTAATAAAAAAAATTCAAACTGAGAGGGTAAGATTCTCAGGGCTGCTGGCCAAAAGAGCAACAGTTACTATTTACATTCACTTTGAGCCAGGAGGGCCCAAAAAATAGCCATTAAGTGGTACTTGGACAAGGACCTATTGTTCAATATATGAGCTCCTGAGTGAATTGAGTTTAAGGCTTGGTCTTTGAGAAAGAAATCTAGCCAGTCAGCTCCAAACTAACTATGTAGCTTTTGGCCATCAAAATTTCCCTTCCTTTGAGCAGAACACTCCCAGGTAAGGGGAGAGGAGAGAGGAAAGGCGAGGAGGGGAGGAGAAGAGGATGAGCTGACATTCTAAATAGATATATGACCAGCCTCCCATCTCCATTTATTTCAAAATGTATGTCCCAGTCATTCTAAAATCAGTATGAACTCGTTATCTTCTTCCCCTATCCCAAGTCTTTATCTCTTCCTAATTTCCTTGTTATCACTGAAGGTTCAATGATCTGTCCAGTCACCCAGGCTAGCCTTGACTCCTCGCTCTCTCTCAGCTTCTGTGTCAAGTGTGTTGCCAAGTCCTGTCTATTCTAACTTCATAGGATCTCTTTTATTCACTCTCTGCTACTCTCTGACAATGCTAGTATAGGCCCTGGAACAGGCCCTTATTAACTTATGTCGGGACTATTGCAAAATCTTTGTGGTTGGTCTCCCTCCCTCAAGTCTCCCCCAATTCTAGGCCATCTTCTATTCATCTATCAAAGTGATCTTCTTAAAGCACAGGTCTGACCATCTCACTGTGCACACCACTCCTATTCAATAAACATCATTGCTTCCCTATTTGACCCTCCAGGATCAAAAATAAATTCTTTATTTGACATTAAAAGCCTTTCATAACCTAGTTACCTCCTATTTCTCCAATCTCCCAAGGTACTCAGAGATCCAGTGACACTGACCTCCTTGCTGCTCCTCTTACAAGAAAATTAATCTCCCCAACTATGCATTTTCACTGTCTCCTCTGTGCTGGGAATTCTCTCCCTCCTTACCTCTGTTTCCTGTTCTCCCTGACTTTCTTCAAGTCCCAGCTACAATCTCAAACTTTTTCAGGAAGCCTTTCCTCAAATCCCTATTAATTCCATAATCTTTCCTCTGTAGATTATCTCCAATTATCTCAAATATATCTTTCTCACACATAATTGTTTACATGTTGTCTCTCTCATTTGCTGTGAACTCCTTGAGAGTAGGGATTGGCTTCTTTTCATACTCAGCAGTGCTTGCCACATAGTAGGCATTTAATAAAATGCTTGTTGATTGATTAATTGACATTCCAGCTTATTTTATTACTTATGAAGAGCAGAGTCATGATTCTTAATAAATAATTTATTCACTATTGGTTTTTTCTGCTCTTTGTTATCAAATTCATGGTGATATTACTTTATTAATTAGAAAACAGATTACTGAAATACATTGGATAAACAAGAATCAGAAATAATTGAACACAACAGCTAAATAATGTATAAACCCAAGAACACAAACTACTGTGGGAAGCACTCTCTCACTTAGACAAAAAAAATCCTGAGGAAAACTCAAAAACTATATAGCATACGTAAGGTTTAGAATAATACCTTGCATCCCAATAAGCACAATCAGCTCCAAATGGAACAGGTCTTGGCATTAAAAAAAAAAAAAAAGTAGAATAAAATGGAAGGTGACCTTCCCAATTATAGCCAGAAGCAAAATTCATGTCCAACAATGGATAAAGCAAAACACAAAAGAGAAAATGGAAAGTGGACATTTTTTATTTTATAAAATTAAAAAGTTTTCACATGAACAAAGTTAGAACGATATGATAAAATGGTATTGCTTTGAATATCTATGATGCTATATGTTTTGAGAGTTGATACAAACACATGTTCCCAAATGTGATTTCCAAATAGTAATATATGAACATTTAAAAAAAGAATATGAAACTAACATCTACATGCCAGATTGCTCCAAAATCACTACTAATAGGAGAAATGCAAATCAAAGCAACTCTGAGGTATCACTGCCCCCCCCCAAAGTGGCAAAGATGATAGAAGATTAAAATATTCAATGTTGGAAGAGCTATATGGAAGACAGGGACCAAAATAATAATAATTGTGATAATATGGGTAGAGCTATGAATTAGCCTAACAGTTTACAAAACAAGTTATAATTTTTGAAAAGAGTCACTCACTCTTTACACTCTTTGACCCAGTGATCTTACCCACAAGGAAGCTAAAGAAAAAGGCCCCACATACACTAAAATATTCATAGTAATATTTTTCTGGGAGCAAACAATGAGAGGGGGACAGATAATCACCTTGGAAATGACCGGGCAATCCGTGGGACGTTAACACAACAGAACAATGTTGAAACATGAGAAGTAACAAGTACGACGAGTGTTGAGAAACACGGGAAGGCTTGAGAACAATGTACACAACAAGTGTAAGTGATGGAAATGGAAACAAGACTAAAAGACAGCTGAATTCTGATTATTTGCAACTGCCAATCATGGTCTCAAGAACTAATGCTCCAATGTACCTTTTCCCTCTAAAAAGAAAGGTGATAGAGCCCAGACATGGAATATTGCCTATGCTGTCAGATGCAGTCACGATGCCATTTGGCTTGACTTAAATGTTTTTGCTTGTTATCAGGGAGAGTTATGAGAGTGGAGTTTATAGGGAAGAAATAGTTGTGTAAAAAACAAGTCTCCTATAAAACATTTTTTAGCGCTGTTGTTCGTGTAACACCTTCTACTGAACTCGAGGAGAGTAGCTTGAAAAAAACCACTTTAATCTTTTTATTTAGACACAACCTCAGCAGCAAGGGTTATACCTTTTTCCAACATTTTACAGAAAGGCAGCAGCTAACACGCCAATCCACAGTGGGGGTGGGGTTCAGATCCAGAACTCATTATGCCTGGCAGAAAAGCAAGGACACAAATCCTGAGCAAAACAAGAAAAGGGAATTACGGGTTAGGACCTTTGGAGCTAGTCTGTAATCAAGATATGGTTCAACAAGCCAGAAGGATGAATGATTCATCTTGGCTATGTCACAAATGCCTGTCCCAGAGCAGCCAAAAAAATATCAGATCTCTGGAAAACTACAGATTCTATTTGGAAATAGAGAGTTATCCTCATCTATCTGGTTCTTTAGTATTTAAATTCTTGGTGGAACTTGAGGCAAAATAGGGAGGGTCATTCCTTCCAAGTTATCAAATGAATGTCATCTGGTCTCCATTTATCATTGCAGTTTTGGTCCTTGATTCATTCCATTGACTCACAATTGATTAGTCTTTCTGACAGGTTTCATCTTTACTCCCTGTAAGTATTCAACCCTGGCAAGGTATTTTCCTGTCATTTCTTTTTGCTAAAGGTTTGAATAAAAGACTACAGTGGCTGCTCTGCAAGCTCCTTGCCTGCCACTCAGAGGGAGATGTGAGACTTAGTCAATTAAAACTTCTGGAGGTCTCCAAGCCTGCTGAAAGGAGTGGATAATTTTTGTGATCTTCTCTGAACAACTTCTATCTGATGTTTTGTAGCAGAAGCAGAAATCTTCCCACGGGATTTTAAATGTTGTGCTTAGCTCACCTGTTTTACCACGTGTAGTAAAGAAAATAAGCTGTTTTCTATCATATATTTATGTGTGCATATATGTGTATAAGTACACATACATACATACATAAGTATATGTGTATAAATACATATACATACTTACATACATATCACATGACTCCTCATCTGAGTGTATTATATTGTACACATACACATGGGGTGTTCCGGAGTCAGTTCATGCTGACTCAAAAAAACCCATTGTTAAATTTTCAGTATGAGCATCTAAACCTTGGAAATAACCAAAAGTTACAAATCAGTTCTTGATTTATTGTCCTGTTGATTGCCTGGACTTTAAAAAAAAGTGGTAGGTGAAATGGTAATAATTCAGATTAAACTTAAAATATGTCATGGGTGTTTTTTCTAGAGTCAGTTTACCAGCAAACTCTTATAAGCATACATGCATGTGTGCATGTATGAATGAATATACACATGCATGCATGCATATACACATGTAAGTTTAACAACAGTCTACCTATTGTTTATACCTACAGGCACAAAAAAGAAAATTATACATAGATATTCAGAAGAAACAGAGAGAGATTGATGTCTTACCAGATCTGTGATTTTATCACTGGAAAGATTTCCTATTGCTGAACTCCATCTACTGATAATAGATGAGCATGTTTTCTACAACAATATATAGTCTTAGAAAGGTGCTTGGATATCAAGATATTTAGTGATTCCTTCCATGTCACACAAGTATAAGAAGTATAATTTCAGTCACAGCACTCTCCTACTCAAAGACTTTCAGTGGCTCCAAAGTTCTTCAGGGTAGAGTTCAAATATCTTGGTATGGCTTGAATGTGGAGGGAGTCTGCCACTGCTTGACCCAATTTACTTACATTATATTCCCTTATTTCCTATGCAAACCCTTCATGCAATCAGATCTATTTCTTGACTCTGTGTTTTTTCACAACATTCTTACCACTTAGAATTCCTTTCCTCTGTCCTCACTGCTTATTTAGTTCCTAGTTATCCTACCTGAGCCCACTTCAATCCCTCTTCTTTAAACCTTTCCTTACAACTCTAATCCACAGAGAATTTTCCCTTCTACGATCGCTTCAAACTTACTGTCTATATTACCTCCTTTTCATTTAATCACAGAAGAACTGAGTTCAAATCTTACCTCTGACATTTGCTGCCTGTGTACATGTAGGCAAATCATTTAATCTCCTGGGACTCAGTTTTATCAGCTGTAAAATGAAGAGTTTAAACTAGATGACTCCTGAGGGAGTCCCTTCTGACTCAAGATCTATGATGTAGGTCACAATTTCTCCATTTCCTAATAAAAAGGTTTTTATGAAATGTGAACAAGGTGACCAATCTTCTAGCAAGGAGCTCTCTGAATTTTAGCTAAGCTGACTAGTAGTCATCTGACATGCAGTCCTCCCATGTGCTCATATTTAAGGCCTTGCAAAATTGGTTAGAGCCGCCTTCACTGCATCAGATGATGGAATCAATGGAAGACCTTGCACTATTTAACTTTAGCCAAGAATGTAAGCGTCTGTTTTCCATTCCTTAAGCCAAAGCAACAACAACAAAAAATATTTTAGAAGAAAACTTCCAGCAAATCTTGAGTTTTCAAGCCAAGGAAGGAGGGCCAGAGAATAGAAGAATCAAAAACACAAATGTGCAAGAAACAACAGACTCAAGCAAGACGCAGGAGGAGACAGACATTTTTGGACATGACCAATGCAGAATTTGTTTTCACTTGGTTGTGAAAATTTTTTGCAAGTGTTTTATTTTAACAAAAGAAAACTTTCAAGGAAGTAAAGAAAAGATGGACAGCTCTGAAACAAACGAGTATTACACAGGCTTTCTTGAAATAGAAATTTATTGCCATATATTTTGAATCCTTTGCTGTGCAAATGGCAATGCTCTTTTTCTCTTTTCTTATTTTGTCTTTAAGCTTTAATATTGAAGTTTATAATATGCTTCTTTTTCTTTTCTTATTATATATTTAAATTTAAAATAAATTAAAAAGAAAAATGGAAAAAAAAAGGTTTTTTTTTTCTTTTACCTTTTTTTCCAGCTGGAAATAGATAGGAAGTAAGAGAGAACAAAACTAAATGCTTGTTGATTAAAAAAAAATAATTTTATAAAACACAAATGGGTCCAATTTCAGTTTAAAATTTCAGCTTCAAGCTTTGCTCTACCTGATCTTTATAAGAATTGCTAATGACAGGCAAAAAATCTCTATCCAATTCCTTTCTATGACCTTGATGGGAGGACAGGACATATGAGCATTAAAAGTCAGAGGGAGACAAGAGAAAAAAAGAAAAGAAGTTGAGGGCATGATGAATATGCAAACTCAGTAACCCAGCACTGGACGATTGAGCGTAGACTAAGTACACATTAATTGAGATGTAGACCGTGTTAGCCATTAGAGGAATGCATGTTGTTAGCACACAGCATTTTCTTAGAACAATCACATCCGTTTTCTGTAAATTGAAGCTTGTTTCCCCAAGTTAATTTCAGGCTAGTAAGAAAATGTGACTATGATAAAGGTGCAGCTCAGAAAATGTGATCTCAGTTTGGCACAGCATCACAACCACTGAATAAATTTGCCTTTTTTTTCCTCTTTAGTTTGTTTTAGCAACCTGATAGAGAACATTTTTTACCTACTTACTGGGTCTCCTGGCCCCAGAACGGAAAATTCTGTAGTACTCTCATGTTATTAAGTTAAAATAACATTTTAGTTAAAGGATATTCCACTAGAAATGAGTTCTCTGTAAGTGTTGTATCTAACTCCTGCTTGAAGGGAAGAGGAATAGGTGGCTTTGGCAGACTAACATTAGTGCTGCTTAACAGAAGGTATAATGGTGGCAGTCATGAAGCCCTAATGGAAACCCTATGGTCTGTGGTGGTGCTGCACAAATCAAAGCATCACTGGAGGTTTTAAGTCATGTCCCAAATCATCAGTGCATTGCAGGTATGGAATTCTGATAAGCAGGGTTCAGTGGCAAAGCCTCAGGGTACCAACTGCAGTTTCAGCCCCCTAGCTAACCTGTACTTCTCCAGCTGCAAGAATTGATGAAATGTCTGAACCTCCAAACAGCATACAGGCTAGAGAAAAGCTGGCGTATTAATGATCAAATGATTCTAGGAATAGTGTAAAGGCTGTCACTGTTATCAGATTGTTAAAGAGCAGAGATTGCATCTTGTTGGTTAGTCTATACTAAGCCTATGCTCCATGGTAGGACCTAACTGGTATTTAATGATATTTAATGATAACTGAAACGTGTTTAACGTCTGTGGAGAAAAGTGGACAGTCAGTTCAAAGATTCTGTTGACCTATGCCCCACGCAACATCATTTCATGCTTCACTGAGACTGAGTTCCTTGAAGGCAAGGATTATTTTTGTCTTTCTTTGCATCTCGATCATAATGTGTATATAATAAATACTTCTTGACTTGACTTAATAGAATAGTCAATTTTGTTACTAAAATTAGAGCACATCTCATGGCATCTTCAGGGCTTTGAATTCAGGAGTCTCCACATTGAAGTCACCTTCATTTTGACCATTGCTATTCCTAGGTGATCCAGAGTGCCAAGTCTAGAGTCAGGAAGGCTCATCTTCCTGAGTTCAGATCTGACCCTAGACACTCACTAGCTGTGTGACTTTTAAGGGCAAGTCACTTTAACCCTATTTGCCTCAGTTTCTTCAACTATAAAATGAGCTGGGGAAGGAAACGGCAAACCATTCCAGTTTCTCATGACCTCAAATGCGGTCATGAAGAGTCAGACATAGCTGAAAAATGACTGAACTAAACATCGCTCTGACAATGAATTAATGACTATCACCTAATTAAGCCCCAAAATACCCCCTTTCAATGCCTCTTTGATATACTGCCTTAATCCTCTGTAAACATCCCCCAACAAAAATCTCATAATTAGGCTTCCATTTCCTCTGGAGACATTTAACAAGCATATTTAAGTTTTCTAATGCTAATTCAAGATCATAAGAGAAACCAAAATGTGGAAAGTATATTTAACAGAATTATAGAATTGCACTTCTACCCGTGGCTACCATTTTGTGCTGTGATGCTTCAAAGGGACTGTTCAGGAGTGCTGTAGGTTCCATAAAAAAAAAATAAAGAAAGAACATCACTTACCACCTGGTTTGTCCTGAAAGATTAGGAATCGTAGGATTATAGCTTCAGATTTGGAAGGAATCTTATACGTCATCTAGTCAACCTCCATTTTGATGATGGATGAAATAGGCACAGAAAAGTGAAGTAGCCTTCTTAGGGTCACAGCACTCATAAATGTGTGAGGAAAGACTAGAACACGGGTCCTCCTGACTTCAAGTACAGGGTCTTAGAATAGATGTGATGATAAGGTGCCTGAGATATAATTTTTTAAAGTACTATCATAATAATACTTGTATTACCTACCTCACAGATTCATTTTGAGGATCAAGTGAGATGATGCATTTGAAGTAAGGTTGTAAACCGTAAAGCACTATGTAACATAACCTATTACATACAAAAGAGCTACTTAAAGTGAAGTGGTATATATTATCTCTTCCACATAAGTGGAATATGACAGTGGCAAAAAGGGCTACTCCAGGAGTCAGGTAGATCTGTACTCAAGTCCTGCCTTAGAAACATGGTGGTTACATAATCATGGACAAGTCACTTAACTTTTTCCTTCTCTCAGACAGAGTTGTCCATTTGAATTCATAGAAGGAATTTCAAAACTAGGATTTCCCTAAAGTGATAAAACCACAGGTCTACACCACTAAGACAAACAGAGATAGAGAGAGAGAGGCAGAGACAAAGAAACGGAGGTAAAAAGACAGACAGGTAGACTGAAACAAAGAGAGACAAAGTTAGAGAGAAATCAGGTGAGCAGGAGAAGGATACGAAGACAAAAACTTAGTAGCGATTCTTGTCTACACAGGCTGATTTTTCTTTCTAAAACCAGAGAACAAGGCAACAGGAAGAGAGAAAACAATACCATAAATAAAAATATTCAGAGGTATTTGATGAATTGTAATGACTGATCTTGGTCCAGGGTAATTGAAGGTGAAACATACCTCCCTCCCCTTGACAAAGATTGGAGACCATGCGTATAGAATTTGGTATGCAGGCAGTTTTGGGTCTGTTAGTTTTGCTTATTTTTTTTTCTTTTTTAAAGGAGGATGGATAAATTTTTGAAGCTAGCAGGAAGTGATTATGGTATAAAAACCAAAAGCAACACACTAAAAAAAAAAAGAGAGAGAAATACTAAGAAGAAACTTGCTTATTCCATTGACTAAGTTATTTTGTAGTGCTATGCAATTTCCACATGGGTGATCTAATGCCACTGTTTCTCTAAACTTCAAAATGAATTTCCTTTTTTACTAGTAATGGGAGACAAAGAAGAGGTTGGAAGGAAAATACAGATATCCTAAATATCTATAATGGTCAGCATTTTTAATCATTAGATTGTAACAATGTTCTGGGATGATCATTTATTGTAATGAATGAAAGCATAGAAATAACAGAAAATTTTTAGTAACTTGGGCTCCTGCTAAATGTATCCAAGTGAAAAATGTTTGATTAGTTGGTGGCGTATAGTCAGAAATTCCACAGACTTAATCTTCTAGCCCTATGCCAAATCAAGAGTGAGGAAAAGTTTGTCTTTGGTAGCTTTCCATTAACTCTATCATCACATCACATCTCCTTCCTCCTCTCCCTCTCTCTCTCCCTCCCCCCATGTGTGTTTCTGTCTGTCTGTCTCTGTCCCTGTGTTCACTGATGAAGCCTCATAAATAGTGATTATATACAGCAATACCAGCTGTTTCTGAAATGTTCATCAATAACAGTCATTAAGTGATGATACATATATTGCTGACCTGGTGCTAACTGATAGTTCTGTAAGCCAGTGAAGGGAAAGAAGAGAACATTGGAGTACATGCATCCTCTTTTTTCTCTATGTTTGCCACTGATTCAACAAAAGACAGAATTAAGTACCTACTTATGCTCTAGAAATTCTATAGTAAAAATGATGATGATGATACCAAGCATTATTAGTTATTTAAGGTTTGCAAAGAGCTTACAAATATCATCTCATTTTATCCTCAAAAAGGTTAAACTATTCAAGACTCTAAGCAATAGATCTCTAATAATGGAATTTCAGACACTAATAAGTGATAGTAAAGAAATTTGGGGAAAAGAGATGGTACTTGAAGAACCTTCTAATTATTCTATGGAGACAATTCTCACAAAATCATCCCTGTATATTCCACATTCATCAAAATATGGGTCCAAATGTGGGCTATGCTCCTAAAATGAAATATCTTTCAAAGGAAAAAGTATACTCATGTATAATCTAAAGTCATACCAATTATAAATTTCCTTAAATGGATGAATAAATTCTAAAAGCATTCATTAAATTTTTGCTGTGTTCCAAACACTGTACTACCCCTTAGAGATATAAATAGAAAAATGAGACAATCTCTGCTCTTAAGACTCTTATATTCTAATAGGAACATATCAGGAAAATGGTGTGTAGGTAAGAATGTTTGGGCTTTATTTAAACAACATTTTAGAGAAAATATAATTCATCTTCATATCACTTTGGTAATTCTAATCATAAAATCTTTGATTTACAGTTAGAAGGTACTTTAGAGGTTATCTAGTCTAATCCCTTCATTTTACAAATGAGAAAACTGACTCTAAGCAAGGTTAAATAACTTGCCCAAGTTCACTTAACTAGTAAATAATGGAGTCAAGACATGAACCCAGATCTTCTGAGTCTAAGTGCTCAATCCTGAACTATTCCAAGGGGGAAATGGCAAAGATAATCCTAAATTTCTTTTTATTATAGGCTTTCAAATTCATTCTATAATGCTTTTTCAGCAGGCTTGCCTTCTTGATGTGTGTTACATAAGCAATTAACCAACTCTTTCATCAAACCTCTCCCACTCTTCTATTCACCAACCATACCTCACCTTGGTTGTTATATATAGTATTGTAATAAGAAAGTATCACATCCCCTGAGCCATACTGGAAATTTTCTCAAAGCATAGAGGTCATAGGAAAACCATTTGTGTATTCAAAATTTACTCTAAACAATCTTGCTTTGCTGCTCTAAAGGATCTATGATTTCACTAAGGTAGGTAATCTCTCCGCTGATGGAGAATGAACTCTCCACACTTGCATATTATACAATAATCCTCATCCCCAATTTACAGATGAGAAAACTAAGCCTCACAGGAGGTCAGTGACTTGGCCATGATTGTACGACTAGTAAGAGTCAGTATTGGAACTCAACTTCGACCTCTGACACTACACCCAGGACTTTTTCTATTATGCCTCGCTGCTCCCCTTGAAGAAGAAGGTCTCATGTAAAAGACCTTCTACATTCCATTCACTGTGGGTTTTACTGAATTCAGGAAAGACGTAAGGAACAGACCAAAGGCACCTCACTATGACCATTGATAGGCCTACATTGAATAGCACCCATATCAGTCAACTTTTAAAAAAGTTTCTGCTTTGTGCTGATAACTGTTTAAAGCAGTCAACAATTTTCTTCCAAGTAGACTAAAGCCGTGAAGAGCTAGGGAACACTGACCAACAAAACTACCCAAAATAAATTTTACAACAAACACAGATCTACAAGGAAACTCCTTTGTAATGTTTTCCAAAGGGCTGGGCTTTTTGAACATTTTACACAGGAAAATATTATATAGCGGAAACGTCACTTTATGGGCCTTTGGCTGAGACCTTTTTTTTTTATTTTAATGAATGTGATATTTCTGGAAATGTTACACAGAATAAATTTCCCCTGTACTGTATTGGTAAAATAATCCAAAGTTACCTTTTGACTTTCAGAATGAATTTTGAGAGGAAAAGCCTTTTAAATCCTTTCTTCAGGATTTTTCCTTCTCCCATGTGGATTTTAGATCCAAAAAGGCTCCCCAAGTATTCATCTATGGTACTCTACCTTTAACTAATTGTAAACAAATCGACAAACTATCAAATGAGTGGTAAGAAGTTTTCCTTAATAGTTCAATTACCATTAAGCACTGAAAAATAGGGTGCATGTGAATTCTGCTCTGCATTAAATTACCCCCAGCATTTTAAAAACACCTGGATGGGTTCAAAAAGTAATGCAAGGCTGAGAAAAATATGAATTAATGAATAACACATTTCAGTGATCGAAAGTTTTCGACTTCCATAGACCTATAAATAAAGTGTTCTATGCGTATAGTTGGCACCCGTGGATCAAATAATGTTAATGTAAGCAGATGCAGATTTCTAAAGTCTTTTTATGTAGAGTGTGGTTAGTTCCTGCTTTCTATGCTACGTTAATGAATGCCAGGGAGACTGTAAGCTGTATTTTAACTTTTTGTTTACATCGTTGTACACATGCTGAGAGGGCAGTAAGTGCCATTCCCATACTATCAGTCTCACCACATGGACTTAAAAGGTCCAGGCTTACACAATTAATCACATCTTTTTTTAAATGATTTGGTTTCCCACATTTAACATAATAGGCCTTTGTTATTTTTTAATAGCTTTGGCATAAAAGAAATACACTAACTGTTTAAATGTAATGGCATAGCCTTCATTACAATAAGCTGTTAAGTTTAATATGTCTGGATTATGATACCCTCTTGATTATCCAATATGGTATTGTATTAATTCTTCCCCTTTCTTCCACCAGAAGCAAGTAGCAGAAAATACAGTGGTAAATTTGGTTGGCTTTTCATCAAGGAAAGCCTAGATAAGTGGAGTGGGTTCACCTAAAATGCACACATGGATTTGGTTCTATGGAGCAGCATCAACTCAAGCAGTCTAAAAATCATTGAGATCAATAGAATATCTCTTTCATTCACCAAACAGCAATAACTAGAGATAATGTTCAAATGGTAATAACTTGCTAGTTATCAGCTACTTTGCTAATAGCCTGTGGCAGCAGACTGTTATTAAATTCAACCTATTCCATTTCATACCTTTCAAAGGATATTTTTCTTTGGTTGGCATAATGCATAGAAATCTGGCCTTGAAACCAAGAAGACCTGAATTCAAGTCTCAGACAAATACTCACTGGGATCTTGGACAATTCATTTAACCTCTTAGCACTCTAGGCTTGTCTTTAAGACTATAAGTCAAAGAGAAGGAGCAATCAGGATTGGTAAAGTGAGAGATTCTTTATCAGGGAATTCCTTATATCAGTGAAATCACAAACCCAGTTCCTATGCCTATCTGCTTATGCTGTCCCATTTTATTTGATCCACACACCTGTGTGAGATCAATAAGGCCGGTATTTTTATACTCATGTTACAAAAGAGGAAACTGAGACCTAAAGAGAGTCAATGACTTGCCAAAGACCACACAAGAATGGCAGAGTCAGAACTAGAACCCAAGTGTTCTGTCACATCCAATACCCTCTCCATTCCTTTTCTGATCATATGAATAAATTAATTTCCTCTCATCAAATGAAAGATTTTGACTAAATGATTTCTAAGACCCTTTCTTTCAAAGGTTCTAGCCCCAGAGACTACAAAATCCATGAAACTTTCCAGTGAAAGTAGCAAATGGTTGACTTCCATGACAAGGTAATCATTTCACTATCAATTATGTCACAGTGTCAGGGAAAAGAAAGAAGAGATAAAGAATAGTCAAAGACAGAGCTGTTTTTTCATTCAAAGACATGGCTGGGACTCAGAAGTAACTGTTGTCTGGTACTGAGACTACATGTTTCAGGCCTTCCACATAAGGACCGTTGGTGGATTGGTAGTGTAAATCAATCTATTATTCCTGGAAATTCATTTCAAGCAAACTGAGTGAGCATTTATGAAACTCTCTGGAGTAAAGGGGAGATAGTCAGTGTTCATGGTTAACAAGGTTTCTTGGACATTGTTGAACTAAGTAGAAAAATCCATGTATAAATAAGAATTTTCTACCTATTTCAGCTTCCTTTTATGTGTTGCCTTCCCCCATTAAGAAAGAGCATCTTTTTTAAATTTTCATTTATGTAATTCCCAGCACTCAGCACAGTGTCTGGTACATCGTAAGTTTAATAAATGCTTGTTGATCTGACTAGTTACCTATAGGCAAAAAAGTGAGATGACTCCACCCCCAGGAAGATACCATTTGCTGTTAGAAAAAAATGTTACTGGAAAAAAGGGAAAATTATCTTGGTGATATCTAAAAAGAGCGTTGGATTTGAAAAATGAAGGTTTGAATTCTAGTCCCAGTTCTGCTATTTATTAGCTGCATGACCTTGAATAGGTTATTCCTCTCTCTATGAATATAAATTTGCTCATCTTCAAAACCAGGATATTGATCAATGCCAGACCATTTCTGCCCTTGGAACAATTACCATCAAAATTCACCCAGGACAAGTCAGATGAAATATACCCTCAAATCAATATTTAAAGATAAATTTACTTGGAGCAGGGGTGTGGATGGAGGGAAGACAGTGAGGAAGAGGAAATAGACCATCTGATAATTCACTATTTTAGCTAATTATACTTGTTAACTAGGTGCTAAGTTCAGTTGTTCCCAAGTTACTGAAGGACTGCAAATGTTGTCAGTGACCTTTAAATTTCACTGTGATGAGACCATACCCCAGTAACCCTGCCCAGTTACTTACAGCTCTAAGCCATACCCTGGCTACTTCACAGCCTTTAGGGTCAGATGAAATAACGGATGCTAAATTGTACCTGAGGCATTGACAATCACAGAGAAAAGTCATGATATGAAGAGTGATGTCTAGATACTAGCATGGGTAACAACTGATAACTTGGTCCTTTGGTAGTTGTCATAACTATGATAGCCTGATAAGCCAGCAGACTGAAGGTATGATACTTTACATGAGACAGACAGATAGAGACAAAGACAGAAAGGAAAGAAGGAGACGCAGAGATGCATAGAGATACAAAAGAAGAAGGAATTAACAGTATGTCCTGTACTGACACGTGATATAAGAATGATGCAGTCATTAGCAAGAGGAGAGTCATCTCATCCTTGCTGGTACTTTCTGCAAATTGTGGATCTGATCATATCCTCTGTAACATGGTTTGTCCTTTAAGATATTATAATTTTTGGTCAAATTCAGGTGAATTCTCTCATTTTGGTTGCTATGGAGACATGAGCCCTTTAAACAGCAAACTTTGGTTACTGCGTCAATGTTTTTGCTTAAATATTTCCCTTTGTTATATGGTAGGATTCTTTATCACATGAAGGCAAGATGGCAAATTGGATAGAGAGCTAGCCCTGGCAAATTGAATAAAGTTGAGAGTTGGACTTGGACCTAGGAATATTATAATAGTAATAATAATAATAACAATAATAATAATAATAACATTTATTTAATACTTTTAAGTTTTACAAAACGTTTTATAAGTATTATTTCATTTTATCCTCACAACAACCCTGGGAGATGGATTCTATTATTATGCCTGTTTTACAGTTGAGGAAACTGAGGTTGATAGAAGTTAAATGACTTGTCCAAGTAGTTATGCCTGAGGTCATATTTGAACCCAGATCTTTGGAATCCAGGTTCAGCAACTTACCTACTACACTAGGTTCAATTCTCACCTCTGTGCTGACTCTGTGACCTTGAGCTAATTCCCTTACCTTTCAGTGCTTTAGGAAAAGTTATAACAAAATAAATTGCTGAGAAGATTCCAATCTACATTGATATTCAGAGTCCCCTAACCTGGGAGTTCCCTAATACCAATGAACTCACAGGGCCAGTCCCTATCCATACTAGTCTTTGTTATAAGAGAGGATCCCATGGTTCAATTTCAAATCTTGATAATGGAGAGGAGTAAAAATATATCTTAAGAAATGACTGAGGCAAAAACAAAAGGTTATCAAATTTATTTTTAAAAATAAACAGTAGGTACATAATAAATATGGAAATACATTTTGAATTTAAATGTAGATGATAATTTCACTTCTAAAAAATACTGGTTGCTCAATATCTACACTGTCACAGATAAAATTTGGTCTGATGGGACGGAGTGAAAAAATAAAAACAAAAAAATTAAATAAAAAAAATTAAAATTTAAAAATTTAAAAAAATAAAAAATAAAAAAAATAAAAATAAAAAACAGGCTACTCTTGTGTGGTGACAATACCTTATTCATTGCATCTTGATTTTAAAAAATCATACCTATTAAAAAACCAAATACAAGGAACTCAGAGAAAGAAGAAATATGAAATGATGCAGAGTTAAGAAAGCAGAACAAGGAAAAAATGTACCCAGTAACAACAATGAAGCAAAAGACAACAAAACACCCCCCCACACACACACGTGCACACGTGCAAGTTCTGATGAATTGTAATGAACATTGTGGTCCTGGTGACCTAGCTTGATAAAGATATCTACCTCTTGACCAATGAGGGCACAAGTGGCATCGTATATGAATTTTGACAGAAGGGTCACCTTTTACCATGAGACTTCCTTTGTCCTGATTTCTTCTCAGACATTCCCAGGGACCCATTCCACTATCCCCATATTCTATGGTATCCAGTGATTTAGAACACGATAATAAAGAAATTAATTCTAAAGCCTCAAGAAACTATTAGAAGAGCTTCTGTGGAAGGAATTGGAAATAAAGTTAGAATGAGGGAAACACAAGTAGCCAAAACAGTTGAGAAAAACAATGTGCCCATAAGAGGCAGGGGTGGCAAGGAAGTGGGACAACGGAGGGGAGGAGTTAAGACAAAAAATACTGTAAGAGAAGCAAAAGCTACAGCTACTGAATGTCTGGACCTTTAGCTCCAAAAAGGTCTGTCTCAAAGACCTGTACTAAGCTTTCTCTAATGTCCAAGAAGGCAATGATAATGAACATTGAGAGAATCTTCAGCTTAAATTAGTTTAGTAATGAAGTGAATTGAAGTTCATCAATCTATAATATAAACCCACATTTCTTAGATGGAAAAGACATCAGTGGGTATAATCCTGGTTCACTGTTGTGTTGCAAACTCTGTCTACTGCATGAGTGTCTTTATATGTACATTGAGATCACAGATCATTGCTTATAAGTTACAGTCAGTGTCTCAGAAGAACCTTCAGTTTTGTTGGAGTTACAGTTCTGCTTCTGATTTCCAAATATAAGGAAATATTCTCTCTAAACCCTGAGGATTTTAGTTATATCATAGACAAAGTGTATACTAGCTCCCAAATTTAAGAAATGGACATTTTGATTCTGAAAAAATCAAATCTGAATTGAATAAACCACCTCTACTCTACTTCTTAAGATACACATCAAAAACCGGTGAGATGGATGCTAAACAGAACATTTAGCCAAATATCTGATGGAGCTGCCTGTCATGAACTATGATGTAGGACACTATCACACTTCTGAGACACCTGCTGCTACTGCTGCTTGTTTGTCCCCAAAGGTTTCATATCAAGGTAAATGGAGCCTAAACCAATAGTATTACACTGGGTACACAGTGAACAATTTATTGGAAGTCATGCAACATATAGCTAAGAATATAGTGAAAGTAAAAGGACAAAATTGCTTCTGTCAATCAAGAATAATTATGCAAACAAGAAACACATGAAGATCAGCATAATTCCTCAGATTTTTAGAAATCTTGCTTCACTTCTTTTGAAAAGACTGTAAGATTATTAGATTCAAATAGGAAGAATTTTTTGTCAAACCATTTTTGTATGTAATTTATTTAAAACTGAGGAGTGTGTCTGTGTGTGTGCATATGGATTTTTTGTTCTGCCTTTCAGAAATTTTCATCTTATTTTCTCAATGTATACTCAGGAAAAACAAAACTATTAGTTTTCCCAAGGAAATTTGTACATACTTTCCCTCAGAATTTAATGCTCAATCATTATAAACTTGCTTTGACTTAAAATTGTTGAATTGTACACAGCAAATAAATGATGTGATTTCTCTTACTTAATTTATTCTTCCAAGGAGCATTAAACTTCTAAGTCAGTGAAAAAAATATGGAAGAAAGGGAGGGAGGAAGGAGAGGAAAAAGAGAGAACAAGGGAAGGAAGCACTTCTTTTCTCTTACTAGAACAGTGAGAATTACAGATGTAAAACCCAGTATACACACTCAAATATGGTCACTGTATTGGCTGTACTGGTTGGCTTTGCTTAAATTTGGGGGGGGAGATGTTGTTGTTTTTTCAGTTACAGGATTATATTCCACAGGGGTGGAAAGTATAGGGAAATAAACCTGTTATATAAAAGCAAAGGTTATAACAAAAGTCATAAAATTTTTCTTTATCTTATGAATAATAAATCTATATAAATTTAAATATATGATGCTATGTTCTCCTTCCTAGCTTGATTTTCAAACCAATTGTTTTTAAGGCTCTGGATCATGGCAAGAACTTGCATTTCAATCGTTTGTGACAAATTTCTAAACTGGATTCTACCTAAAGGAAGAGGCTTAATATCTTTTTTTAATTAACTTTTATTTATTTTTAGTTTACATCATTCATTTCCATGAGATTTTGAGTTACAAATTTTCTCCCCATCTTTCCCCTACCCACTACCCCAAAACAGCGATCTCACTCTATACCCCCCTCCCCCAATTTGCTCTCTCCTATATCCTCTCCCATCACCCCTCTGACTTTCCGGAAGGGCAAGGTGGATCTCCCTACCCCAGTGCCTGTATATCTTACTTCCCAGTTGCATGTAAATAATAATTATAATAATAATAATAATAATAATTATTATTATTATTATATATTAACATTTTATTTTAGAACTTTAAATTCTAGATTCTTTCCCTTCCTCCCTTGTCACCCATCCCCACTGTAAAGACAAGCAATTTAATACAAGCCATATATGTGTAGTTATACAGAAAATCTCCACAATGGAAATATTATGAAAGACTGACTATATTTCCCTCCTTCCCATCCTGCCCTCCACTTGTTCTATTCTCTACTTTGTCCCTGTCCCTTTACAAAAGTGTGTGCTTCTAACAACCCTCCCTCCCACCCTGCCCTCCCCTGCATCATCCCCCCCCTCATCTCTTTACCCCCTACTCTCCTGTAGGGCAAGATACCCAATTTAGAGGGTGTGTCATTCCTTCCCTA
>CM053592.1:56328596-56342832 GCA_028646515.1 Pseudochirops corinnae
TTCACATTGCTTTCTATTTTTTCATTTGTTTGGATTTGTTTAATAGTATCTTGATTTCTCATGAAGTCATTTGCTTCCATTTGCTCCACTCTAATTCTCAAGGAATTATTCTCTTCAGTGAGCCTTTGAGATTCTTTTTTCCATCTGGCAAATTCAGCTTTTTAAGGCATTCTTCTCCTCATTGGCTTTTTGGGCCTCTTTTGCCATTTGAGTTAATCTATTTTTAAAGTGTTATTTCCTTCAGTCAGGTTGTTGACTCTCTTTTCATGATTTTCTTGCATCATTCTCATTTCTCTTCCCAATTTTTCCTCCACTTCTCTTATTTGGTTTTCAAAATCCTTCTTAAACTCCTCTATGACCCATAACCAGTTTACATTTTTCTTGGAAGCTTTTGGTGTGGGAGTCCTGACTGTGTTGTCTTCCTCCCGTTCCATGCTTTGACCATTTTTGTCCCCAAAAAAGGAATCTAAAGTTGGATTGCTGTGCATACTTTGCTTCCTTTGCATGCTCATGTTGCCAGTCAATTACTTGACTTTTGGGCTCAGTAGAACTCTGCTTTCAGAGGGGAGAGCTTTGTCCCAAATTGCTGGGGTTTTTACAGCTACCAAAGCTATTAGGAGGCCACTGTCTCTGCAGCCCCTGCTAGCTTTGGCTCATTGATCATGCATCTCAGGACCACCACCCAAGATCATGATCCCAATCCAGGCAGGGTAAGGCAATAGCAGTTAGACTCTGAATGATTGCTTGACCCCCCTGCAATCTGCAGGCTGAGAGCTCTGATGCAGCCATATGGAGGTGGCTGCAGGGCCACCACTTCAGACTGCTTCTAGCTCTGGAGGCAAACGGTTGGGCCCTCTACCCCAAATTTAGCCGAGTTCCATTGACCTTTCCCTTTGTCCTTGGCTTTTACAGGTTGATAATTCTGGAAACCACCACAGCTGCTGGCGATCTGCTCTCCTGAAAGCTCCAGCCATGGGTTGTCCTGGTCAGCCTGGGGCTAAAACCACCAGTTCACGCTGGGCTTTGCTCTGTTCCCAGTGTGCTGCAATGAACTCTTCCCGTCCACCTGCCGGGCTGCCTTCAGTGAGAGCTTTGTTTCTCTGTGATGTTGTGGGTTCTGGAGCTCTAAAATTTGTTCAGAGTCATATTTTATTGGTATTTGAGGTGGTTGTGAGGGGAGCTCACAGAGTTCTCCTGCTTCTATGCCGCGATCTTTACTCTACCCCCCTTATTGTCCTTTTTGATAATTTATGATGAAGAAATAGAGATAACACTAAAGGTTAAATATACTTTAAAAATTGCTCTGGAAGGAAATTTTGGAATAATATTTGTTCAGGATCTTGAATATTTAATATTTTGCTACTTGAAACACCATTGGCAGATATGGGACAGAAGGAATTAAAATAGTTATTTTAGGAAACCAGTATAGTGTAATGTTTTCAAAGCCAGGAGACCTGGATTCCAGTCCATGACTTGGACAGGTCCCTCAACCTTGCTTGGATTCTCATATCATCTTTAAAATAGAATTGAGCTAAGTCACCTTCCAGGTGTAAAACCCAATGATATTACATAGGAAAATGTAGAGATGGGAAATAGACCTTTTTTAAGGTCCTATACAAAAATCTTTAACAGATCTAGAAATAGTAGTCTATTCTTTCTTCTAATGATATATTCACCATCTCCCTAATTGATAATCAGTCCTCAAGGACATTTGGATAACAATCCTGCTACCAGACCCAATAATTCTTTATTTTTCAAGGGAATTGGAAAATGCCCATGAATCAACTAGTGTGTTATTAATTGTTTTATGGGAACATCAGTGGAACAGTTGTTTAAAAGGCAAATAAAATAGACTAGAAAGAAGTAATACCCACTACAAGCAGGTGAACTTGTACAATGGGGTGAGGCATTGTGCCAACATGGAAACAGAGTTGCCATGAACAGATGTAAATGAAATGACAGATCCTAGTGGCAAACATGAATTAAAAGTAAATTGGTAAGTGGAGAGTAGTGACGAGAGAGAGAGAGAAAGGGAGAAAGGGAGAGAGGGAGAGAGATGATAGGATGATAGATAGATGGATGAATAGCTATATAGAAGTGGGTGAATGAATAATTAAATTAATAAATTGGTCTAGCTGCTATTCCCAACACATAACATTCTATCTCCTGCCTCCATGAATTTGTTTGCCTTTATCTAGAGTCTCCTATGTCCTTATCTTGCCTCTTGAAACTCCTTACTCTCTTAAAGTCTAAGCTCAGGAAATACCTCCAACAACACTAAACCTTCACTGATCACTCCAGTTCTTAGAAACACAGGTTTACATTTAGAGCTAGAAGCAACCTTAGAGTCCATCTAATTCAATTCTTCCTTGTACAGATTAGGAACTAGGCTCTGAGCAGTTAAAGGACTAGCTCAAAATCACTCACATCTAGGACTGTTTCATTTTTCCACATTTTCACTCCATCTGCCACCAAAAAATTAATTTTGCATTAACTTTACATTTTATATTTCTTATCTAGGAATGTTATATGCCACCAGGAAAATGTGAGCTCTTTTAAGGACAAGGACTGTCTCATTTTTTAATTTTTTTTCTCCATAACAGCACAGTGTCTTACATAAAGTAAGCACAAAATAAGTACTTGTTGAATGAATGAATGAAAGAATGTTGAATGTTTTCTCCATTTCCCATGTAGCTGCCACCATACCATACTATATAGAGATGGTGATGGACCTAGAGATCTAAGTTGGTGTCACAATAAGGGATAAATTAGTTCTCAAGTTAACAAGCCTTTATTAAGCACCTACTATGTTCTGGACACTGGAGTTACAAAGAAAGACAAAAAAAAAGTCCTTGTTCTGAAAGAGCTCACAGTTGAATGGGGGAAATATGCAAAAAAATTTAAGAAAAGAAGACATGTACAGGATAAATTGAAGATCATCTTAGAGAGAAGACTCTAGCATTAAGGAAAATCAGGAAATGCTTTTGCAGAAGGTGGGGTTTAACCAGAATGAAGCCAGGGAAGCCAGGAAACAGAAATGAGGAAGGAAAAGATTCCTGGCACTTTGTTGTTGTTGTTGTTGTTGTTGTTGTTGTTGTTGTTGTTGTTGTTTTCCAGTCACTTCAGTTATGTCCAACTCTTTGTGACCCCATTTGGGGTTTTCTTGGCAAAGATACTAGAATGGTTTGCCATTTCCTTCTCCAGCTCATTTTATACATGAGAAACCGAGGCAAACAGAGTTAAGTGACTTGCCCAGGGTCACGCAGCTAGTAAGTATCTGAGGCCAGACTTGAATTCATGAAGATAAGTATTCCTGATTCCAAGATAAGCGCTCTATCTACTGTGCCACCTAGCTGAGTTTATGACCAAATGTGAGATAGAGAGGATTGTAAGAAGTAAATGATAATAATAATAATTTTGATTACATGAAATTAAAAAGATTTTGCACAAATAAAACAAATGCAGCCAAATTAGAAGGAAAGCAAGAAACTAGGAAGGGGAATTTACAGCAAGTTTTTCTGATAAAGGCCTCATTTCTCAAATATGTAAGGAACTGAGTCAAATTTATAAAAACAAGATCCATTCCCCTATTGATAAATGGTCAGAAGTTATAAACAGGCTGTTTTCAGAGGAAAAAAATCAAAGCTATCAAGAGTCACATTAAAATGCTCCAAATCACTAATAATTAGAGAATTGAAAATTAAAACAATTCTGAGGGACCACTTTACACCTATCAGATTGGTTGAGATGACAGAAAAGGACCAGTGCTAAAGGAGGTATGGGAAAATAGGTACATTTATTCACTCTTGGTGGAGTTGTAATGTAGTTCAACCATTCTGGAGAACAGTTTGGAACTACAAGCAAAGGTCTATAAAACTGTGCACGCCCTTGACCCAGTAATACCACTATTATGCCTATACTACAAGGATGGAAATGGAAAAGGAAAAGGACTATATATGTAAAAATATTTTAGTAGCTCTTTTAGTGGGGGCAAAGAACTGGAAATTAAGGGGATGCCCATCAATGGGGCAATTACTAAACAAGTTATGGTATATGACTGTGATAGCATGCTATTGTGCTATAAGAAAAGATGCAGGGGAATACAGTTAGGTGGCACAGTGGATAGAACACCAGCTCTGGAGTGAGGAGGACCTGAGTTCAAATCTGGCCTCATACACTTGACATTTATTAGATGTGTGACCCTGGGCAAGTCACTTAACTTTGCCTTTAAAACAAAATTTTGAAAAAGAAAAGAATAAATGAATGGGACAGTTCCAGCAAAACCTGAGATTTATATGAACTGATGTAAAGTGAAATGATCAAAGCCAGAATAATGTACCCAGTAACAATAATATTATAAAGATAATCAACTATGAAAGATCTGGTAACTCAGATCAGTACAGTAATCCCAACTCCAAAGATCCCATGATGAAAAATGCTAATTGACCTCCACATAGAGAACTAAAAGACTCAGAGTTCAGATTGAAGCATATTTTTCCTTCTTTATTTTTCTTTTGTTTTTCCCTAGAATATGGCTAATTTATGTTTTGCATAATTTCATATGTATAATGGGTATCATATTGCTTACCTTTTAAATAATTGGGGGAAGAGGTAAAGGGAAAAAGAAAATCTGAAACTGAAAATAAAAAATAAAATTTTACAAAATTCTACAACCAGAATAGAGGCAAAGATGCATGTCCCAAGCAATTCAACTCATTATTCCCAAAGTGAGTACCAAATATGAGGGGTTTTTTGTTCCATTTTTTCCCCAGGTTATTACTCCTGGAAACTATTAGTGTCTTTTGGGCACATATCAACTATTTTATATGGTTCTCATATTTGCTACTTGTTTACTTATATTTAACAAGTCATCACTGTGATTTATTAGTAATTCAATAATGTAGGATCAGTGATTTAGTTCACTTTATGTTATAATTTTGGTGGCTTTATAACTCTTTGTAATAATGCAATAAAAAAGCATCCTGGTGCTTTTTCTATTTGTTCTATTAAATGTCTTTGCTTCAGGGCAATTGGCATTTGTCATGTAGGTTCTCTTTTAATATACCAGCTGTACTTCTGACTCATTCATTTCCCCCATCCTTAAATGTTTTTCAATAAATTAAATAAACAAGTTATTAGAAGTAACTTAAAGGATATGTATATTAAATTAAGTTATTTAGAGGCTATTATTTTTATACTCAGACTATAGAATTTAGAATCATAATAGCCATATTAATGCTTCAATTTGAAAAGATAGTCATGTTAGCATTTTTTAAAAAGAAACATATTGATCAAAATAAGTATATATGAACACCCAAAAGAAACATTGAGCCCCTTTCTCCAAAAGGAAGGAAATTCTCCACAGAAAATCCCTGAAACATACTTCCAAAGAATCATAGATTAAGGTACTAGTCATGGATCCTGTGATAGATGCATTTAAGGTTGTTGGTGAGAGCCATATGTACAAACATAACACAAACTTCTTCTGAATAGTAAGACACAAATGTGATGTGAGCCATTGTTCGGTATCGATTTTGTAAATATTTTCTCCTCATTAAAATTTTAAATTTGTGGAATAGAGGCTTTTTTTCAGTTTCTTAAATAGTTTTAACCTATATCTATCACAAAAAGGAATAAAGTTATTTGTTCTTTCAAATGGACAAGAAAAGCTGGCATTCTTTGCACTGCAGGTGATTTTTAGAATCCCTTTATTCAAAAAAAATTTTTTTTTTCAATGCCTCTCTTCCTCAGAAAAGCAAACTCCCAGTGTCATAATTTCATCTAAATGTGGACTAAGTTATTTCCTGCTTAGAAAAATCCCTGAAATCTAAGCTGTCAGTGCCTTCTGCTTCCTCAAATTATCTTGTATTCGCTTTACCATTTGCATGTTGAATTCCCTCAGCTCCTTAAGAGCATCGGTATTTTAATGAAATTAACATGATACTGATACTAAACCAGGAACAGCAATTCTTTCACTTTGATTTTGGATTCCAAGCACTCAACACAATGTCTTGCACATAGTAGGTATTTAAAATGCTTGCTTATTGAACTGAAATCTGTTTCATGAGAGATAAATTTATAATGCAACTACCATCTCACTTCTTCAGTGGACCTCATCCTTTGAAGTCAAATAGATTTCTAAGCTAAGAATTTACTACTAAATCTTTGTCCCAGACAAGTAGTTAGAAAATTTGAGCAGAACATAAATTCTCTTTGTTCTTATTTCAAACAAGCATATAGTCTATGTACTATGTACTCTGCAATTATAGGTTCAGGAAATCACTGCAGGCAGCATCTTGTATGTGGTATATATGTATTCAGCTTATTTCCAATCACATTTCCTCTGTGATATCACTGGGTCAGTACTGGAAAAACTCAACATCCTTCAGTCCCCTGGGTATTATGTCCAATATTTTTAAATGGCTTCCTTGAAAGTTCTAGGATTGGTACCCACTAGGATTTGTCACGCATGGTTTTATTTTGTAGTTTTACTTCATTACTTTTCATCAGAGTTTCCTACCTGCATTCCAGACATTATGACTAGATTCATAAACTTGCATATAATATACATATGAAATCATGTTTCCTACTTGGAGGCTTCACCAAAATTCCATCTGTCTGTTCCTTTTTAAAGCTGTTAAGTTTTCCACATTGAAAAAACATAGATTTTGGATAGAATTACCAGCCAGTACTTTTTGCCAAAATTTCCTTTAAGCAACGTATGATACAATATAATGTCTCTTTTGAAGCATTTGGATGGTTTTACATTCTATCAAATATTTTCAAAACAAACCTAAAGGCAGATCATAGAACTGGAAAATCAATCAATTAGTCAATCAATAAGCGTTAACTGCCTACTATGTGACAGACACTGTGCTAGGTACTGGAGATATAAAGAAAACCAAAAGCAAAAACTGGAAGGATCTAAGTCCCTAGACAGAAGAGAGCAAATGTAATGTAATAGAGGACATGGAGCCAGGAAGCACCTAGGTTCAAATTCTGTCTGCCCCAGGCTCTTGCAAGTTAGGTGATCCTTGCAAGTCATTTAACATCTCTGGCGGCTGAATCAGTTGTAGCAGGGAAAGACCCGTGGCAGGCTGACCCACCAGCAGGCTATTGGAATGAAGAGATGAGGATTGGACCAGGGTGGTGACAGTATCCGAGAAGAGAAGGAGGCATATTCAAGAGATGTTTCAAAGGTAAAATGGACAGACCTTGGCAACCCATTGCCGTGGGTAAGAGATAATGAAGAGCTGAGGATGACAACTAGGTTGTAAGTCTGGAAAACCAGGAAGGTTGTGGTGGTAGGAGGTAAGGAATTCTAAGCGTTAGAGATGAAGAGGAAGTACATTTTCAGGATATGGGATAGCCTATGCGAAGGCACAAAGACAAGAGATGGATTATTGTATCTGAGAAAGAACAAGAAAACCAGCATGACTGGACCATAGAGTGCATGGGTGAAGGGGGGGGGGGAGGGGAGTAATAGAGTAATATACAAAAACCTTGGAAAGGACCAGGCGGTAAAGAGCTTAAATGCTAAAGAAGTTTATATTTGAACCTAACAATAATAGGGAGCCATTGGATTTGCGAAGTAGAAGAGGGACTTTACCAGGCCCATATTTTAGAAAAAGTATGGATCTTTTATACATCTTGATACTGTTTAACACATTTTAGCCAACTGGTCATGGCAACATAGTAATAGCTTGTGTTTATGTAGTAAGAATCATCTTCCTCATTTTATAGACAACTGAATAAAAGGTCACATAACTAATAAGTGGTAAAGCTGGGATTTGAACACATCTTCTGACTCCAAATCCAATGGTCTTTCCATTCAATACACTACAGCACAGTACTGCCTTTTAAAGAATGAAATTAAATTCTAACCATGGAGAACTGACTAAACAGTCAAATACGTGAAGCAAGATGAGGTCAAAATTAATCCATCACATGCCCAGGAAACTGGGAAAGATGACAAAAAACTGGTCGTGGTTAGGTTCCGAAAAGACAGACACAGTAATGCATTACTGATGAGCTTATAAACCAGTACAATCATTGTGAAAAGCAATTTGAAATTACACTTCTTTTTTAAAGTAGCTTAAATGTTCATACTCTTTGACCCTGAGGTTTGCTAGGCATTTATCCCTAAGGAGGTCATTGACAAAAATAAAGATTCCTCATACATCAAAAATATTTTATGTTTTACTTTTCACATAAATAAAGTCAGATCTAAATAATTGGAAAGAGATCAATTGCTCATGGGTAGACTAACAAAAATGACAATTCTACCTAAATTAATTTACTTATTCAGTGCTATACCAGTCAAACTACCAAAAAATTATTTTCCAGAGCTAGAAAAAATAACAACAAAATTGATTCGGAAAAACAAAAAGTCAAGAGAATTAATGTGAAAAAATGCAAGGGAAAGTGGCCTCGCCATACCAAATTTAAAACTATATTATAAAGAGCAATCATCAGAACTTTTTAGTACTGTCTAAGGAATAGAATGGTGGGTTAGTGGAATAGGTTAAGTATATAAGACACAGTAGTCAATGACTATAGTAATCTACTGTTTGATAAACACAAAGACTCCAGTTTCTAGGATAAGAACTCACTATATGACAAAAACTGCTGGGAAAAATGATAAATGGTATGGCAGAAACTAGCCACAGACCAGCATCTCACACCCTATACCAAAATAAGGTCAAAATGGATACATGCTTCAGACTTAAAGGGTGATACAATAAGCAAATTAGGAAAGCAATGAATAGTTTACCTGCCAGATTTATGGAGAAGAGAAGAATTTATGAACAAACAAGAGATAAAGAACATTATAAAATGCAGGATGGATAATTTTGATTACATTAAATTAAAAAGATTTTGCACAAACAAAATCAGTGCAACCAAGATTAGAAGGAAAGTAGAAAGCTGGGAAGCAATTTTTACAGCCAATGTTTCTGATAAGGTCCTCATTTTTAAAATATATAGAGAACAATTCCCCAACTGATAAATAGTCAAAGGATATGAACATGAGGGAAGAAATTAAAGCTACCTATACTCATATAAAAAAAACTCTAAATCACTGTTGATTAGAGAAATACAAATCAAAATAACTCTAAGGTACCATATCACACCCATCAGAATAACCACCATGACAAAACAGGAAAATGATAAATGTTGGAGAAGATGTATGAAAATTGGATCACCAATGCATTGTTGGTGGAGCTGATTGATTCAACCATTCTGGAGAGCAATTTGGAAGCATGCCCAAAGAGAACCAAACTGTTCATACCTTTTGATCCAGTAATACCACTCTTAGGTCTGTACTCCAAAGAGATCATAAAAAAGGGGAAACAACTCACATGTACAAAAATGTTTATGGCAGCTCTTTTTGTGCTGGCCAAGAATTGGAAACTGAGAGGGTGTCTATCAATTGGGCAATGGTTGAACAAGTTGTAGTACATGAATGTAATGGATGTACTACTTGTTCTATAGACTGATGAACAGGTGGAGTTCAGAAAAACCAGGAAATACTTACATGAACTTATGCAAAGTGGAGAACAAGGAAAATATTGTACATATTAACAGTAACATTGTGAAATGATCAATGATAGATTTAGCTTTTCTTTGCAATACAATGATCCAAGACAATTCCAAAAGATTCATGATGGGAAATACTATTCACATTCAGAGAAAGAACTATGGTGTCTGAATGCAGGTCAAAGCATACTATTTTAACTTTTTTGTTTTTTGTTTTTTCCTTCTTGTTTTTTTCTTTCTTTGGTTCTGCTTCTTCTTTCACAACATGACTAATGTGGAAATATGTTTAAGATGATTGTACAAGTATTGCCCGTATCGGATTGCTTGCCATCTTGGGGAGGGGAAGGGAGGAGGGAAATTTTGGAATTCGATCTTACAAAAATTAATGTTGAAAACTATTTTTACATGTAATTGGAAAAATGAAATACTATTAAGAGCAAAAAAGACAAATATTTTATGTCAAAAATATTTTTATATGGTAGCAAAGAATTCAAAACAAATAGATGTCTATCATTTGGAGAAATGCTAAACAAATTGTGGTATATCGAGGCAATGTAAAAATTACTCTCATAAGAAACAAAGTACATGGTGAATGCAGAGATGCATGGAAATATTTACATAAAATAATGCAAAGTAAGCTTCTGGAAAAAGTGAGCAGAGCCAGGAGACTAATATACATAATGATTAAAATAATATAGATAGAAAGACCTACAATCACAATACAATAGAAAATTAATATTGCAAAATTATAAAAAACAAAGGGGTAACAAACAAAATAGAGATATGAAAAGAAACTTCCTCCCCACTCTCTTACAGAAGGGAGGAGCCAAAGATATGGAATATTGCCTATGCGATACAGTTTCCAATCAGTCTTGAGGTATTTTTATATGTAGCTGTTCATATAGAAGAAATGAATCTAGATTACCTGAGAAAATGATGGTCAAATCTTTCTGCAGCCACACACAAAATCCCCAGACTTGATTAGAAGCCCAGTTACATGTATAATCTTGAGTTTTTTCAATATATTGATAAGTTTTTCTTCTTTTTTTTTTTAATCTTATTCCTTTTTTTTCTTTTAAAAAAGCATTTGTTGCAGAGGATGGCTCTCTGGCAGGAAGAGGGGGGTGGATACAAGGGTAAATCTCAGTGATGTTAAAAAAATCAATTAAAAAATCTATTTTAAATAGAAAAAAAAAATTAAGCCATCAGAAAGTTTCAATCTGTCTAGCCAGATGTGAACAGTATATTTTCACAATTCTATGGGTTTTCCCCCATGTGCTGGTGTTTTGAAACTAAGGAAGTGAAATAATAATAGGAATTTAAGTAAGTTTTTCTATAGGTGCACTGAATCCAACTTTTTAGTTAAAATCATCTTAAACAGGAATGGGAGTTATACAAATGGTGTTACATTGTAAACAGTACTGCTAAGCTCCTATACACTAAAAATTTAACCTAATTGTCCCACCTCCCTAAAAGGAACGTATAAGAGGAGTTCAGTTTTCTCCAGGTAGATGCTTTTTAGTAACTATATTTGCAAAGCCATCAATTTCATTTAGAGAAATCTTCTGGAATCTGGATAATATTGACATCTCACTGGCCACACATTTTAATCAGTTTCATTCCTGAGTCAATCAATTAAAGTGATGGAATCTCATTTGCGGGAGGGAGGAGGCAAGATTAACATATTTTATCCTTTATTGGGGGGGGTCATCTATATTTTCATTCATGTGGAGAATTCCTAAGAAGGAAACTCCCTCAACCAGTGCTGATTGACAGCTCTTGCTGATAATGTAAATCAACTGAAACATATAGACTCAGAGGACTGTAAGGCACTGAGAGGGTGATTTGCTCAGGTCACAGAATTAAAATGTGTCAAGACAAGACTTGAACCTATCACTGACTCTCAGTTTTTTTATGCTATTTTTTTTTTGCCTGACTTATGTTGAATGGGTCTTCTGTCTTTAAAGGAAGAGGTGAAGTCAGTAAATTTGATGCAGGCCTCAAAGTGAATATTTTGACTATTTTAACCACTGAATTCTTAGTCCTTTTTCCCCCAATAGTAATTCATATGCAACTACTCTGTAGCCTCGCTTTGTCCTACACACGCAAATCAGTTTATTTCATATTCATATGAGTTCAATAATTCACTTCAATATATAACAATTCAATACTTCAATGTACTGATGGATCTAATACAGAGAAGCAGTGTGACAAAGGGAAAAGTGCTAGACTGAGAGGCAGAAAAAAAGTCTGGATTGATACTGTCGCTCTTAAACTTATTAGCTTTGTGACATTCTTCTATGTCTTCTGAAGTCCTACTCTGATTCTTCCTCCCTTCTACATTCCTTCTGAGCCCGGTTTGGGGGTCACCTCCTACGAGAGGACTTTCTGGAGTCCCCTTAGTTAATAGTATCCTCTTCCCCTTGAAATTACTTTGTATATACTTTGTGTTTACTTTTATGTTGAATTACCCAGTAGAATGTAATTTCCTTGAGGGCAGGGACCTTTTTATTTTTGTCTTTGTAACCACTAGTGCCTACATGGTACCTGTCACATGTTACTCACTCAAAAATCATGGAGTTGAAAGTCATTTAACTTGTTAAGATCTTCCTTTTACTCCTTTGTAAAATGTGGAGAAAAACACTCCTGTGACTTATCTTCCAGGTAGGTCCAGGTAGGTGCAGTTCTCTAGAGCTATATGGTCTGTGAAAAGGACTCATTCAGTCATTCAGTTCAGTAATTGTGAAAGTCAAATCACTAAGCTCCCAAGCCAGTTTCTCCTAACAGCCTTCATCCTAAATGAGCTACTTTCAATTTTACTCAATCAAAGTTTTGTTTGAGCTTTTTTCCCACCTAAATCAAGATTTCATTAGCATACATAATTCCTGGAGAAGAAACTACCTCTGTCTATGCAAAGGGGCAGCTCAAGATCTTCTGGGGTTGCCTGGTGGCACTGACAGGCTAAAGCATTTGTCCAAGGTCACTCTGCCTGTATTTTCAGAGATGGAGCTTGAATCTACATCTTCCTGACTTCAAAGTTAGATCTGCAGCCACTGTGTCAAGCGGCCTCTCATTTCAGCTTTATTCTGCTAAAAAAGGAAACACTTTTGGTCTTAGTCAAATAACAATATACTCACTAAAGTATAATTTAGGGCTTTAGAATAACTCTAAATGAATTCGCAAAACTCCAAACTTTTTGCCCAAAAGGAAATTCAGCCTTAGAATTTCTAGCATTATTTTAAGTTCTAACTGTTCCAGTTAAACTAATAAGGGAAACAGTTTCTTTCCTTGTTAAACTGTTTTCAGGATGATGATTCACTGCCACTAATTAAAAACATTGGAATTGCCATAACAGGTCAGGCCAATGGTCCAGCCAGAGTAACCGTGAATCACCAATTCCACCAACGTACTTGTTTTGACTTTTGAACCACTGAAAGATTGTAATATAGACACGGTCCAAAAGAAAATAAATTGGGAGAGGTGAAGGAAGAAAGGGAATGATTGCACTATGAAGACAAAAGACAACAAGATTTTTAGAGACAATTATAATCATTTGGAGAAGGAAGCATAATTGAGATAGTGGTTGGAAAGGCAACCCAAGCAACATCACAGCAGGTATTGACTGAAGACTTCCTGAGATTTTTGTGAAAAGATCTTATAATATTAAGGAACAGAACACAGTCACAAACTTCTTAAATCTAATTCTATAGTCAGGCAGTAAATAAGTACTTATTAGCTTTGTGACCAAGAGCAAGTCATTTAACTTGGCCTATTATATACCAGGCACTCTGCTAGGTACTTGAGATTCAAAGAAAGGCAAGGACATTGCCTGCATTAAAGGAATTTATGACCTAATGAGAAAGACAACATGCTAACAACCATGTACAAATACATACACATATATGTATATTACACACATACACATACACACACACACACACACACACACACACACACACACCATGATTTGGAGTTAAATCAAGAGACTTCCTCCAGGTTTAGCACTCTCTCCCTGCTGAGTCACATAGCTGCCTCAAGGCACATACCTGTCTTAGATAACAAAGAATCCAATGAGTACCTAGTAATTTCTGGTACCCCAGAACTCCATTCTTATTCTCTGTTAATGATTCTTCCATGTCTTCTGAAGTTCTACTCTGATTCTCCCTCCCTTCTACATTCCTTCTGAACCCGGTTCAGGGGTCACCTCCTAAGAGAGGACTTTCTGGAGTCCCCTTAAGTTATTAGTATTCTCTTCCCCTTGAAATTACTTTGTATATATTTTGTGTTTACTTTTATGTTGAATTACCCAGTAGAATGTAAGTTCCTTGAGGGCAGGGACTATTTTGTTTTTGTCTCTGTAACCACTAGTGCCTATATGGTACCTGTCACATGTTACTCACTCAAAAGTCATGGAATTGAAATGAAATGAAATTAGGTTATTGCCACAGAGAGAAAACTCTAGTAGGTCTTACCAACCTGGAATCACTTTGAATATGGGTCCAGCAAAGGGAAATGTGTCTGTTGCCTGAGGATTACTCACTAAATTCAGAGATGGTCATGTCCAGAAGACTGGCCACAAACTGATGAAATTTTGGACCACAGCAATTCTTTAAGGGATATCAAAATGGTAATTATTCTAAATATAATGTCCAAAACCAAAAATCTAGTGATATTGTAAATTGAAGGAACATCTTCCCCA
>CM053592.1:56342932-56392105 GCA_028646515.1 Pseudochirops corinnae
GAAGCCCTGGGTTCAGGTTCTGATTCTGACATATGCTGACTGTGTGACCCAGGGCAAGTCACTTTAACTTACTTCTACGCAACTCTTTAAGCCTGTATGATTCAGAGTTCTCAATCTACACACAAGCAATTCCATACATAGATGAAGCTGGGAATCCAATCTACCCAATCTACCAATCTATCCTCTTATAAAAGAGAGAGGATACACAGACAGACAGACAGGCAGACAAATAGATAGAGATAGAATGTATAAGGTATGCATATACACACACACACACACATATGTATATATATACATATACGTAAAATCTGAGTTCAAATATGGACTCAAATATTTCCTAGTTGTGTGACCTTGCAAGTCACTTAACTTCTGTTTGCCTGGGAGGCAGCTAGGTAACTTAGTGGATAGAGGTCTGTGCCTGGAGTCAGGAAGGCCTGAGTTCAAATCCAGCCTCAGACACTCTAGTTATGTGACCCTAGCCAAGTCACTTAACCTCTGATTATGTTAATCCATCCTCTGTAAAAGTAAACCACTCCAGTATCTTTGCCAAGAAAATTCCAAATTGGGTCATGAAGAGTTGGAAATGAATGAACAACGATCTATATATTTGTATGTATGTATATAAAATATAAATATGTGTATATGTATGTGCACATACATACACATATAAATATAGATATAGATATATTTCTAAGTAGAGATTTATTGCTCTGGAAATGCAGAAGGGAAGAGTGCTCTCCCTCCCTCCCATTCTGGTTCCCATAGATTTTGGCTTTGGAACAGGCTTCAAATTTTTATTTCAAAAGTAGGTCTCTCTTTCTTGCTTCATAGGCTAAGTTTTTTCATTAAGAATTAGCTTATGAAGGATAAGTCTGTATCCATGCAAATGCCCAGGAAATAAAAAATCTTTTCCTGGAGGATGGAGGGAGGAAGGGAATTGAAGTGGCTGAGTTGATCCAGTTGAAGCTTTTTCATGGGAGAACTAGAGCGTACTCCTCAATGACTGACCCTGAAGACTCAGCACTTGATCACTCCCTCTCCAGAAGATGAATTTTCTTATGAAATTGACAAAAAGTCTAGCCCTCCAGACATCAGGTGACCTCTCACCCTTGGGTCCCCACTGTTTAACCTGTGGCTCAGTAATGAAGAGCACATTAGAGTTCATAGCTATATTCACAGAGCTCATAAATTCATGGAGCTGTCTTCTTTTCTTCAGGATTTGCAACTAAGGAGGAAAGGGGGATTTGAACTCTTAGGTAAGTACAGCCATTCTTTCCTTCTGACAATGATCTCTGGCACTCAGATGTCATGTCATATTACCAACACATTACAAGAGTTTCTGGCTCTTTTCATTTCAACATCCCCAAGCCTCGCTGAGAAGTAACTATAAAGTCACCTCAGAAATACCAGGGCAATCATTGCACAGAAGGCTGGCATTCAAAAAATGTGATTTGGAGGCCTGGATAAATCTGGTGGTACATTGCTCAGTTGTCAGATATTCCTGGCACATTGCACCCCACACGATATTGCTGTCACATGCAACATATCCAGATAGGCATAGCCTAGATTTAGAAAAGAAAAATGCTGCATTCAGTAGAGAGCCTGAGTTATCCGGGATGAGCAGCATAAGAAAGTAGAAACATAACAATCAATCTGTGACTCTGGGCAAGTCACTTAAAAGGCACAATTCCAAACACTAAATACATACATAATCAATGAGCTTATGCCAATGAACCAAGCAGTCATCCAACTTACATTCATTGCAACTTACATTTTTTTATTATAGATGACATTTGTAAACTGTCAAGTTCAGTGAGAGAAAGACTCTGAAGCCCTACAATACCAGACTCACGAATTGCCTTGTCCACATGTGTTCTCTCTATATATTTTTCACTGGAGAACTAAAGCATACTCCTCAATGACTGACCCTGAAGACTCAATACTTGATCACTGCCGCTCCAGAAGATGAATTTTCTTATAAAACTGACAAAAAGTCTAACCCTCCAGACATCAGGTAACCCCTCACCCTTGGGTCCCCACTGTTTAACCTGTGGCTCAGTAATGAAGAGCACATTGTAAAATGTGCTCTATCACTGTAAAAGTGAAACCCAAATTTATGTGGAAAATGTTTTTGATATTATTATTATTGCTATTGTTATTATTATTCCATTTTAGTAAATGCCTTGGCTTTGAGCAAAATGCATCTCCTTTCTGACTACAAAGGAGAGTTCATTCAGGAGCTATAGTTTTAGTAACTCAGACATACAGGGTACCCTAATATCTGAATGGGACACTCAACTGGGCTTCCATGATCTTCCATTTCTCTCCATAGTGACCCTCTGGGAACCAAACCTGAAAGTGTGATTGAAAATCAGTGGAGGGACCCAGGGGAGGTGATCTACAAACACACACACACACACACACACACACACACAAAGCACATATGCACATATGCGTTCATATGCAAACATTCTCCCTCTTCCCCTCTGACTCCTGACCTCCCTGGCTTCCTTTATGTCCCAACCCAAACCCCATCTTCTATGGGAGCCTTCCCTAAGCCCTCTTCCTTTCAGTGCTTTCACTCTTTTAATTATTTCCTAATTATCTTATATGTAGCTTGTTCTGTAGATCTTTATTTACATGTTGTAAATTAGGTTATTAGATTGTGAGCACCTTGAGGGCAGGGACTATCTTTTGCCTCTTTTTGTATTTCCAGGGCTTAGTACAGTGCCTGGCACATAGCAGGCACTTGACAAATGTTTATTGATTGATTGATTCCATCTGTTAGAATGCATGCTTTCTGAGATTGAGAACTACTTTACTATATCTTTGTGTTGTTAATACTAAGCATGGTTCTGTCACTTATGAGGTGCTTCATAATTTTTTGATTTGTTGACCCACCTTCCATCTCTGCTTTCTAAGTTTTGCTTGTTTTCAACCTTCCTATTTAAACTGGATCTCACTAAATTCAAAATTTCCAGCCCAAGAATTTAGTTTGGCAAACTCAGGCTGGATAGAATGTGGGCCTTAGCTCTGAGTACTGAAGTACCAGCTTTATCGTAGGAACTTCTAAGTCTGGCCCATAAACAAGAACAAAAGCAAGTTCTCCTTAGAATTTTATCTCTGCAAAAAACCTTTTGGTCACCTCACTTGTGCTTAGCCTCAAGGACTAGGATTCCATGGAAATCTTGCCTTGCCATCTGGTTTCACCAACAAAAAATATTCTTCCTTTACTGACCTCAGACAGTTCCTTCTTCCCCCCTCTCCTGAACCACTCCAGAAAGCTAAAAACCTTCAGCACATACAGGTTCCTTCTCTGCTACCTTTGGCCTGTCCTCCTTATTCTTTTTGGTTGGAAGGAAACAAATTCACTAATTAGACATAACAGTTCCCTCCATCCCTTTAAGGGAAGTTTTGGTTCTTCCAACTGTTGACTAGACTGGCATCTACCCAGTCCTCCCGAGTCCATGTAGTTTAGTCTAGGAAGTTCAGTTTCCATGATTCCCTTTCCAGAACTTTGGTAGCCTATGAGAGTTGAAATCAATTCAGTTCCAATCAACAAATATTTACTAAGCACCTCCTGTGTACCAGACACTACTAAGCACTGGGGATGCAAACAAGAAAAAAAAAAGATAGTCCTTACCCTCAAGAAGCTTACAATTTAGTGGGGGAAGATAACACGCAAGATGAAGCTGGAAAACTGTCAGGAGCAGGGAGACACCAGGTAGCCAGCATAGGGGCATCATGTGCTAGCAAACCTGAGTATAATCATCCAAGAGGAAAAAATGAATTCTTAATGAAATAGAAGATTTCCAAAGATACCTAATTAAAAGACTAGAGTTGTGTAGAGACTTTGAAGATCAAACATAGGAGTCAAGGGAAACATAAAAAAGGAAACACTAATAAATAATTATAAGGGATTAAACACTGAACCCTAATGCATCATCAAGAATCAAAGGAGTCTAATTAAACAGAAGACCTGGGGAAGGTCCTGCTACATCTTGGTTATCTTAAAATAAGAACAGAAAAAGAGAAGAGGAACACACTGTGGCAGGAGAAGGCAAAGGAAGGTTAAAGAAAACTATTTCACATAAATTTCAAGTAGAAATCTATACAAACAAGGAAGAAAGAGGGTGGAGTGGCTAACTCACTCACATATTTGGGTACAAAAATATATTCTACTCAACAGGGAAACAAGAGAGAAAAGGGGAAAAGGAGAAGAGAGAATTAGAGGAATGGTAGGAACAGCTAGGTGGCACAGTAAGTAGAGTGCCATGCCTGGAGTCAGGAAGACTCATCTTCCTGAGTTCAAATCTGGCCTCAGACACTTACTAGCTGTGTGACCCTAAGCAAGTCACTTAACCCTCTTTGCCTCAGTTCCTCATTATAAAATGAGCTGGAGAAGGAAATGACAGATTACTCCAGTATCTTTGCCAAGAAAACCCCAAACGGGGTCATGAAGAGTCAGACACGATGAAACAACAACAACAAAAGTGATGTTAAAAAATGTTTTTCTGGGGTGGCTAAGTGGCACAGTGAATAGAGCACCGGCCCTGGAGTTAGGAGGACCTGAGTTCAAATCTAAACTCAAACACTTAACATTTACTTAGCCGTGTGATCTTGGGCAAGTCACTTAACCCCAATTACCCTGCACTCCCCCCTCCAAAAAAAAGAGCAAAAAAACCTATTTTTCTTTCATTCCCAATTGGGGGTAGAGGTAACATGGGAGGAAGAGAAGACATATTTTTACTGATTAAAAAAAAAAATAAGAAAATCGCCAACTTTTAGAAATATATACACTTTCCACTTTGTTATTTCACACCACTGCACATTTCCTATAACATTTTTAAAAATCTTAAAGATGATAGGCAACAAAGGTAATAAGGTACAGAGGGAAGCGATGCTAGATTTAAAATCAGAAGGCTTGGGTTTCAATCCCAGCTCTGTCAATTAATAGATGTGTGACTTTGGGAAACTTACTTAATAGAAACAGGCTTTATTTTTCTCATTTGTGAAAAGAGGGGGTAGGGACTGGTTGACACCCTAAAGTCCCTTTCACCTCTAAATCTGTGGTTCTATGAACATAAGATTCTATGAATATAAGAGATGGAAGGTACCTCTAAGGACATCTTGTCCAACCTTTACCTAGTCCTCCTCACAATTCACAGCAAGCAAAATAAAATTGTCTTATAATGTTTTAATTGGACTTTGGCAGTCTAAGTAAATTAAATACATTTACTATAGCTGTTAATTGCCACATGTGAGTTCATCTGCCACAAGGCACCTTTCTTAATTTCTCCCCAAGCCCAGACACTTCCCCTCCTCCACTCAGGAAATTGTAGAGGCCATTTCTGGGTCTAGCTACAGTAGGAGGAGGGGAACATAGCTTGGAAACATAGCTTGAAAAACCAACTTTGTCAGCACTGGGCTAAAAAAAAAAGGGTATATGAACCATAATTTAGAGTGCATGTCTTATTACCTCCACGGAGCCAAGTGCTCAGTCTATCAACAAGCATTTATTAAGCATCTCCTCTGTCTCAAGTACTGTGCAAGGTGCTAGAGAAACAAAGACAAAAATGAAAACACCCCTGCCTTCAAGTTGCTTCTGGGAAAAATAATAGCACTGATTGCTATAAGGATCTAATGAGATAACATGTGAAGTGATGGAATCCTAATAAAGCTGCCCCTAGCCTCAATAGTCTAACTTCATTACAGGCCTGGCCCCACTGAACAGCAGGCCCACTATGCCTACCTACCCGCCCCTCCCCCCCCATGTCCTAAACTTCTTTGTATATACCTCACTGCTCACTGGAACAACAGGTGTGTCCCTGAACTCTTTAGTTCCCAAAGAAACAGCAGGTGTGCCCATGTGATGGGAACCCAGCTACTGCCTCTACCTGGTCACTGCCCCCAGACTCATTCCCACAGAAACAGGTGTGTTCTTGTATTTAGTCACAATCACATCATCCATCTAGCCCAAGACAGGGCCACAATAGCTAGGCAGTTGGAGGGGAGAATGACCAGAATGTTTAACCACCTAACTATAGTGGGACTGCTCCTCCATTACCTAATCCCTTAACAAACTCCTCCTGCCTCTTTAATACTAACAATATTCCTCTATTCTATGTAAATTTCTGTTACGTAATTGCATCTTTACCCTATAAAAATCCGTCTTGCTTTCTCTAAAGTTGTTGATTTGTTACTGTTGGCTCCCAAGAGGTAGCTGAGTCCAGCTCAGGCCACTGGATATCTCAAATGCAATGATGAGGTGGGAGACAGAGATGGTGACAGTCTCCATTTATTCAACATAAAGCAAATTCTTTTGTACTCTCTAACATCCTATGTGCAGACATGGCAGTCTGTGCTGTTCCCGTGCTGTACTTGTATTGTACTCATACATAACATGTAAGTCAGAATGAGAATATGACTGACTTACATGTTAGCAGGGAACGGGGCAGAGCACAGTTTGGAGAGCCAATCTGGACATTATGGCCATACACATAACAGGAGAGAGGGCTTATCAACCATCCCTGCTGTCCCTAGACCATCTGTGACCCTCAACAAACCACAACACTGGTTCCTCTTGGAATTTAGCCCACTTCATGAGAGATATCAGTCTCAATAAATGCCTATATTTGGATTAGAGGTGGTCTGACTCTGAATTCTTTGAGACAGTTCCACCACAACACATCATGAAACCACAACAGTTTTTGGCATCACTGGGTTTAAACTACAACATAAAGCATTTTGAAAACCTTAAAGTGCATATAAATTCTATCTATTATTATCCTGGGGGGAGACAACATGTACATATGTGTGGGGTGCAGGGATCCCAAAAATCCCCTACCTAAGAAAAATCAAAAGTCAGAGGCATCTTGAGGAAGGAACAGGAAGTTTTATTCTCTTCTACCACATGGAAGGTCCTCTTCATGGCAGGGATCAAGGAGAGGATGAATGTTACAAAAGACAGAACAAGAATTTATACCCTAATGCAGTCAAGCCCCTTCCCCTCTGGCTGTCCCTTCTCTCGTTGGCTAGGAAGTGGGCTCTCAGTCTTAGTGTGAAGTCTCACCCAATGGCAGATAACAAAGAAGCCCGCCACTATCTCCTATTGGCAGGGAGGTGGGACAGGGAACCAAGGTATCATCCATCCTTATTTGGTAAAAGCCAAAGCAAGGAGGGGAAAAGGTCACAAGCAAAGGTGGAGATCAAAAACTCCTGAAAAAGGGTCTGATGCTTTTAAGGATGTGGTATATAAGGATGGAGGTCCAAAACTCCTGAAAGGAGCCTAATGCTGATGACAGCAAGGGAAGGGAGGATGGGTCCTAGGTTGTGTAAACCCAAGACTCAGGTCTATCCAGTCTTACAAAAGTCTATCTCAGGTTTCTAGATAGTTTTTCTCCCTTTCCATTCTGAGGAGTCTTCACAGAGATACAGAGAGAGTACTCCACTCACATAGACTATCTATACATAATATACACAAAGTAAATATAAAGTAATTGGAGGTAGGGAGCACCTGTAGCTAGAGGGACCAGGAAAAGCTTCACATATGAGGAAAGAAACAATTACTATGTGCCAAGCACTGTGCTGAGAGCTTTATAAATATTATCTCATTTTTTTCCTCCCACCACTCTGAGAGGTAGGTGCTATGATTATCCCCATTTACAGTTGAGGCAGACAGAGGCAAAGTGTCTTGCACATAGTCATACAACTAGTAAACATCTGAAGTTTCATTTGAATTCAGGTCTTCCTGATTCCAGTCCAGCACACTAGGAACCAACTATGTTTCTTGGTATCACCTGAATAGAGTTTTACAAGAGACAGGGGATTCAAAGAGTTGGAGGTAAGGATGAGGAAGAAATATATTCTAGGCATTGGAGACAGACATTAAATCAAAAACTCTGAAGTGACAAACGAAATCTCACATATGACAATAAGAAGGCTAAGTGGTCTAACCAGAGATTGCAGGACTATTGGAATAGGTTTAAAAAACTAAAAACTAACTTTTTTATGCTTAGCACATTTTTGTTTAATTATATTTTATCTTTCATGCCCCCAAATGTGCACAGGAAAAATAAAATATTGTAATAGTTAGACAAAATTGGACTCAATTTTTAAGATTCGGTAAAATTAAGTGCTTATTAAAAAAAGAAGTTATTCTTAAGGATAAGTGAAAACTTTTGTGAGCTTTAAATGTGAAAGCAGATTAAGAATAATGCTCACGTATTACCATCTTTCTCTCTGTCCCTCACACATGTTACACTGAGGAGACCCCAGGATCACTGCTTAGCCCTACATTTTCTCTGGCTGCTCAGAGAGTCTGTGACTTAATGTAAGGGGCAATGAAATTTTGTTCTGGCTAAAATATAGGGCAAAGGTCAGAGTTTTGGTTTGGTTTGTTTTTTTGCTGCTGCCAAATATACATAATCAACCCCAGGAATGTGGACCAGGGAATGAAGGGCAATAATAGCCTAGTGCTCTTCATTTTGTCCTTATTCAGCTTAATTTTGCATGCTTATAGAGAAGGAAGTTGGGAGGATGTGAGCTTTGTTAGCCCCAGCTTCCACACAGCTCCTGCAGGTTTGAGAAGGAAAAGGAAGGACAAAGTTCCTTAAATGATTGTTGGGAGCATAAGATCCCCATAAGAGGTAAAACAAAGTTGTAAGGAATTTTCTAAGTCAGATTGTTGTCTAGAACCATAGACTACCAGATAGATAATGGACTTCAAGTAAATACAATTAATTACCTGGGGCACTCTGTCTGGATCGCCTATCTGAATTATTTATAGTGATAAATATTCCAAGCTGCTAGGAACTAAAGGAGATTAGCTTGTCCTTCACTGGGAGAGGCTTTCTGGTCACAATGCTTTAATAGGTAGGAACAGAGAGCCAGTAGATAGAAAACCCTGAAGAGCAGAAGCCTACGAAATGTTACTAGAGAATAGCTCTGTGACTAGAAATACGGAGATAGCAGGCAAAGCTTATCACTGAGATGCTATGCCCAAAAGAGTACAGAGATGGTCAACAGAAGGCTATGTGGTGATATCACTAGAGAATATTGGAAGCTCTGTAGAATCAGAGGTATAAATTATACTACCATGTATGTGCCACAGACAGCTGTATTTCACCTCATGGGTTCTTGACTTGTTCCCTTTCACACATGTTCCATGACCATAAGTTTCCTATATATTTTCATGGATATTCCCTGTGACAAATGTTATATGTGTGTTCTATGTTCTATGTTCTCTCCCCCACTGTTGGTGTGGCCAACTATGGCAGAATATACTCCTATGTGAACGTAAAGAAAATTTTAATCTTTTTTTAAATTTGCTATGCTGTTTGTTTAAATTTATGGTTTTAAAATAATATGGCATTTAATTTCGTGCACATCATATTTGTGGTCTTGACAGTGTGGTGACCCAAAGAATGTCTTAAATATGAGGTGGTTTATAGGGTTCCCAAATGTGGGAGGGGCTGACCCAGGTGCTACACTAAGAATGACTCAGGCCTAGACCAAACTCTTGGACACACATAGGTTGTCTTGCACCCATTGAGCTGGGCTAGATTTCAATTGAACTCCAGGGTTGGAGATCAGAACAGGATTTGCCTGTGTATTTTAATAAATTTTGGACACCATTTAAATGTTCCCTTGAAACAATTACTTACCATCCAAACCCCTAAAGAGGTATCATGGTCTAGAAATTGATTCATTTTATGATTCATTTAACCTTAAAGTGCTATGCAAATGGGATCTGTTATTACTGTCGTTTTTATTAATAAAACAGTGGGCATTGCTTGAAAATCAGAGCAAAGGTGACTACCTAAAAATAATTGACTGATTGTGTTTCTGATTTCTGTGCTTATTTTTAAAATTTTACTTAGAGAACCTAGGATCAAAAGTTTCAAGAAGTGATCTTTTGAAAAGACCCCAATTTTGAACATAGTCTACTATTTTCCAATGCAATAGGAATAAAAGAAATAGAACAGTAGAAAGAACAATGGCTCTGAAACCAGAGGACCTGGGTTCAGATACAACCTTTGACACTTATGACACTGAACAAGTCACTTAGCTCCTTACCCTCAGTTTGTTCATCTGTAAAATGAAGAAGCTGAACGAGATGACTTCAGAGATCTCTCACAGTTATGGATCTAAGAGCAGCTATATGATTCAGAGATAGAGAGGACCGGGCCTGGAATTAGGAAGACATGAGTTCAAATGCAGCCTCAGATGCTTACTAACTCTGAGACCCTGGGCAAGTCACTTAACCTCTATTTGTTCCAGTTTCTTCATTTGTAAACTAGAAATAACGTCTCCCAGAATTGTTGCAAGGACCAAATGAGACAGACAGTAACTCTAAAGTGCTTAGCCACACAGTAAGTGCCACAGAATTGTTAGCATAATTAGCACCATGATGATGATGATGATGATGACAGTTAAAACATCATAATCCTATGGAGCAGTGCTGTACATTTATGTTAAAACAATGAACACAAAAAAAAAATTGAATGCACACAAATTTCTCACAGGTAATCCCCAGAGGTATAGCAGAAAAGTTAGCCTGGGAGAGTTGAAAGAATTTTTGATTTCTGAGTCTTGAGACCATATGACATAGTTGGATAGAATACTAGTATTGGAATCCAGAAACCTAGGCTTAAACCCCACCTCAGACACTTATCAGCTGAGTTATTTCCACCCAGTCACTTAGTCTCCTTATCTGTAAAATGAGGGGATTGGATTTGATGAAATCTAAAGACCATTCTAGCTCAAAAAGCTAGGTGCTCTAAAAGTCTTAATACACTTAAGTTTTAACAACTTAAAGCTGCACTAAGATTTTTGGGACACTCAGTCTATGATACTATGGTATGATATGACAGGACAGGACACAATATAATACATTGTGATGTGACATTATATGATATGACATGGCGTGACTGATGTTACATGACGTGATATGATATGATATGTGATAGGAAATATCCTATCTGGGTCCAAACCTGGCTCTGCCATTTGCTAAGAACCCTTGAATAAATCATCTAATATCTCTGAGCTTTATTTTCTTCATCTGTGAAGTCAAGGAGTTGGGCTGCATGTTTCTAGGGTCTCTCCCACCGGAAAAGTCTGGAAAAGTGTCAGTACACCTGCCAAAGACTTTAGAAGGCTGTCTCATCAGGACAAAATGTCTGAAGTCTCGACATTATGGTGAACTTCCAAAAGTCTCTACTAATCATCATGAGCTGGAAATGAAAGTTTAGAGGGTAAAAAGACAAGCTACATTCTGAATCTCTGTTAGTTCAGACTGAGGTAGCAAAAGTCGTCCAAATCACGACTTTCCTTTGTCTAAGACCTCCACAGGAGAGCCTGGCAACAAGTCCGTCTCCCACAGCTAATAACTCACCAGGTATCAAAACCTCCAGAATCCTAATACCTCAGCAGCCCCAACTGTGTGCCTGCAATACGTGACAAAGCCAGTGATGGATGGCGAGAGTCAACAGAAATGCTAATGTGCCTTGGGATTCGGGAACCCGGCCCGCCTTACGTGTGAGAACAATTTATGATGATAACATGACATGCTAATATATTTTTACAGCTTAAACAAGATATCCTGTGCCAGTCCTGGGAACCACACATAGTTTATCAATATAACTCCTAAGACCTTTATCCCCCTTTTGTTCCCTGGCTGTTACACACCAGGTCATTATCAAAAAGATTAACTCTGGAATAACTCCCTGCTGGAGGAAAAAAAAATTTTTTCTCCATTTTCTACTATCTCTAAGGCGATTTTTGATCTTTCATGATAAAGATACAAAGTACTTTTGAATGGCAAGAAACGCCTTATAAAACCTTGGTGTTCTTCCTTTGTGGGACAAACTTCTAAGCAGCATTGACTATGACCCATTCCTTTTTCAGATATGTCAAAACCAAGACCTCTAAAGCTGTTTGTCTTATGCTTAAAGAGGATGTCAGACCTCTTCTCTCTTTCAGCTGCTAGTGAGCAAAGAGAGGTTAGATGAATGAGCCAAGGTGAGTATGGCATATGGTGAGGTCATAGGATTATAATAGCATCATTGGTTGTCTTAATATTATTTTTTTATAAATGCACATATTTTATTGTGAAGAAATTCTACTTTCCATAGCCTTGTAAGTATGTATGGTTGTAGCAAGTTAAGTCTCAAATGTTACTCTGAAACCTCCAAGCCTACAGAGGACAGTCACAAATGAAGAGCATAATCTTCAAAACTTGTTGCCCAGGGCACACAGGCCTTTTGTCCTGGAACTGGTTTTTGCTGTTTATTGTTATTCAGTCTTTTCCAGTCGTGTCTGACTCTTTGTGGGGTTTTCTTGGCAAAGATACTGTATTGATTTGCTGTTTTCTTCTGCAGCTCATTTTACAGAGCAGGAAACTGAAGCAAACAGGGTTAAGTGACTTGCCTAGCGTAACACAAGATAGTTAATATCTGAGGCCAGATTTGAACTCAGGAAGATGAAGTCTTCCTGATTTCACTCCCAGCACTCTACCCACTGTGCCATCTAACTGGTTAGAATCTACTATCTTAGACCCACTTTTCACTTTGCAACATCATCTTCTTGGTAGGGAAGAGAGAGGGATGTAGATATGTTGTATTGAGGGTTACTATGTGTTACCATTTTTTTGTGCAAGAACTTAAACAATCAACCCACAAGCATTTATTAAACACTTACAATGTACCAAGACCTGTGACAGGCTCTGAGAAAGAAAAAAATAAAACAATGCCTGAATTAAAGAAGCTTACATTCTATGGAATGATCTAGCAAGATATAATGGAAAGTAAAGAGTTTCTTTAAATTAAAAGAGCACATGCTCTCTTGGAATGTCATAGTCAATGCATTCCTTTACAGTTTTGAGTGACAATGCACAGTTTTCTCCTTATTATTTTGAAATGTCTAGAGTGACATGCATGCCAAAGTAAGACAGACATATCAAAAGTCACGGAGATATTTCCTTTCACTTAATTGGAGAGTGTCACAAAGGAACTTGCATATATAGTGGATTCTGTATATTTATCCATTTTTCTCATTCCAGGGCATTTAGAGCAGAAATGTGGCATGATATTGAAAGTGCTACACTTGGAATCTGAAGATCTGTGTTCAAGTCCCAGGACTGAAACTTACTAGTTGTGTGGCTATAAAATAGTCATTCTACCTCTTCACTTCCACATTTGTTAAATGAAGCTAAAAACACTTTCATTCTATCTCACAAGAGTGTCATGAGGAAAGCATTTTATAAAACTTAAAATGAAAAATGAATATAAATGAGTATTGTAGCCTAGGCACTATAACAAATCACTCACGTGCACATTCTCACGGGTGGTTATGCCCAGCCTGGCACCACATTTCCTTTCTTCCTCGTGGGCTTATTTGTTGGCTCCACCCCCAGTTATGAACAGTTTTCCCAGAGGGGGGAGAAGTAGCAATGACCTTCATCTTCCCCTTCCCAGGTCCTAGATACAACCTTAGCATAGGAGGAAACAGTGAAAGGAGATCCTGGGGGACAGGGGGGCTGGGAGGGGGGGAGGAGAGAGAGAGAGAGAAAAATACAGTAGGATTTCTTTTCAACATGTACTTATATCGTTTAACTACTGCTTTGAGCTTGACAGTCAAAGGTGCCAAATGAATTCTCAGTTATTTATGTTTAAAAGGAACAAAAAGAAAGATTTCTACCACTCTTACTCCATGAATGGCTTTTACAATTCTGTAGCATCAAGCAAAATACCATAGAGTTGGGGGTTTTTTAATGATCCTTTAGAAACACTTACATTCTCCCTAGAGTCAAATGGCCATAGGTTAAGGGAAAAGGGAGAAGCAGCAAATATTAGATGACATTTTATCTTGTATTCGAACGGAAGATACTCAAAGACAATTTAAGTGTGCTAGCTTTTAGGTAAGAAAATGGCCCTGTGCTCCCAACATAGCATCAGTAGCTACTAGGCTGACCTGAACCATCTATATACCCTGGCACAGTTATCTCATGAGTCTCAGAAAACATTTTAGAAATCGCTGTCAAGGTGTAGGGCAAGGCCTCTCTAGCCATGAAGCAGAGAATTTTCCCTGTTCAACTGACCTCTTTGGGGAATCAAACTATGACCTTGCCTTCATTAGCAGCATGTTCTAAGCAATTGACTTTGTAGCTTATAGTCCCATTTTCCCTCTAAGACACTACAAAGATCCATTAAATGGTAAGCTAGAGAAGGGCTTCCCACCTTCTTTTCACGCTGTGGGATGCTTTAAATTAGCAGTAGTACAATTGGGTTAGGGGAACAGTCTGCCCTAAAATGAGGGAAAGCAAGAAGAAGGGAAAAGAGACTGTGCTAGGTGAAGAAGATATAGAGTTGATCTTTTTAAAAATAGATTTGTATTGCTCTCATTTGTTTTTATGTGGCCTAGGTTTTTCCCTGCATCTCTCCCCACCACAACTTCCCCCCTATTATAGTAATAGGCAAGTTATGAGGGGAAGAAGGTTTAGAGGGAAAGATAATGAGGTCCATTTTGGACATGTTGAATTTAAATATTTACTGGGCATTCAGTTCTAGATATATGAAAGGCAGTTGGAGTTCTGAGATTGAAGGTCAGCAAAGAAATTAGGCCAGGCTATGTAGATCTGAGAATCAACAGCACAGAAATGGTAATTAAATATATAGGAGCTGATAAGATCACCAAGTGAAATAGAATAGAGGGAAAAGAAAAGAGGGCCAAGGATAGAACTCTGTGGGACACCTGTGCTTATGAGGATCCATCAGGAGAGACCGAGGAGTGGCCCAATAGGTAGGAGGGGAACTAGGAGAAAGAGGTATCCTGAAAGCCTAGAGAGAAAAGCATACCCAGGAAAAGAGGGTGAGGAACAGTGGCAAAGACTGAAGAGAGGTTGAGAAGAATGAGGCTAGAGAAAGGGTCATTGCATTGGGCAATTAAGAGATCATTGGTAACTTTGGAGAGAACAGTTTCAGTAGAATGATGAGGCTGGATAATAGATTATAAGAAGTTTAAAAAAAGTGAAAAGAGAAAAAGTGGAGGCACCTATTGTAGATTGCTTTTGCAAAGAACTAAGTCACTTCAAAGGTCAGAAGAGATCTCAGATTATGGTTAGCAGGGATGAAAGGATCAAGTGAGGGCTTTTTGAGGGTGAGGGAGACACGCGCATGTTTGTAGGTAGCAGGGAAGGAACCAATAGACAGAAAGAGATGGAAAATAAGTGAAAGAGTGGTAGTGATAGAGAGGTAAACTTACAGTCAATGGCCCTCTGATTGCCTCTATTGGGTAAACTATAAAACGCACAGTTACATGTTTGCTGTTGTCATGAAAGGTGTCTGGCCCTGAGCCCATGTAGAAGAGTGATTTCTTTTAGATGATACTGGGAGTGCTCTTGTTTAAGGGGACGAGTCCATCAACTCCCCAAACACCACAGGAGCCTCTACACCCAATCTACAATCACTTCAAGGCATTCGACCTAACTTCACACAGGAAATATCAAGTGGATGAAGACTGTTTATTACTATGACATGCAGTTGTATGAATAACCATAAAGCTGGTCTTTCAGTCCATAAATTTTGGACAAACATAGAGCATGGAGAACTAAATTTAGAATTAAATACTGAAAGTTAAAAAAAAAAAAAAAAGCAGAGCAGATTGCCTTTGGGGAAAGTGTGTGGTGCTTTTAAATATTTCACTGAAATTTTATATTAAAATATCATCAAATCCTCCAACAGTAAATTGTGATTATGAAGTCAGTGGTGAAAAGAGTTATTGACAGTGTTATAGGTTTGTGCTCATTTCCCATGAGAACATTTCTTCAATGTATAACAGCTTATAATTTTGTAGTGATTTGAAATGAAATTGAATTTCATTGAATTTTCACAGCCAACAAGAGAGTTCAGGCTTAGATTTGGAGGAAACCATTTGTCTTGGTCTGTCAAGTCTATCAAAATTTAGGACAAAAGACAGTTTTATGTCACTGAATGTGAGCCAGAGATGCTGAAAGTAAAGTGAAACAGTTATTTATATATATGTATGTATGTATATGCTTCCTTTCTTGACAAGAATAGTTGGGGATCTCTCAACAAGGCAGAATTAAGTTGATTGGGATTTCTTATTATTGATGGCCCTGAGGCCAGATAGTTGTGGCCTTCATACTGGCAGAATTTTCATTTAATTCATACATGAACTCAGATCCAAATATTGATTTTTGTTATTATTTAAGACTCTTTTTATATGGAATTTTAAAAGGCTAAAGAGGGTGGTAGATGCTTCCTTTGTGGATATTGCAGCATATAGTCTATTACTGAGTATAAAGCAGTCCTACTTTGGACATCAGTGGGAAGGGAATGGAATTTTTCCCATTAAAAATGGAAAAAAAAAATCTTTTGAAGCAACTTTTCACCAATAACTCCACACAATTGTGATAATTGCTTATATGATTTGATGGTCTAAGCTCTAAATAAAAGGAATGTATAGTCTTGGTCTAGTTCTGTATCTGAATATCCACATTTTTTTTTAAATGACCATTGCAATTGATTTTTAAGATATTCTTCAGTGAATTTTTGTGCCTCTTTTACCATTTGGTCAGTTCTATTTTTTTAAGGTGTTACCATCTTCAGTAATTTTTTTGTGCTGCTCTAACCAAGCTATTGACTGTATTTTCATATTTTTCTTGCACCATTCTCATTTCTTTTTCCAATTTTTCCTCTATCTCTTTTATTTTATTTTTAAAATCTTTTTTGATCTTTTCCAGGAATTCTTTCTGGGCCTGTGATCAATTCACATTTTTGGAGGTTTTGTTTATAGATGCTTTGACATTGTTATCTTCTAGGTTTATGTCTTGATCTTACCTGTCACCATGATAACTTGTTATGGTCAGGTTCTTTCATTGTTTGCTTATTTATTCCAGCCTATTTCTTGACTTTGAACTTTATGTTAAAGTCGGTTCTGCTTCAAGTGTGGAAGGGTTCTTGTGCCATGCTTCAGGCCTTTCTTGCTGGCATTTTCAGAGCTAGCTCTAGGATTCTGTAGGTTTTCAGTGTTTCCAAGGTGGTATGATCTAAGGAGAGGTATGGACACTGCTCTCTTCGTCTGTGCTCTGATCTTTATCCAGGAAGGGACCTTGTTACCCTACAGCCACCAGTGCTAGCACTCCTCCTGGCCCTGCAACTGTGACCAGGTGCTCAGCTCTCCGGAATGCACAACTGCCAGTGTTCCCCTCTGTCTTGGAATTGAGACCATGGTCTCTACTCCCCTGTGAGCAACCACAAATACTCCTTTTCTCCCTAGAACTGCCACCTTGGCCCTTGCCTCCCTGAGATTGCAAGTGCTATTAATCCTTTTGGCCCTGGTGCTGTGACCTAGAACTATGTATGGGCAATGCAGCAGGGTCCTGAATCCAGCTCTGGTAAGGGATGCCCATAACCTTTATGACCAGTTTTCTGTCACCACTGGCAGTGGCTGAAAGTCCAGAAGCCACTGCAACCAATGCAGCCACCTCCAACGCCCCCTGCTGGTGCCACAAAGGCCTGTACTGCCCAGTCTCAGTCTACACTGTGTTCCAGGTGCCACCATCACCCTGTTGAGACAGACCTTTCCTGCCAACTTACTAAGTTGCTTGGGCTAGAAAATTATTTCATCTGACCTTTTTGATAGTTCTGACATGCCAGAATTCAACCTGGGGTGTAATTTTAGAGGGGAATTTGGGAGAGCTCAGCCTGAATGCTTCTCTACGCCACCATCTAGACTCCTCCTCCCTCCATTACAATTGATTTTAAATTGATACTAACTTCCCAATAATTTGTGATCTTAGAGAATTTCCTGGAGACTCAGAGAGGTTAAATAACTTGCCACAGTAGGATTTGAACCCAGAAATTCCTGAAAATAATGCTCTCAATTCACTGCTCCACCCTGCCTCTCCTAAAAAGGAAGGAGAGCCAATGATTCCTTCAGTCTTAATACTATTTTTTGTTTTCCAAAGCACAAAAGTTATTTTGATTAAAGAGGGCTTCCTAGATTACAACTGAAGTGAATCAGAGGATTATATAATCATCCAGTGAGCTGAATACATATGTGTCTAGGGCAAGTATTTCCTCTGGTAAGAGCATCAAGTGAACTGTTAAGTTTTACAATTTACCAATTGCTAACAGAAAGGAAGACAAGCAGCATGGTTCAGTGGATAGAGAACTAGTCTTAGGGTCAGGATGTCCTGGGTTCAAGTTTTACATCTAATATACACATGGCTGTATGACTTTGGGCAAGTCACTTAACCTCTGAGTATTTCAGGAAACTTCTAAGCTGTGGAAAAGTTATTGATCTATACTGATATAGAGAGTTTTCTTACTGCATACACCCTACATAATAAAAGCACAGATCTTAGATTTCTTTTTCAAAAAGCTAAAAGTAAGGGTATGACTACATACATAGCTAGATCTCAGAAGAACTTTATATAGGAGTGGCTAGGTGGTGCAGTGAATAGAGCACCAGCCCTGGAGTCAGGAGGACTTGAGTTCAAATCCGGCCTCAGACACTTGTCACACTTACTAGCCATGTGACTTTGGGCAAGTCACTTAACCTCAATTGCCCTCCAAAAAGCAAAAAAAAAAGAGCTTTATATTTTTCTACCACGGTGCATAAGGGTAAAAGGACCTCGGCTCAGTTCCTGAATCTGGCATACAATAGTTATCTGACCCTGGAAAAGTCATTACACCTCTTGGTTCTCACAGGCAACCTTCTAAGACTAAAAAGCATTGATAAGTTGTTGTTTCTGCTTCAGTGGACAAAATGTTCAGTTTCCATGTCAAGAGTTCCCTACAATGATAAAATCCCAAGAGCAGATCAATAAATGTCAAAGCTCCTCATTTCAGCTTTTGCCGCTGTGTAACCATAGGCAAATCACTTTACTGCTCAAGTCTCAATTTCCACATTCTGAAAATGAGAATAGTGGACTCAGCCATGTCTGAGGTTCCTTCCTAACATTAAGATCTGATAACATCAATACTGTGAATTTTTCATTGGCTTTTTCAGGAAAGTTTTCATTTCCTTAATGCCAATTCATGACAATCTTCTTGTTTAACAGAATTATGGATGAGTCTGGTTGAATACCAAATGACTACAATCTCTTGGGGGCTGTTGCTCTATATTCCTCAGCATTTATTCTCCTAGGTCTCTGAAATTTACATTTTAAGAGATCAGTTTCTCAAACCCACCAAGGGTTATGATATAGCAAACCATATATATTTTTATCCTCATGCCTCTGGCTAAAGATAAAAACCACCAACAACAAATGCCAAAGTTCTTGAACTTTCAAACCTGTTACAGTTTTATGCTGTCATTAAAATAGATTAAATGCATTGTTTTGACTGAAGAAAAAAGCATTGTCTCTGTAAATTTTTATGGTGTACTCCAAAGGCAGGGCTTTCTCATAATCCTTGGAATAAACAAAGTCTTAAATTCCGCAGACCAAAGAGTAAAATAAAAACAAAATTAAAAATTGACCACACACACCTGCCTATTTAACTGTAACATATGTGATTAACAGCAAGATTTAGTACTTGGGAATGGGGGGGAGGGGGAAGGTACCCAGCAAGACTTCAGTGAATGCAAGGAGTTCTAAGACTGTGACAACTTGCCTTCTAGTTTAGGAGAAATGCACAAAGATGATACTTGTGCTTTATAATCATTAATAATCAAGTCTTAGTTTGGCCACTTGCCAGTTGTATGACCCCAGAGAAAATCATCTCGCTTCTCTGGATCTCAGTTTCATCGTCCATCAAGTCATGCTATCCATCTCATAAAGTTTCTTGTGAGAATCAAACGAGTTCATGTGTGAAATTTGATTCAAATTTCAAAAATTCAAAATTTATTTCAAATTTGTTCCAATTGATGTGAGCTCATTATTCATTTCCTGATGGTTGCACAGCACTGTATTAGGTGGTGCAGGAAGATGCAACATTTAGAGAGTTTAGAGTTATCATTGTGCATTCCAATAATCCTCTGCTAAAGTCAGGCTTCAGTGTCCCATTATGATATAGAGTTCTTGAAGGCTACTTGAATTTTCTCAAGGGGCTCACACTTTGGTAGGTCATAGACTTGAAGCTGGAAGAGACCTCAGAGACTGTCTAGTCCCCCTTCCTTTTCAAATAAGGCCAAAGGCCCAGAAAGCTTTTATGCCTCAAGCCCTCCATCCCCTGCAATGCCTAAAGCATAAAACTTTCTTTGAGATGCCCCACTTAGGTCTTTCCTCCTTGGTTATTGACCCCTCAAGTATCCCTTCCATCATACTTTTTTCTTCTTCAGCCTCTGCTTCTTCTTGTTCAATATTTCTTCCTTAGAAGACAGTCTCTTCTTTCATTCCAAAGTGGCAATAAGCTAATCTGATTTAAGCTCTTTGTACTGGTATGCTTATGAGAGAGGGCTACAAGAATACCCCAGGGACCTTCCTTCAGTTCCTAAGCTATATGTGCATTATAAAAGGACATTCTGGAGACAATAAATAATTAGTAGTTGGTCTTTCTATTGTAGTATATTAACTCGTGTACATTAAATAACAAAAATACATAAATCAGCACAGACGATTTGGTAAAATCTCTCTGATATTTAAATATGGGTGAAATATGATGTGACTCTTCATAAAGTTATATTTTAAGATACCACTCCTTTTTAAAAGTACCAACTTCTACTATTATCCTCTTTCTACAGCTGTGATAACTGAGACCAGAACCAGATTTTATTTACTTAAGATCACACAGCTAGTTATTGGAAAGACTAAGGCTAAATTCTAGTTTTTATCTCCCATTCTGATAATTCTTGCCTCAAAATTAATTTATCTACAAAAATGAAAGCAATCCACTGATCAGTAGCATCAGAGTAGCAGTCACTGCTAGCTTGGGACATATGTTCAGGGAGGCCTAGCACTTCTGGTGAGAGGGCTTGCTGAGCCCTTTCAGGGCTTGCTCAACTGCCTTTGGTGTCCACCTGTCACCCGACTCCCACCTGTGGCTCCAAGAAGTTGCAGCATGCGCAGCAGCCACACCATCTCACGGACATCCTAAACCAGGTTGAGGGTAACCAATAGGCCTCAAACTTGTTGGTAAGTTAGGAGGATGTCTACCCCCAAGCATGTAAAGACTTCCTCCCATCAGAATGGATAGATGAGAGTAATTTATTCCAATTGCCAGCAAGGCAACTGAAGCAGGAGCTATGGAGTGTTTAGAGCTTGGTCAGACACAGAAGACATCAAGGTCATCTACTGTATCCTGGGCCATTACCAGTAGCTTGACTTTTGTCTTGCTACTGGACCTTGGTGACTCTGGAAGAGCCATTGAAGGTGACAGCTTTGTGCAACTCTGCCTCACTTACATCCAATTATGAGCAAGTCAAGACATCCCCCTGTGATATCTTTGTTCCTCTTTGTAAACAAAAGACCACCACCAATAACAACAACAATTGCTAGCTTAGAATCTATCATACAGGCAGAACATGTGGCAAAGTCTGTTGCTTTCATTTAAATGAACAAATATGAGCCTCCTCAAACTTTAAGGGGTGCAACCTCATTCTCAATACTAGTATGTCAAGGTATGAAATCCAAATACAATATTGTGGCTCATCAACTAAGATTTTCACCCTTTAAAAACATACTTTTTGGTTCTGAGAAATTTAGACAGATGTAGTCCAAGGCTGCCAGACATAAAAATGGCTTGTGATACAGATCTATGGAGAACAAGGAATGTAATGGAGTTTGATAGATTTATACTTCATTTGCAAATGATAGAGTAGCGGACAGAATTCTGTAGCAGAGTTGAAAGCCCCCAAAGAATGCAAGGAGTGATGAAGTGTGAGATGGAGTGACCAGAGCAGGCTAAAAAGTGATGATATATGATGAAGTGCAGTTGAGAATCCCAAGGAATGATGAAGTGTGATGGGCAGTGATGGATAACAGGATCAAATGAGATAACACATGTACACACACTGTACAGAACTTAAAGTGCTAAGTAAATGCTAACTATTGTTATTGTTGTTGTTGTTACTCTTATACCATTATGGAGTAGTGGATGGTGATAGTGCATAATTTGAAAAATTTAAAGTGAGGGATAATTCAAAATAAACACGGGGAAACCATAAACTCCATTACCACATGACTAAGATCGGCGCTATGCAAGGTATTTATTATGAATGACCATTGGGAATTGAGTCCTTAAACATCATGTAGAAGATGGAGTATTTTACTATGTTGAGATATTAACAGTAGCACTATTCAGTACTGCAGTTAATCTACAAGGGCTGTCAATTTTTACAATTTGTCATAGTTTTCCAACTAGATGGATTGGTTTGAAATAAATAAAATAGATCAGAATTTTAAGACATGCCCTCAATGTCAGAGAGGTAGTGGGGTGTTGTAGACAGAGCACTGGATTTGAAATTGGAAAGATCTGGCTTTGAATATGATTTCTGATATTAACTAGCTATACAGGTTGTCCCAAAAGTCTTTAGTTCTTAAAGGTTAACACTGCCCTAACACTTTTGGGTCATTCTGGATAATCTGGGGCAAGTCACTTAAGTGTGCCAAGCCTCAGTTTCTTTGTCTGTCAAATAAGGAAGAGAGACAATGTCACAAGGATAGCAAGCCAGTTTTGGAATCAGAAAGGCCAAAATTTTTGCTTCTGACACATACTGGTTGTGTGACTCTGGGAAATCAGCTAACTTCTCGGTATCTCAGACAATTTTTAAGACCATAAATTAGTTGTAGATCTCTACTTTTAGTTAGACTTTTCTTATTGAGAGTTCCTGACATTAACTAAATCAAAGCACCAAATTAAAACAATATCTTTAGCTGTTAGCTTAAGACATATAAGTATCAACTATTACTATTATATTTTTTTCCATGTTTTAGTGAAAGAGATTCATAATACATCAGAGAACAAATCCACATATAAATTAATCCATGACATATCAAATGTTTTGTGGGTTTCTCTGTAGGGGGTATTCCATACTTATCAAGAAATAAGATATTTATTGTTGTTGTTCAGTTGTGTCTGATTCTTCATTACCCCATTTGGGGTTTTCTTGGCAAGATATTGGGGTGGTTTGCCATTTCCTTCTTCAATTCATTTTAGAGATGAGGAAACTGAGGCAAACAGGGCTAAGTGACTTGCCCAAGGTCACACAGCTGGTAAGTGTCTGAGGCCAAATTTGAATTCAGTTCTTCCTGACTCCAGGTCCAGCACTCTATCCACTATACTATCTAGTTGCCTAAAATTAGATATTAAACTATTCCAATTCATGCTTATGATAACAATAAATGGGAGGCACAAATAAACACAAACACATTTAAAAGTATTATTTCATGCTTTATGGGTTGTTTCTGCCTGTGTCTTTTTCTACTTAACAGAACTGACCAAGTAAACAATTTCTTCAGTATCATAAAGGCAGTCCTGTGAAGGCTTTAATACTTTGATGTGCCTATGAAGGTTGGGATTCCCTCCAATAATGCTGACCACGACACAATAACACCTTCTCATCTTGCGTAATTCTTGTCCGTGTCCTCTCGTGTCTCTTCATAAGGGTCCAACCTAATGTGCAGGGGCCTTCACGTAGACCTTTTGACATTTTGTCACTACCATTGAAGTACGCGAAGTATCCACTATTATATCACTTGCTTTCCCAATGTGACCACATTGCCTCTTTTTTTCTGACTCTAAATCTCTGTGGTGATATTCTTTATAGCCCTTCTCCCATGCAATTCTTCCTTGGAGATACCTTGCAAGATACACGTGCCCGCTGTGACAACTTTGATTCTTCAGAGACTCTAGCATTACTTAACCCGCCTAGAGCTATGCTGGTCAATAATTAGTAACCAGTTCTGAAAAAAATGGTGATGATGATATTCACATACTTTCAAGTTTAATATGCATTTTTAACACTTTCGCCATCACTTTCTTAAGTCTAGACATTAACAAAATAATAAATCTAACCCTGATTTGTAGCACTTGCTGATTTCTGAGGAGTAAGTGCTCACATTGAATATTTAACAATTGACTAGCTCCAACACATCCCTGCAGTAAACCCTCTACCTCTTCACTCTCTCTAACAAGTGTTGGTAAATAATTTACAATTATCTTCATGGGCTCCTTTTTTCTGCAAATACTTATTTGGAGCACTGCAGTATGAGAAAGTCCAATGCCCCATGAAATAATCCTTCTTGTTGCCATAGAAAGAACAATCAAACCAATTCCTTTATCTGCTTCCCCAAAAGAGATCAATGGACTATCTTTTTAGTGACTTCTATCTTCCTTCTATATTTTGGGTATTGTTATGATTCAGTTCATCCAGAAGCATACCCACTCCTTGGTCACTGAACAAGGTTATCATATTTAGAATGACAGTTAAATTAATGCTTCTAAATGACTTAAAAACTATTTTTAACACTTTGCCACAGGAACGGCCTAAATGGAAGGTGGTAGCACAGGGCTGAGGACCATCATGTATTTTCTACGTTTCAATAGTTGCCAGGTCCAAAGAAATTAGCATGAAATGGCCAGGCTGCTGGTGATGATGTTATTATAAGAATAGTATATTGCTGATTCTGTTCTCAAGGCCTCTCCAGCACAGTAGAATTTGCTAAAGAAGGGAAGGAGAAGTGAAGGGAGGGGAGGAGAGGGGGTGGAGAGGTGGAAAAAACATTTATTAAATGCTTACTATGCTCCAGATACTGTGTTGAGCACTTCACAAATATAACTCAGTCAATTCTTGAGGGCAGGGACTGCCATTTTAATCTTTTCATCATCAGTATTTAACACAGTTTTATATGTGGTAGGAACTTAATACAAGTCTGTTTGTTTGAACTGGAATAGCTGATTCCTAACTCTAAAATCTCACAGTGCTCTAATTTAATATTAGTTGAAGGTATGCATTAGTTGTATACCTTCCACAATCAAAAAAAAAAAAGGGCACTGCATTCTCTGAACTTTCACAGTTTTACATTCACTTCATTCTCCATTCCAACTTCTTAATGTGAAGGGAATGTCTGCCTTGTCTATACAACATAAAATAAGTGGTCAATTGAATAAAGTCATTCAAAAATATCTTTCAATTCATGGAAAAAATATCAGCCATGTAATTCATATGGCAGTATGTAGATAAAACCCTTTGACTGAATGAATGTTTGCCATTTCATCTGGTAGTTCTGGTGTTTGGTAGACAAGAGTCCTAATCAGTTATGCCTTCCTATCTCAGATCCTTACATGACCCTCCCCTCTGCTACTGTAAAAAGAATCATGGTATCTATCCTTTGCATTTAATCACTTGGTATTCCTTCCCCAAGAAAACTTTCAACATCAAAAGGCTTAATTTCATCCATTTTTCTGTCCTCATTTACATTTCATGTGGAAAAGATGGAAATGGCAGATAAAAAATTCAAACCCAGTGTACCAGCAAATAGAATGCAAACTTAGAGTAGATGAAAGTGGGATAAAAAGCATTAAGATGATTCCATCTACCCAAAGTAATGGAGAGCATTGTGGGGCAGGAAACAGGATGATAAAGAATAACAAGATAATGACAGGAATTTTAAACTTTTTAAAAGAATCTATAAAAATAAAGAATATTGTTTGTTTAGAATAACTTATACTTAAACTCTCTTGTAAGCCATTTTCCCCCTCCTTGAAAATTTTAAAATAGTGGTCTTAAAAGAAAATGATATCCAGAGCAGATTAGTGTTCAGTAAGGCATATTAGGAATCAATCAATCAACAAGCATTTATACAGTGATTACTATGTTCCAGGTACAAAGCTGAGTGCTGGGAATGCAAAGAATAAGCAAAAACAGATCTTGGCCTCAGGAACTTACATTCCAATGGGAGTAACAACATGTGACACCACATTTTTAGAAGGTGACCTTAGAGGGAAAATCACTAGAAGCTAGGAGTGCCAGCAAAAGTTTACCATTTTGTAATGGCAAGGGAATTGGAAGATCTTGCCTGCCCCTTAATAAGCCTAAGTGAATTTGAGGACCTTCCCTGATTTGAAAATATACTCTTCCTCCTAATAGGCTGCATGTGGTCCCATGGAGTCTATGGTGAGACGTGTTTGCTGAAGGGTGGAGCAGAGCCCAACAGGAGAAGCTTGCTTAGGGGAGGCTTGTTTTTCAGGAAGGCCCATACCTTGTTACTTTGTAACTAGGCAGTGGGTCATGAGGGTTGTGATATTCTCTGACCCTGGAGAAGGCTATATATATACTCTGATGTGAGATTATGCTTTGGGACTTACTTATAAGTAGAGCTGTGTGATTTGGCCACATAAGACTCTGGGCAGCCATTGAGCCCCTGGCTTTGAAAATCCAGATGTTGGTGCTTCCCTCTCTGGTAACTAACCATGTAGGTATGTGACAGTCAGACACCTGTCTGTGGGTGAATTGCGTTATTTTCTGTATGTATTTTTGTCGGGGTGTTGACTTTCCCCCCTGAACTAGGCAAATGATATATATATTTGATTACAGTAAGATTGTTAGCCCTTTTGAGTTGCTTTTCTTTAGAAAAGCAGTTCAAAGAACCTGTTGTAGCAGCCATCCTGGGTATGCTAGGGTGCTTGCTGCTACACATTTGAACTTAGTCTTGAAGGTGACTAGAGATACTAGGAGACAAAAGGGAGGAGGAAGAGTTTTCAAGACATGAATGAATGCATGAAACATTTATTAAGCACTTACAGTGCACAGAACTGTGCCAAGTGCTATAGATGTAAGTAGAAAAGTAAGATAGTGTCTGCTCTCAAGGGGCTTACATTCTAATAGGAGGGAAAGGAGGGAGGGAGAGAAATTTCAAACTCATTTTACAAAAATAAATGTTGAAAACTATATTTACATGTAATTGGAGAAAAAATAAAATATTGTTAAAGAAAAAAGAGAGTGAGTTATAAAAAGCTTTTAATACCAAAGGAGTTTATATTTGATCCCAGAGATAACACAGAGCCACTGAAAGTTATTGAGAAGGGAATAGGGACAACATAATCAGACTCATACTCTAGGAGATTAGGAGACTTGTTACTGACTGTTTGGCCTTGGGCAAGTTACTTCACTGCTCTTGGTCTCAGTTTTCTCTGCATAAAATAAAAGGTTTAGACTAGATGATTTCTAAGGCTTCATCCAGTTCAAAAACGTGTTGATTCTATAAGAGACAGGAAACCAGAAAGTAGATCTAAAGAAGAATGACTTCAGAGTGAAAATAAAATCAGGATTTTGTTTCAAGAAGGATGTGTCGTTCTTACAACTCAATTCTCCCCTTCCCCATGAGGAGAGTGAGCTACCATGAAGATCTCCTTCCACAAGTTTGTATCCCATGGGGTTTCAGGTAATGGTGGAAGAATGAACTGAAAGAGGCCAGAGAATATTTTTTTTCCTATCTGGATTCAAAGGCTCTCTCCTAGTACAAGGCACATCTGTGTGACCTGACAGGAGTTACCACAACATTTCCAAAATAGCACAGTGAGAATGTTCTTCCATTGGCATCCACAAAAGCTACCAGTAAGTAGAGAGCAAGCCCACCTTCTGGTCAGCAGAAAAAAAGGGTTAAGAATCAATACTATGGATCGTATGACCTTCTAGCTGTTCTTGTTTGCACAAGACATTGTAATTATTGCATCAAACTCCAGAACATTTCAGAACCTCATAAATAACATGTATAGTCATTCAAAAGAGTCTGGCCTAACTATCCACACAAGGAAAAGTAAATGAATGCAGAATGCCTATAGTCCAGACTTACAAATGCAATTTGATCAATAATTCATAAAATTTGTCCATTGGTATATACACTGATATACACACATGTCTGTATGTATATATATATATATATATATGTATATATATGTATACATATATACCATATGTCTATACACACATATACATACATACATACATATACAGGCACACCTCATTTTATGGTACTTTGCCTTATTGAATTTCACAAATATTATGATTTTTTTACAAATTGAAGGTTTGTGGCAACCAATATTGAGCAAGTCTATTGGCACCATTTTTTTTTCCAACAGCATGTGCTCACATCATATCTCTGTGTCATTTTAGTAACTCTCACAATATTTCAAACCTTTTATTATTATTACATCTGATTATTATATCACTAGTCTGTGATCAGCGATCTTAGATTTTAATATTATAATTGTCACAAACCATTCCCATATAAGACAGTGAATTTAATTGACAAATGTCATACGTGTTTTGATTGCTCCACCAACCAGCCATTCCTTGCCTCTCTCCTTCTCCTCAGGCCTCCCTATGCCCTGAGACACAACATATTAAAATTAGGCCAAATAATGACCACTAAGCATTCAAGTGAAAGGAAGAATCATGATGATGCACCAAACTCCAGGTAGTCTTACTTTAAGATATTGCCACAGCCACCCCAACCTTCAGCAACCAGCATCCCGATCAGTCAGCATCCAACATCAAAGCAATGCCCTCCACCAGCAAAAAGATTATGATTTGCTGAAGGCTCAGACTAGGGCTAGCATTTTTTAGCAATGAAGTATTTTCAATTAAGGCATGCACATTTATTTTTAGACATAATAGCATTACATACTCAATAGATTACAGTATAACATAAAGATATCTTTTATATACACACTGGGAAACCAAAAAATTCATTTGATTTGCTTTACTGTAATGTTAGTTTTATTTCAGTGGGCCAGAAATGCACAATATCTCTGAGGTAAGCCTCACATGGGCATGTACACATCTTTATGTATATATATTTATATTTATATATATATGCATATATATATATATATATATATATATATATATATTGGATAAGCACTGTAAATAGACAAGGAATTGAGACCAGAATGGAAGAGGAGGAGGAAAGAAGGCTGATTGCTTCTGGGAAATTGCCAAGTTTGTTTTTTTTTAATGACAGTAAGTTTCTTGAAACAAAGGTCATCTTTTTAAAACAATATTCTTCCATTGATGTTGAATGGCTTCTAAAGAATGAAAGTTGAAGATCATGCAAAAAGTAACTGATACATGAGTAGTAAATGTTATTGGGCTATGGAACATTATGAAAGAGGAATAATTCAGGAGAATCAGTATAAAGAAAAATAATAAGAAAAATATATAACAATTTTTAAGTGGACTAGTCATGTTAAAACATGATGGATATCCAGCAGGTTCCACATATCCACTTAAGGTTAAAAGCATGTAAATGTGCATTAACCTAATCTGGTCAACTCCATGCAATGGATTTATGAGAGGTCATAGACAAAAAGAGGCAGAGGATGTTCAGTGATCAATATCTTAGAAGAGGGTGCCCATATCAGTGAAAACACAATTATATTGAAAACAAAAATTATATTGAAGAACGACAAAAATAATACAAGCCCAGGCAAGGGATTCATCAGCCATCAAAGTTTCTCAATTACTCCTCACCTAAATTTATCAAAGGTGAACAAATATTGGCAATTATGGGTTATTGCCATGTAAAACTCATGAGTTCTTATATGAACACTATCCTAAGGAATGAGATTGATCAGGGTAGCAATGAAAACCAAATAAACTCTTAGGCTTAGAATTCATGAGATTTTTTTTCCCCAAATACTAAACATAACCTTCCAAACACCTGCTGAGCTCCAAGTTTTTCCAGACATAAATTCAGAACCTAAATGGGGCTAATTTTGAGAAAAGGCATCAATAGAGATAACTCTGAAAGACAGAGTAACTGAAGAAGGTGGGTGGTTGCAGAAGGCAAGAGGGAGGACAGTGCAGTTTAATTGTCACTAGTTAATGCTCAGGAATCAAGCTCATTATTTTAAGAGAAGGAAAAAGGTCATCTGAAGCCTTTAACTTGGAGCTCATGAATTAAAACTGACAAGTTCAAATCAAGTCCCAGGGGTGTAGAGTGTGCCAAGTTTAATCTGGCACCTAACCACATCATTGCTCATCTATTCATAGAAGTGGAGACAAGATTTCTGAAGCTGGTCTTTGCCAGGGAGTACTACAGTGATCTATGCATGTGCCATAAATCAGTGATTCATTCCTTTGGATGCCAAAGTCCATTTCCAAGGCCATGTTTACAGAAGAACATCAGTGTTCACCAGAAGAGCCACCTTCATCTGAAGGAAACTTTAAATAGCCCAAGAGAAATTCACACACCAGTCGTAACATAGCAGACAGTCAACTTTGAAGTACAAATGTGAAGGGGAAGTGAATGTTCAACGTATGCCTTCTTCTAAAACTCGATGAAAAATGAAATGTAGAAGACAAGCTGGATCCCTGCCATGACACCCATTACAGTGTAGTCTGAGGCTCTGACCCTTCACGTTAGACTTACTGTGTTTTTGACACATTTAGTCAATTAAAACGGGTGAAGTGTAATTTGTTTTTCTTAAGTTTAATACAGCATGTCAATAGACGTTAACCAAAATTTATAGTAGGAACACTAAAGCTGCCACATGCACTTAAACAAATGAACACAATTTATCATGGTTGAAATAAAGAGAGCATCATGGGCATTTGACTTCATACTTCACATAAGCATGTTGCCAAATATAGGAAAGTGAGCTGCAGCTCACACTTCCAATGGAAAAGGCATTTTAGTTCACGTTAAATATTGGTGTGAAACATCTGGCTGGCATCCAAGCCTAAGAAGTGTTAATGTTGGCACTCCCACTGTGTACTTTTCCTGTAAATTGTTGTAGCATTTATTTGACATGGAATACCCAAAGGATTGATGAGCAAAGAAAGGAAGATTTTTTTTTATTGTGCCATATTACCTTTTTCAGTCATCTATACTAAGCCTTTCCATCTTCAAAGTCTAAACAAGTAGCCACCTGTATTCAGTCAGTGAAAGATATTTTTCATGAAACTATGGCTTGCCTTTTTTATAAACCTATAAAAGCACACATTCTCCATTTTATTAGTCAGCAAAGCAGTAGTGAATTTAATGCTGAAATTTATAAATGCAGCTCCTTTATGGAGAGCTAAACTTGTTTGCCCTGTTTAAGTGTGTAGTACATTTCATTTCATAATTTCTTTCCCAATCAAAAAAGCAAAATTGACTGCAACTTTGTGTATATTTTAATTAAGAAAATCATATACTTAACACCCATACCATTTATATGACTAACTATAGACCACTAAGGATTTAAGAGAAATGCAATACCACTAAATAAAAATTTGTTCACCACAATTAAATACCAGCACTTGAATTTGACATTAATTTTACTTATATTTCAGCAATGTTTACCAGCCACAGCCATATATTATAAAAGAGTGAGAAATTTCAGAGGAGATACTTCCATTTATTTATCTAACAAATCTTCCAGTTAAAAAGAAAAGGCTAAGAAGGATAAATTTCACTTCTATATTTTTTTCATTTGTGCCTAAGCACAGAATTCATGTTACCCTGTAAACCTGGTGGATGAGGAAGACAGCATATTTTGCCATGAAAAAAAATTCAGTATGAAAGTTGAAGACGATTTCAATGGAACGACCCAAATGTTGTATAGTTCATAAATGTGATGTTTAAAAAAAGAAAAAATAGATTTGGAATATAAGATTTAATATTGGAAGCATTTACGTCAAAAGATACATGTTTTCATTGTTATAGGTACACAGATCACAACCTCTTCATGCCTTAGTGTGCAAAAGATGGATACCAGATGGACAACCCAAGTGCTACATTGGTGTTCATAAGGTTATAAGGAGAACCAGAGGAAGGCTTACAATTGGTGGGCTCTCTACAGAGGGTCATAGGATTTGAAGCAAGGAAGAACTTTGGAAATCATTTAGTCTCATCCTCTGATTTTAGATGAAGAAAATGAAGCATCAAAAAATGAAGTGACTTCTTATAGAAATAACAGACCCTAGAGGGGACCAAGATTCTCCAAATCTAATCTAGTGTCCTCTTTATTGTACTGTGCTAAACATGAAGAGCAATCCCATGGTAAAATGAGATAATATAAAAGGAATGTGTGGTAAATTGGAAGCGAAAGTGATTACACTGAGAAGAACATGGATTCCTCCAAGCAGCAAGGTATGAAAAAACCAACCACAATAATAAACACATTTGAAAAATATTTAATGATATTCTGATGACCTGAAAAAGTTAATGTGATTTTCTAAGTGCCTGAGACTGTAGCACTAGGAAGAAGGGGTTTTGATGCATGTGACTACCAATGCTTGCCCTCTCCAAATTCATACTTTCATTTTTAAAACTATGTCTTCAAAATTAAAAGATCTGTTCATTTCTTTCTTCCTTAAATCTTTGACTGACCCATCCAGAACTTTATGTATCCACATTCTTTTCAGCAATTTAATAGGCAATTTTGTCTTCTATAGATAAAAATAGTTGTTAAACTAATTCACTCCTATGTTAATTACCAGAGAGTAAGATGCAGGTTTTTAAAAAGACAACATAAAGAGATTTGCCAACTTAACCTAGATCTTAGTCATTAGTAATGACTGCTTCTTGTGTTGGTGGGATAAATGATGTGTCAAAAAAATATCAAAAAAATAGACTAGTCAAAACAATTTTTAAGCTACTCAAGCAATCATTTGTCATCATATAGATATGTGGCATTAAACTCAAATAGAAATGGATCCTGCAAAGAAAATTGACTTGGAAAACCACAAATTAACATTATCTAAGTTGCATTATATTTTTATTTATTTGGTTAAACATTTCTCAATCTTTTCCCAATCTCAATTTTAATCTGGCTCAGGCTGCATTCTAGAGTTTTGAAGACCTCTAATGTAGACAAATATAAATAGTACCATGAATCAGGAAATTTACAAAATTCTTTGTAATGGATCACTCTGCCCTCCAACACCTCAACTTTGGTGTTTTCAATGGCTTGTGGAAAAATTCATAGGAACCAGGGAAAATGAAGTATCAAGAGGTGGGAGATGGATGTGTTCATTATTTTTTTTAATAGGCTATCAGAGGATAGTCATAGGATGATCAGGATCATGGATTTAGAACTGGAAAGGACCCAGCTGGCTGGCAGGGGCTGAGTATAGCAGTAGACTACTCTTACTCAAACCCAAACCCAAATTTGCAAAGCTCAGACCAAGGGGTAGCAGTCAGGCTTTGCCCTGGATTACATTACTCTGGGAGTGTTGAAAATTTGTTGATAACCATTATCCTTGATATCCTGGAGTGACACAATATTTAATACTCCCAAGAAAACAACAACAGGACCAACTTAGACCCTTCCCTTCAGAAGTGCCAAAGAGCCCAGTCCTAACATCAAGTCTAAATTCAGGATATAGACTAGATGAATTTAAAAAAAAAAAAAAAGGCTCCCACCATAAAGAACTATATGGTGGCAGGGACTCAAGACACAAATTCAGAAAAAGACAAAGGCTCCAAAGCAAGTATAGGCAAAGTCTTAGAGAATAACACAATTTGAGCAAAAATTCAACTAAAATTCCTGGAAAAGAAGAACAAGAGGTTTTGTTTGTTTCTTTGTTTCTTTGTTTCCTTTAATGTAGAGGGCTTCCAACCACTCCTGAGGAAAGATCTGAGCTTTGTAGAAACTTTAAAGTGCAAACACAGGAGTGAAGAGAAACATAAATAAACAATGATAAAGAACCAAATGAGGATAAACTACTTAGATTCAAATAAGGGGAGATGATACATGTGTTATCTCTGAACCCTACCATCATCAAGGATTGTAGAGGAAGTCCAATCAGACAAAGCCTGGGAGTGGTTCTGTTATGTAATGATGATCTTAAGAGAAGAATGGAAAGAGAAGAAAAGAGGAATATACTGAGGAGATTGGGAAGGGAAAGGAAGTTTAGGGAAATTATCTTACATAATCAAGGCATGCAAATACACATCCATACAAACAACGAAGAAAAGATGGGGGAAGTAGCTGACCCTTGAACTTACTCTCATCTGAAATGATCAAGAGGAATAAGAATGTGCACACAGAGTTGGGTACAGATATACATTTCAATCAATAGGAAAATAGCAAAGGAGGGAAAGAAGGGAGGAAATGGAATTAGAAGAATAGATTGAAGAAGGAGTTATTAGCCCAAAGCAAAATACACTCTAAGGATGTACAAAAATAGGCATAACTTTTTGTTTGAGGTATCAGAGAATGGGAATCTGTGGGGATGCCCATAAATAGAGGAATGGATAATCAAATTAAAGTATGTAAATGTGAGAGATTACTATTATACTGAACTCCTATTAGCATAATGACCAACCTAAATCCCAGAGGACTCGTGATAGATAAAGTAAGCTACCTACCTCCCAACAGAAAGGAAAAGGACTAAAAATCCAGAATTAGACAGATGTATTTTTGGACATGGCCAATGTGGAATTATTTTTTTAATTGACTACACATGTTAGTAATGGATTTTGTTCTTGTTGTGTTTTCATGTTGGAAGAAGGATGATTGGTGAGAAGGTAGATTTTGCTGATTAAAATTTTTTTTTTCTAAAGGAAAAACAAAAACTGGAAAGGACTTTATAGATCATCTAATTCAACCCCTTCGTTTTACAAATGAGGAAACTGGGACCCAGAGAGGTTATGATTTGTCCATGACTATATTGGTAGTAAGTGACAGAGCCAGGACTAAAACCCAGATCTTTTGACTCTAAATCAGCACTCTTTCCACTGTGCAAGGACTTTTGAATGCAGATATTTTGTGGATCACACACACAAAAAATTGTAGTAGTGCAAGTGCATAGAGTTTTTGCTACTCAACTAACTAATGGGACCTTGTGTAGACATAGTCATAAAGCATGGAGTGGTGCGAACTAAAAGACTGAAAAGCCTTTGTATGCAACATTCTAATACTTTGCCCACTCACATTTGAAAATTCAAGCTTGAATATTTTTCTGTGAAGAGACTCATGAGCAAAGAACAGAACTACCTTGGAAAATGAAATCTTTTGAGGGGCAATCATGTTCATATTCCATCTTTATTTTTTTCATATTCTTCATAAGGAAAATGTCTACATAAGAAAGGGAGTCACTTTTCCACTTTTTAAAAACTTTTTAAAGGAGAAATACTCCCCTTCCTCCCATTTTGTGCTATCATCTGTAATGGCAACTATAACTCACCAATGCCCATAAGACATGTTTTTCTTTTTATTTATAGATCATTAGGAAACTTAGCCTACTGCATTAATGTGTTACACTTACACTTTATGGCTTTCTGTCAGAAATATCTCTGATAACTAGTTTCCAGATCCACTTAGTCCATGTAAAACAAACCCCCTTTTATAGATGCATTTCTCTGTAATAAATTAACCTCTAGACTTATAGAAACCACCACGCAAAGGAAGAATAATTTGGTTGTGTATAGCTCTGAGAGCTTTATCAATGAAACCATCCATATTTCTGACACAATGAAGACTGTATCTTGAGTGATGTATTTGTGTGCTCTGGATTTTACCTTCCCATCCAAAGAATGATACTGAGACATTTGGTTTGCAAGAATAGTAGCGAAGACTCTGCCAAAGCAGGAACACTATAGATAAGGCTTTGGTAGGAAACACGGTCTAAGAAAATTGCTTTTTGTTTAAAATGTAGCAGTTTTATATTCTCTACTGTGAATTCTCTAATTACTACAATAAGCACTATAAAAAGAGAAATACATGGATAGAAGATAGGTAGGGAGAGGGAGAGAGAGAAAGAGAGGGAGAAGTGGAGGGAGAGGGAGAGAGGGAGAGAGAGAAAGCACATATTAATGCATCATAAGGGGCAGAAGGCAACCAATAATGATTGGTCAACAATTCCTAATAGATAGTACTGTAAGGAAAATATCAGAAAGAACACGCCAACAATGTCCATTTCCTTTATTAGTTTCTGGTAGTAAACAACCAAAAGGTCCAGGTTGCCAACTGACAAGAAATAAAGCTAGATATTTGCAGGTAAGACACCCAGGTGAGTAATTGAGGCCTAAAAGTTGAAAACTTAGGGCAAACTGTGAACACTGAGATATGACCAAACCAAGGAAGGCAATCTCTCTTAGCGGGAATTCATTAGGCTGGGTCTTAATAGGAATTGGTTCAGTCAGGTTCCTACTAATGAGAATGATGATGCTAGAACTAGAAGTTTAATAAATACTACTTGTTTGGAGTTGTTGTTGTTGTTGTTGTTTTTTCCAACTGAATCCTGCTTACTGGTCCACTCTCCAGAAAAACTGGGATAAATGTCTATGTCAAGATGTTAATGTACAGAAGCTATATAAGTAAATGCACATGTAAAGTATCTCTATCATTCTCAAGCAGGCAATAACCAAGCTAAGTTGATTGAAACAAAAGAGATTTTTATTCATTGATAGATCAAACTTGAATACTAGGAGAGAGGGCAATTGAAGGCAACAGAGGTACAGAATGACCAAGAAGAGATGGAAGAATCCTATACAATTCAACTAATGAACCATGCCCTAGAAAATAGGTGCAAAATGGACTGGAAGTCCTTGGCTACAATAGAATGCTGAGCAGAAAAGCAGGGACATTATATGCCAATACCTATCCCAAGTCTGGACACTGGCCACCCACCTCACCCAGGAGGCCATGAATTTTGAGCATTTTGAGACTATGTTTTAGATGTGTTCTAAAACTCCTTGGGACCATGGCTATAAATTGCTTAAAGACTGCAAGAAGTTATAGATACTTCATAAATAATCTGAAGTCATTTGTTTTATTCCTTTTATTGACTGTTCCAAAGAATAAAAACATATATACAGTTAAACATGTCTGCCTATCTGCATGGATAGTAGATACTATTATGATCTGGTTACATGATTAAGGTTCAGCAGAATATAGAAGATTCAGGGAGGATGTAAGTTTTCCCATTGGGATAGAGGCTTAGAACTTTTCTGGTTGAGCAAATATAAATTAACCACAGTCCTTACACTACCAAGGTGAGCACAGTCACCCAGAAAGTAATAAAATTGTGTGAAAGAGATCTCCTACCTTCTGAGAATGACAGAGTACTTTCTGGTGTTGGATGTAGTAAGCAACTGCTAAGAAGAGTATGTAATTTCTCAGAACCCAGTTATTATTATAAATAGGATCAGAGGAGAGGCTAGCAATGGCACCTGGTGATTAAATCTAAATGTTGGGACATAGTTAGGAATAGAACAAACCATTATATGGTTACTGTTATCGAGATAAAGAAGTGTCTGAAATTGAAATTCTACCAATATATTCATAAGCTGGAAGTGTAGAGGTACATCCACAAAAAATAAAATAAAATAAAAGAATATCTGCTTTATCATCAAACAAGGAATTCACACTAACTGTAGAAACACTGCCTGTCTCCTTCCTCTTTAACAGTTAAAAGACTATTATTTGTAGTACCCCAAAGAATAAGCAACTATAACTTAATACAAGAATGGGATCAGGGAGAATATAAGTAATGTTTTTCTACCAACTTCATTCACTCAGCTAAGGGGCAGACTACAACTAAATTTCTTTCCATGATATAGCTCTCAGGAAGAATATCAGACTTAGAGTCAGAACACCTAAATATATTTCCTGGCTGTGACCCTTACTAGCCTCCTCATCCTATGTAAGGTACTTAAAAGCCCTTTTACTAAGGAATAGTTAATGATAAACAGGGAAGTGTTTTTGTGTAAAGGAAGAGATTTCACCCATCAAATGATGAAGGATATTGCCAATATTATCAATGAACATTTCAATACCTAATATGAATATTAAAAACATTGACTTAATATATAATTCTAAAATATATGTATGAAGAAATATTTTTTGGTTGGATTTTGACAGCTTCTGAAGCAAAGTGATCCACTGCATAGATTTGAGGACTCAGATCTCTTTGTTAACTTTGTGGATTGATGACTCAATTTAATAAAAATTAGAAAAATATGAGTGTAAAGAAACAGTTTCAAAGACACCAAAAAACAAACTCTTGTGATGGACACTGCAGAGATACAAAACATGATGAAATCAGTTAATTTGCATATGTGCCTCTCTATTAAATTCTTATAAGTGTGTACCACCCTCTGCATTGAGTGAAAGGATGGGAGAGTATAATCTTTTATATCTTTATTGTGATTTTTTTATTATTTGTGTTTTTGCTTTAATATATTAGTATCTACAATATTATTTCATTTACCTTGTTACTACATAATATTAGTTTAGGTTTAAGTGGTAATAGGTTTAACATCTAAAAGCCATTAGGTATATGGCACGTTGTGTAAATCTCACACACTAGCTGGATGCTGGATGTATTACTTTGTGACTGGCTGGTTGTATAACTAGAAAACACATTGGATGGGGGCTCAGGAGTTAGATTGACGAATGGGGGAAACATGTTACCTTTCAGTCTGTGAAATAGTTTGAATGTAACTATGTGGTGGTGGTCCATCTCTTGAAATCTAATTTGAGATCAGGTTTGGAGTGAGAAAGCCAGGCCCAGTGTCTTACAAAATTAGATAAGAGGCATGAGGTGCCAGGTATGATGTTGTGGGGGTATACTTTGTATACGCCCCATTGTACAGCATTTGGCACATTACTTATTAGGGCTCACATAAATAGAAAACTCATTGGATGAAGCAACCACACATTTTCCAATATTAATTAGAATTTCTCTGACTTTAGGAAGGCTAATTCACCTCTCTGTACCTTAGCTTTCTCAACTACAAAATAAGGATGATTCTACTTGACTACCTTCTACAAATATTTATTGTAAAGAAAGAACTTTACAAACCTAAAATTTTATAGAAATATGTTACCATTAAAGACTTTAACTCAATCTATCCACTATTATAATGCCCATACAGTAAACCTTCACCATTGCCTCCATGGAATATTTAAAAAGTTACCAACAATGAATTCTCATCTTTGCTTCCATTTTCCCATTCTTCCACTTTTTATTTCATCTAAAACATCATGTTTTCTAATAACTTATTTTCTGAGAGACGTGATGAAGGGGAGAAACACTGGTTTGAAAGCTAAGAGATAACTGGGTTCAAAGTACTTTTTCCCTGCTCTGCCTCTTACAATCCCTTGCTTCTTTCTCAAGCACTGGAAAGTGCCATGAAGCTTTTCCAGATCCCCTGGTCTCCTAGTGCCCACCTTTCCCCAATTCCCTTGTATTTATATTGTATAGATTTTGAACACATTTAGTTCGTGTTCTCTCTCTCCTAACAGAATGCTAATTCCTTGAGAATAGGGATTATTTTATTTATATCTTTGCATTCCCATTGTCAAACACAGTGCCCTGTACATACTAGGTGCTTAATAAATGCTTACTGATTGGTTGGTTGATTCAACTATGTGACGGTGGGCAAATTATTTAAATTTCCTGGGTCTCAGTTCCTTCATCAGAAAGATGGAAAGAGTAATATCCATCTCCACATCCATATGCAACAGTGAAGATCAAAGGAGATATTTAATATTTGCATTATGCAAACTAGTTTCTAATACTAGCTCTATCAGTAACTAGTAACTTTGCATTTAGCAAATCACCTACCTTATCTAGGCTTTATGCTCCTCATCTGCAAGATGGTTAAAGTGTGCTACCAGGGACAGGGTGAAGGGTTACATAATATGATTTTCAAGGTTACTTCTAGCTCTTAAAAATTATTTTAGATGTATCGTTGCTACAAAAGTTAACATTAGTGAATGAAATGTCATTATTCTACCAACTGCATTAATGACATTTTACACATTTTGGTGCTACATTGTCACTCATGTTTTCCTCAACTTTCCTCCAAAAAGAGCTAGGTATCTTACATGACAATGAACATAAAAAAGAAAGGGTCAAAGATACTTTTAAACATTCAAACAGTAATATGTAAAGGAATTCAAAGATTACCTCTATATTATCAGAGGGATAAAATTTTCCTTTAAAAAAACAACAAGAAAAGGTTTCCAAACAAAGAAGAAAAGGAATCTGAAGGAGAAGAATGGAATCTAAACCTCAGTCAGATATTTAGAATGTCATAGGGAGGAGAAAAGGAAGATAAAGGACCATGGAACACTTGGGAGCTAAGTAACTTATATGGAGAGCTTCCTGGAAATGAGGGCAACTGCTTGTCCCTCAAAGAATAGTGACATTGATCCTCAGGTGACATTTAATAATGCTCATTGGAAGAAGAAGGAAGGAGTGATTGCTGTTTCTTGCTGAGAAGTATTTAAGGTTAATAAAGTACTATTTTTTAATATAATAATAACAATAGAGATCTGTTGTGAAAGGCAATAGGTATTCAGGGCATGAATCCAGGGAGTGATTGAGATCCTACCGAGTCAAACTGGTTGGCTACAAGCAAATTCTGAATATTCAAATATTATAAATGATATCATCAAAGGAATCTCTAAAGGTTATCAAATTCTGAACATGAAGTCTGAGATCGTAGGGGTACAGGTGGAGTTTTCGTCATGCTGCTGAATTTTGCTTTCCCAAAATCTAGGTGGCCAGAAAGACTTCCCAGAAACTCTATAACAAACTACAAAATGTGGTGGTTACTTCTTCCAAAGTTACTATCATTTTTGCTCTCAAAACCAGTCCCTCCTTATTAATGAGAATAAAATTGGAAATGGAATTGTCCCTTGTTTGTACATTCAACTTTTGAAGGATGGAATTATCACTAAGGTAAATGAGGAAGTTATAAATTACTCTACTTTTGGGAGAGACAAAGACACAAAGACAGAGAGAGACAAAGAGATACATAGAAAGACAGAGACAGAGAGACAGAGACAGAGAGAGAGCCAGCAAATGTCTTGATAATGGCAGTCACTTATAAGTTCTGTATAATGCTTCTGTACCAGATTCGTGATCTGTTTCTCAAACCCCTCATCAGTTTCTTCTTTCTGTTAAGGGGGCCAATGACAAAAACAGATCTGTTTCTCCATCCTTTAAATTCACCCCAATATTCTCCACCATGCTTTCCCCACTCTGGTTCCTAGATTTCCTTAAATTAGCATATCTTCTTAAAACACAATGCTACCCCATCCCTTTTTATCTATGCTGTTTTTGCTGCATAAGTTAAACTCATTCAAAGACATGAGTAAACAATACTATTTATTGAGCGCCTACTTCATGCTAGAAACTCTTCTAGGCATTAGGGATACAAGTATAAAAAGAATGAAACAAACCCTACTCTCAATATGCTTCCGTTCAAATGGGGAAAGATAGCAAGTATATATATAAAAATATTTACAGCATAAGTACACACATATATATGCATACATACAAACATAGACACACATGCAAAGCAGTTAAATGCAAAATGGTTTGAGAGGAAAGATACTAGCAGTTGAAGGGATCAGGAAAGCCTCATGTAGAAGATGGTACTTGAGCAGCATCCTGAAGGAAGAGAACTCCATGAGGCCAAGGTAAGGAGGAATATTTTTCAAGCATGAGTGATGGCTGATGCAGAAGCATGGAGGGTAAGAGGAGTGCTGTGTATGAAGATCAGAGAGAAGTCTAGTTTGGCTGGATAACAGCATGAAGGAGAGGGAGTAAGGTCCAGTGAAACTGGAAAGTTGAGAACCAGATTGTATATGGCCTTTTTTTTTTTTTTTTTTTTTTTTGCTTTTTAGAGAGAGGAAGGAAGGGCAATTGGGGTTAAGTGACTTGTCCAAGGTCACACAGCTAGTTTTTTGTGTTAAGTATCTGAGGTCGGATTTGAATCAGTGCTCTATTCACTGCACCACCTAGCTGACCCCTGTATAGGGCTTTAAATTCTAAACTAAAGAAGAATTTGTATTTTACCCTAGAGGCAATAGGAAGTCACAGTAACTGATTGAGCAGTAAAGTCACATAGTCAGATCCACATGTAAGAAAAACTATTTTAGCGGACTGTAGAATGGACTAGAATGAGAAGAAAACTTGATCCAAGATTGTAACTTGGTAAGGGATGATGAAGCTGTGTGAGTAGAAAGAATGTGAGATATAAAGATATGGTGGAAGTAGAAATATCAAGATTTGGGAACTGAATGTATATGTTGGGTAGAGAGGAAGGAGTTAAGAATAATGTTGAAATTATGATCCTGGGAGATTGAAAGAATAGTGAGTTTGGACATATTTAATTTAAAATTTCTCTAGAACAGTCAGTTTGAAATATCAAAAAGGCAATTGGTGATATGGGACTGAAGCTCAGTGCAGTGACGGGGGCTAGGTTATGTATCTGGGAGTCATCTACAGAAAAACAACAGGCAGAGAACTGTATAATGATCCAGAAAAGATACAGAGAAATAAGGGTGAAAAACGTAGGAGAGAAACCAGTAGAGAATAGTACCTTCGGCTACCATCCCACTAAATCTAAGTGATACCTATGAAGTCAAATTTACATCTGGATCTCTATTTCCTCTTTTTTTTTTCACTTAAACTTTGTACATGTGTTTCCATCTCTTACCAGGAATCTGTCAATACTATATTCCAGAAATTCTAATTCAATTCTCAGAGAGTACCTTCTTAGCCAAATTTCACTTAGCAAATTAAATTTTCATTTATGCATATCTTGCTTTGAATAGGCAATAGTGGGGAAAATACAACCTGTGCTCCTATCTTCACTTTTTTTGCCCACGGCCTCATACCCCTTCTGGTAATACCTTTTGTGCCTTTGTGGATCATTGACAGCAAGTAATTGTCATTCATGTAAAAAGCCTGGGAAAGTTCTCTAATATGTCTTGGGTACACGCACCCAGGAAGATCACAGGCATCTTTATTCCCATTAACAAGTTTTAAAAAAAGCAACCTCAGTACCCCACAGCAGGGAATCACCAGTTACTAATTACCTCTTCTTTCTCTACCTCTTTATGGATGATCAGTGTTCTGATAACTTCTTGGAAGGACAAGCAGTTTCTTCTGAGAAAATCAAGCTCTCTCCTCATCAGGAGGAGGCTCAATTTTTTTAAAACTTTTATGGTACCTCTGTTCTTTTCCTTCCTTGTCCTATATGTAACATTCTTCTATGCTCCATCTTCCTAGCAATGAGTCAAGTCTACTCTCCTCCATCTCAGATCCCTCTTTTCCCACTGAAACCTTGCATCTCTCTCTTTTAGGAGCCCTTAATTCTCTCTAACATCCTGGAGTATGGAGAGATGTTCTTTGACTACCTTCTCCTTCTCCTCTAGAAGAGAAATAAGCCTACCCTTGAACAATAGGTAACAGTCACCTAGCTACAGCAGAAATATAAACATTAATCATTGGATTCAAGTTACTACATTATTCTCCATAATGGTTGATACATTCAACATTGTTTCTTGAAACTACTTGTGGAGGTTTATATTCAATCCTAAGCACCTGGTGAAAACATTTTACAGCTAGGTATCACTTCTTGATGATCACCCCCCATATTTCCTTCCTTTATCTCAACAACAACTTTGTCAGCCCCCCTTTCCATCTTGTATCATTCTCTATCTTGAACTAGATGCCTCTTTATTTCACCAATTTCTTCCTCTTCTTCTGCCTTGCACCAATCTCCTGTTTCCCTACTTTGATGTACCCACAGATCCTCTCTATAAGTTTGCTTAACCCATAACAGTCCCCTCAGTTACTACCTATGTCCTTTATCCTTGCATCTATGTCTTCAGGTTTTATTCACTAATCCTCCTTGATCTTCCTTAGTCCTTTCATATATACCTTAATCATACTCCATACTACTTTCCTTGTAAACATGAAGTAGGATCTAAATCGATATCCGAGTCTAGAGACTGGTCTTCAAATTTTCTCTAATTTCTCCTCAATTTTTACAAATTTCTCTTCCCCAAAGTAAAAGATTGCTCCACTTCATTTGTTCAAAGTCACCTATTTGACTTCCTTCTCCTTATTTAGCTCAAATCCTTTTTTCTTCTCTTGTTCCCCCCACAATATTCTCCCATGGGAGCCAGAAGAAAAATTTAATTCAGATGAAGCTCACTAACAAGAAAACGATCTTGAGATCCTAACTGAAGACAGCAAGTGTGACCTTATAATACTTGCACTTGTCTCTGGGTGAAAAAAAGTTTATTCAAAAGAAACAGGAAAGGAAGAGGTGGTGAGTATGAAAAGGGAGATAACATTGTATATTAAATAGATTAACTTATGAGAAGAAATCTAGGAAATGGAGAGGGTGAACATGGTAGAGACCACATGAGGGAAGAGCAGTGGATGTAATGGAGTCTTGATAATGGAGACCACCTGGACAGAAAAAGGAAATAAATGAGTTTAGCCAACAGATCATAAGTCCGGGATAATGGGGCTCTTAAATTACACAAATATCTGCTAGAGTTCTACCTCTCCCCAATGCAGAGCAGCTTATAATTTCTTTTTTTGCCTTAATAACAAGTTCATATTTCTATAGGTGCAGTAAAGAACTAGAAAAAATTTTGTTCTGGGATTAATTCTCACCAATAAGAAGGAAGTAGTCACTGAGATAGAAATGACTAGAACCTTGAGAAAAATGATTACTCTGTCCTGGAATTGTCCATAGAGTAGGAGAAGAAAACAGGGCATTGTCTGATATGTGTCCTGAATTTTCGAAGAATAGGTTTAAAGTATTCAGGAAAAGAATAGGAAGAATCCTATCAAGTATGTGTGAGACGTATCTCCAGAAAGCTGATTATTAAATTTTCAAACATCTACACTTCACAAATTAACAAATGCCAAAAAAAAAAAATTGGCTCTTGGTATATTGTTTTATTATACAGATTTAAGAAGGTGATAGAGAAGAATATTAATAATGCAAATTAAACTTAAAAGTGTGCCCTGGATATATTTTCCCCCAGAAAACCAATTGTTAAACATTTATCAGCACACTCCTATGTCTCATAGATTAGGATTATATCAAGTCAGTGAGCTCTGTACCGAGGGGAAGCTATCAAGAACAAGATCCTGAAAATATAAAAAAATAACGCCAGTAAAGAGGAAAGGGGGGAGATATCTTAAGGGGTCAATGAGAGACAGACATAGACAGAGAGAGAGAGAGAGAATGCAAAGCATTCAATAACTAACATGCACAGAAGACAGAAGCAAGGACTAGTGATGTAGGATTAAGTCAAAAGCAGAGTATAGTCCTGTGAGGACTGTATCAGAACTACTAAAACTAAGAATGCATTGAGATTGTCAAGGAATCTTAAGGACACCAAAATGAGATTTTTATCTATGATAGCAAAAGAAGAGAAGCAAATAAGGGACAGGACCATTGCTAAGGATGAATATGAAGATGATAACAGACAACAAAGAGAAGGCAAAACTACTCTACTTATACATTAATTCTTTTTTCTCTGACAAGAAGAGTAATCTTTGGTCTGGAAAAGATTGAACAAAAAATGGACAATAGTGAATTTGATAGCCAAGTGAGAAGGCATATGTACGTTCTTATCTTTCCACCTATAATTTCCAGGGCAAAATGATCAAAGCAATTGCTAACATCTATATAGAGTTTTAAAGTTTGCAAATCACTCTTTACATAACTCATTTAATTCTCAAAACAACCCTGTGAAATAGATGTTATTACCCCTATTTTACAGATGAGAAAACCAGGGTTACACAGTAAGCCCCAGAAAGGTAAATTGATTCCAGATAGAGAATGGAAACTAGAACTTGGGTCTCCTGGATCCCACTCCAATGCTCTTTCCACTGTGCCACACAGTTTTGTATAGTCTTTGGAATATGACATAGATGATGTCATCAATCAATCAATAAGCATTTACTTGGCATTCTCTGTGGTAGACACTGTGCTAGAACTAGGGATACAGGTACAAAATTTGACTATCCTTGCTTGCATTCTAATCAAATCACACTGTTTTGTTAAATTCAGGAAAAGATTACAGGTCTTTCCCCCTTCCTCGAACATACTCTTTGACAACAAAGGGTAAATATTCTGCTGTTTCTAGTAGATGCTAGCAGAGGTGTAGTGCAGTAGAAAGGAAGCTGGATTTGTCACCAGAGAGACCAAGCTTAATTCCTGCCTATTTCTATAACTTTTGGAAAATCACAACTTCTCTGGATCTCGGTTCCTCAGAAGGAGTTTGATCAGATGACCTCTAAGGTCCTCTGTAGGTCTATTCTAGGAGTTTATGATCTCTCCTTCCATTTTCTTGAAGACCACATAATGTGAAGTGATAGAGCACCAATCTGCAGATCAAAGATTCTAGACCTCAGTTTTAGGATTATAAGATCCTAGGGCTCCAGATCTTCTAAATACATAGGAAGTGGGACTCAAGCAAAGCATCACTCACAGCTTCACTCCGGGAATGTAGTCCTCTTAGAAGCCTTATAGTTACCTTCAGAACTCATCTTGAGCACCACCTTCTACATGAGACCTTTCCCAATCCCCCCCATTAGCTATTGCTTTCTCTTCCCCCAAAAAATTACCTTGCATTTATTTTTTATACATTAGTAAATGTGTATGTTGTCTTCTTTTTTTACTTTATTATCCCCAGTGCCTGGCTCATAATAGGTACTTGATAAATATTATGATTGACTGATAAATGAACTCATGCATAAGTATCTTTAAAGATATTCCATATCTGCCCATAAAAAGACTGATGTAAAAATCATTATTCTCTTTATAGTTTCCCCTCCTGTATATTTTTTATTTCCAACCTTTTAGAATAAAGTTTTTATACAGCTATTTCCAATTTTGTTTTGCTACAACAAAAAGGACTGATTTTTCAGATTCTCTGAACTGTCCTCATCTGTTTGTAGTTATCTGCCCCCCCCCACAAGTGTGCTGTTTATTTAACCCTGATTTTAACTTGAAAGACCTAATATGACAGTAATTGTCCATTGTCCTCAATATGATAGTTTGCCAAACATGCTACTTTCCTCAAAGTTTTAACTAGAGCTGTGTGTGAGTCCTGGAGACACAATCTTTACTTACTTCTTACTAAATCATCCATAGCTTGAGGTTGCTTTATAGTCCTTCTTTTAGTTCAAATTATCTCATTCATTTGCATTGCTAGGAAAACTGTCGTGGTTTTTTTCTCCAGATAAGTTTATTCTCATTGTCAGGAAAGGGGTCTGAGAAAGGACAAGAGCAATTTATGTTTCCCATAAGACAAGAGAACTATGCCCACTTTTGTATTATTTGAGCAATAATGATCACAGCCCTGGGCATTTCCTGGGGATTAATGGTCGACTGAGACATCGACTGAAGGCCATTAACCTTAGCCAGTATTTAACTCTCTCAGAAAATCTGGGCAGAAGTCATTATTTCTATTGTAATATCAATAACACCTCCTCCACCACCCTGTCCCCAGGGGGGAAAAAAAAACTTTGACAAATACTTCCCCTCTGCCACTTCTAGATTTCTTTCTTTGAGCTTATATTCCATTGACTCTACCTCTCTTACCTTGAGTGGAATGATCAAAGCCCATATGAAATTCTAAATTGTTTACAACCATAACAAACCCCATCATTGAGATGACATATATGTGACAGATGACTTTTTTCTTTGTTCTTTTTTTCTTCCTGATGCTCTCCTTTCTGTGTAAGGCTCAAAATTAAATGGTGTGGATTGAATTTTCAATATGTTAGACACCTGTCTTATTAAACCTGCCACAGAGAGGACAAGTCCACTGCTGAGGCAGTAATACAAGGGCTGCAGAATGCAAGTATCCACAGAAGGTGTAAATCTGTAAAAGCAGCATGTGGTAGGTCAACACCATATATGACTTATTGGAGAGCAGGTGGGGCCAACTAGGAACCTACAGGGTTTGCTCTAAGGGCATTTCCAAGGAATGTGTGTAAAAGGGCTATTCCTCCTGGGCAGCTTAGCTAAAATGGATCTAAGGAAACTAGAATTCACACAATTTAATAAATTACACATGGGTGACCTGATTGAGGTAGCTTTGATGCTCTAGTTATGGAGACTGGCAGCAGGAGAACCCTAACCCTAGTAACACCTCATGAAGGTAAATGCTCCCCCATATCAGTAGCATTTTGACTCCCACAAGAGGAAAAACAAAAGCCAGAGCAGATATTCTAAATAGCCTTTTAGTAAACCTTAATAAAGGCATCAATAAAACTTACTTTCAAAAACAGAAAAAGGAACATGATTATATCTGTCAAAAAAAATAGCCAGCCTAACATCCAGAACATCACTTTAAGAAAGCTGAGCCTTAGATGCACAGAGAGCCAAGAACATAAGATCATAAACCTACAAATGGACGTGACCCTTGAGGCCATTTTATTTAATTTTCTCATCTCACACAAGGAAACTGAGGCCCAAGGAGTTTAAGTTACTTACACAAACATCAGAGACTACTTGAACCCAGGTCCTCTGGGGTCAGAATCAGCACTCTTTCTCCCCTGGCATATCACCTTCTTTATCTTCTACCATCAAATCTTGTAAAAGAAGCATTGCAGAAACTCTGTAACTTATTTCAAGTTTAATCATGCGCTATTTATCTTGGTGAAATATTGCCTTCCACAAAAGCACCTCATCACTGAGACAGATTAACCTTCACAATAGCACCAGCCTTATCCCATCAGAACCCTTCTCAAAAAGCTCCGTTTCCCATTGCCTATACTAAATAAAGTATATACTAAATAAAGTAGAGGCACCTCAGACTAGCTCTTAAGACACTCTGAAATGCATCTCCAAACTACCTTTCCAGGTTTACTCCATATTATACCCTTCACATGTTCTATGTACCACTCATCACTTCTCAAAGATATCCCACTTTTCCCCACTTATATACTACTCTTCCCTATCTAAAAATATTTGTTATTGGTATCCTATCTGTCCTTTAAATTGTACCCCAAAAGACAATTCTTCAGTGTATCCTAGCCACTAAATATTCCCTTTCTCCTTTGTGATTTTGTAGAACTTTGCCACAGCAAAAAACTGGAAATATAGGGGATGCCCATCAATTGGGGAATGGCTAAACAAGCTATGGTATATGAATGTAATGGAATACTATTGTGCTATAAGAAATGGGAAGGAGATGGACTTCATAATTACCTGGAGAGGCTTATACAAATTGATGCTAAGTGAGAACCAGGAAAAATTTGTACACAATCACAGACACATCGTATGTGTGATGACCAACCTTGATAAACTGGACTCTTCTCAGCAACACACAGCTATAAGACAACTCTACAAGTCTCAAGATGGAAGGAAATATCTACATTCAGAGAAAGATCTAGAAAGACTAAAGTTTAAATGGAAACTGAAGCAATACATGCTATTGTTCTTTTTCATGTTTGGTTTTGTTTCTTTTTTCCCATTGTTCACTCATT
>CM053592.1:56392605-56414764 GCA_028646515.1 Pseudochirops corinnae
GGAAACATAATCAGGATAACACAAGATCTAGCAGCTTCTACATTAAGGGATCAAAGGGCTTAGAATATGATATTCTGGAGGTCAAAGGAGCTAGGATTAAAACCAAGAATCATCTACCCAGCAAAAGTGAGTATAATGCTTCAGGGGAAAATATGGTCATTCAGTGAAATAGAGAACTTTCAGGCATTCTTGATGAAAAAACCATAGCTGAACAGAAAATCTGACTTTCTAATACAAGAAGCATGAGAAGGTAAACAAGAAAAAGAAATCATAAGGAACTTATTAAAGTTGAACTATTTACATTCCTACATGGAAAATGATAATTGTAACTCATGAGACTTTTCTCAATATGAAGATAGTTGAAGGGAATATATATATATATATATAAGTATACACATATATATATGTATGTATAGGATGGTATATGTGTGTATAAATATATATGTGAGTGTGTGCATATGTGTGTATATGTATACATAGACAGAGTGCACAGGATGGGTTGAATATGAAAGGATGATATCTTAAAAATGAAATTAAGAGGTAAGAGGGGAAAATTTGGGGAGAAGAATAAAGGGAGAGATAGATTAGGGTAAATTATCTCATATAATAGAGGCAAGAGAACACTGCTACAATGAAGGGGAAGAGCAAGAAGGTGAAATGGGATGGGTCAACCTTACTCTCATTGAATTTGGCTTAAATAGGGAATAACATGCATATTCACTTGGGTATCTTATCCTACAGGAAAGCAGAGGGAAAGGAGATAAGAGGGAGGTGATAGAAGGGAGGGCAGATTGGGGGAGAGGGTAGTTAGAAGGAAACACTTTTGAAAAGGGATAGGGTCAAAGGAGAAAATAGAATAAGTAGGGGTGGGATAGGATGGAGGGAAATACAGTTAGTCTTTCACAATATAACTACTATGGAAATGTGTTACATAACTACACATGTACAACCTATTTTGAATTGCTTGTCTTTCCAGGGGAACTGGGTGAGGAAGGAAAAAGGGAAAGACTCTGGAACTCAAAGTTTCAAAAAAAAATGTTAACATATGTTACATGCAACTGGGAAATAAGATATACAGGCACTGGGGTATAGAAATCTGTCTTTCCCTACTAGAAAGTTGTGGGGAGGAATGGGGGAGGATATAAGAGAGAACAGATTAGGGGAAAGGGTATTCAGTAGGCTCACTATTTGGGGGTGGGGGGGTAGGGGAGAGACAGGGAGAAAAATTTGTAACTCAAAATCTTGTGGAAATGAATGTTGAAAACTAAAAATAAATAAATATTTTTTAAATGCTCCAAATCACTAACAACAAAAGAAATACAAATTAAAATGATGCTGAGATTTTGCCTCATACATACTAGATTGGCAAAGATGACAAAAGAAAAATATGATAAATGTTAGAGGTGCTAGCGGAAGAGAAGCAAAGAAATCCACTAATGTTGGAATTGTGAGATGATCCAACTATTCTGGAAAACAAAAGTCGCTAAATGGTACATACCTTTTGATCCAGAAATACTTTAGCTAGGCATATGCTTCAAAGAGGCCAAAGACAGAGGGAAAAGGTTCATATATAAAAATATTTACAGCAACAATTTTTGTAATTGCAATCATTTGGAAGGACAATGAGTGTCCATCAATTGGGTACTTGCTGAATAATTTGTGATATATTCATGTAATAGCAGATAAATGAATAAGAAGAATTCAGAGAAATTTATGAAAACTTATGAATTGATCCAGAGGGAAATGAGCAGAACCAGGACAATTTACACAAAGATCACAATAAGGTTAAAAAAAAAAAAAAAAAAAGAAACATGCTATATCCATTGGTTAACAGGCAGTAGATATAGCAGGTGCAGAATAAGTCATACATACACTACATCACCAATGTATTGATATGTCTTAACTGACTATAATTATTTGCTACAAAGGTTGGGTTCTCTTGTGGGGGAGGAATATTGGGAAGTGACAGTGATGAAGAAAAGAGAATCAATAAAGTACTAAACAAAAACAGAAAAAAGAGTTGAGCAGTTCTGCCTTCTATCAACATTGATTATCATCACCCTCATCCCTTCTAAATAGCATTCCTAGTCTTTCCTTGAGTCTCTCCTTCCCCCTTTTAAATAATTTTAAAATACACACACACACACACACACACACACACACCCCCTCTTTTTCTGCTGTCCTTAGAGTTCTTTGACAGCCTAAACGTATTTATAGTACAATGGAAGGTCATTTGTAGTTCCTACTGGGGAGATTTGCTTTTCTTTTGACTCCCAAGTTGTAGATACTCTTGTTAGCTTGTTTCCCCCATACCTCTGGAAATTCTCCATTTCCTCTTAAATTCAGCCACATTAATAAATCACTTAGACTTCATCTGAGTAATAAAGACTGAAAATAATTTACTTGGAATGGCAAGTATCATGGAGCTATGAGAGTCAGTGGCACAATACAGGAAAACCTGGGTTCAACACTTAACCTTGAACACACACCAGCTGGGCCATTCAGGGTAGCTCATTCAACCTACCACATTTGTTGATGTGTGATAGTAGGCAGAATTTCCTCTTGTACCTCCTTGTATCCACTGAAATCACAGGTCTAAACCAAAAACAAATTATACCAATAATCTGAAGCCGTAGATTTTATGAATGACTCTGTTTTTGGATTTTGCTCCCTGTGAATTCCTGGGCCTTTCTATTCCTTTGATTCTTCTTACATGGTAGCTATGGTATCTAGCTTGGTGGATAGCCATAGGCAGTTTTCTCCCTCCCCTTTCCTGAGTCCCTACATTCTGGCATCTGTCATTCCCTAATTATATAAATTAGCACATGAGAGAGAGAAGAGGAGAGTATTAATTCAGACCACTAGAGAAACATACACAGGAAATGAACTGGGCACTGGGTGAATAAAGTATTATTTTTTATTAAACCTTACACATAAAAGAGTAACGTAAACATAATGTCTTAGGGATAGTCAGGGCTAAAGCCAATATATACTTAGGATGCTGGGCTAATAGCAGGGAGCATTTATGACTCAAACTGCCTGCTGGATATTTTTAGAAATGCCCTAAGAAAATGGGTTATACTTTGTTGACAGTCCAACTTGTTACTAGATAAGTACTTTTTCAGCACTCCAATTATGCTTGTTATATACTTTTGGAACATGCTAAAGTTAAGAGTCAAGAAACAAAAAAGAAAAAATGCCTACAGCCCTTTCTCAGAAGGGCAGCTATGTCAAGTACATGTGTCAATCAGTGTGTTCAACAACCCCAGCGATTTGTCTGTATAACATGCCTTTGAGGAAGAGAAACTTGGGGGAGGGACTGAAATTTACCACCCTGCCCTCCTCTTTGAAAAGAAAAGGAAAAAAAATATTTTCTGGTAGAAGATAGAAAGCAGGAGAAAGGGATAGATACCAGATCTACACATACAAGTTAACATTTGCTTAGAGACAGGCTATCAGATCTATATGGATCTTGTGCTACAATATGGCAGGAACTTTCTCACTTGCCATAGGATGCACAGCATTACATCTTGTTTCATTTTGATTTGGTCAAGTAATTTCAAATGATTGCAAGAAGAAGAGTCTGTGGGAGGAGAAGGAAAATGAAAAGGGACAAAGGAAGAGGAAGAGAAGGAGGAGGAAGAAGAAGGAAGAGGAGGTGAGAGGGAGAAGGAGGAAGAAGACAAGAAGAAGAAGAAGATGATGATGATGATGATGGTGGTGGTGGTGGTGGTGGTGATGATAAGAACTATAACAATTTGCTTGAACTGGTCCTAGAATTTTACCTCAAATCTGCAGAATTAAGCCAGCATCCAACCAGGCTCAGATTTGGAATTGTCCCAAGAGCCGTTTCAAAGTATCCTTCAAAAAAGGACATAAAAGGATACAAAATTTTATTTTTTTTTTTGGTCAGTCACCAAATTCTTATAAGTGCCTAGTGAGTGGTCAAAGGCAGCCAAGTACATGACCATGGGCATTCATTCCATATACAGAGCCAAGCTTTGAAAAACATTTGTGTCCTAGGTAAACTTTGACAATTACAACCATGAGTTACTGTACCTCATAGATTTTGAGCTTTCTTATATGCTTTATCTTGACAGTACTAAAATGGATCTGTGATCTCACTGATTTGGGTGGTCCTTCCAACATCCATCTATGCTTACCTGTCCTATGAGCCTCTTTTCCATGACTACCCAGCAAACTGTGGGTACTTTATACTCTGTCCTAGAGTATTCCAGTAGAACACAGCCTGTTTTCCTTCAACTTTGTCATGTGAAAAACCCATATGTTCTTCTTATCATACATTTCTCTAATGACATCTTTAATTATCTTGACTCAACACATATTAAAAAAAGTCTATGACCAGCAGAATTTTCTAGCATTTAAAGTATGCATTTAATAATTTTTAAAAAGCAATTGCAATAGCATTATTTCCCTGCAAGAAAGCTCTCCTGCCTGGGTTCAATGTCCACAATAGCAAGGCAAGCTCCAGAGGATCAGAATCCCATGGGTCTTTTCTATGTAGCATGAACTTGGAAAAGGAAAAGAAGAAAGAGTAACATCCATAGAAGGAAGTGTCCTGGGGTGTTGTAACTAAAAAAGGAGTGAACTGCAGCAAACAGATGTTGTAAGATACGGTATACTGAAAGAAACAATTCCCTATAGCTACTGTCAGAAGACAAGAACCTTGCACATAAATTCCATGCCATGGTTTACTTAAAGCCAAGAACCAGAGCTCAGACAAACCCAGACCCAATGGGCTAAGCAGTAGCTTTCCATTCTGGCCACTGAGAGGAGACAGGGAACAACTGAAAGTTTCCTCACTCCATCTGCCCACATGTTCAGGGAAAGTTTCCTCACTTTTTTGTAAGTTCTCCATCCATCAACACTTTGTTAGGCATAGGATATAGCATCCACTTGCATACATAGCAGAGAATGATTCTAATATTTGCTTCCCTCTTGTTATATACATTACTGTTATTGCTTAAGTGTCTTTAATATTAATATGACAATTGCTACATGGTAGATGGGTAGAAAGCCAGAGAATTAGCTTTTAAATTTGGTACCTTCTTGAAAGAGTTCTTGTTAATAATAAGGCACAAACTATCTGACAGTAGCCACTTTGATTGTCAACAGGGAGAGAAGGAGTATATAATTTGATACTTTTGGACCTAAACAATGTAAGGTTCTCCAGTTCAAGATGGCAAGCTTGTATTATCCACTGGCTGATGAGTTAAAAAAAAAAAGAAAAGAAAAGCTCAGACTTTGGGGTGCAAGCAGTTTTAAACTCTCTCCATCCATCAGCTTATCCAAATTACCAACTGGAAGAGCACCTAAGGGTTGAATGTCCATGGATTGTAGTTTATGGGGGATTAATGATAGTCTTTGTACTGATCCAGGGGAAAAAAGAACAGAATAAAGAAAATCTCAGAAGACAGCTTTTGCCAGCTCCAAAAAAATCATTAAAATAGCTTCTGTTACCTTATAGGTTGTCCTAGAAGAAATAGCAATGTAATTCACCATGAGACAGGTACCTTGAATTCCACTCCTGACCACTTGCTGCCCAAATGACTTTAGAAAAGTCAATGAGAAATTTTAACCTCTCTGGGTCCCTGGGTCTTTATCTGTAAAATTAGGAGATTGGAACAAATAATCCCTAAGGTCTCCCTCAGCTCTGAAATTCTATGACTCTATGACAAGCTCCCCACAAGAAAAATCAAGAAGACAAAGAGTGCCCATTTTCCATGTACTATAGGATGGACAGTGCATAAATTCATCCACCAGTGTGTAGGTATTAGGCAGTCACCTCAAACAGGCAATGAACTTGTTCAAGAATTAAACAAGAGGAAGAAAGCAGCATGGATTACTGTGTAGAAACAATATAGCTCTATAAATTATTTCAAGCTTCTCCCAGAAACAAAAGACATGTCTTCTTAATGTAAATGTTATATTATATATATGTATATATATATATAGTTCATTATATCATATGTTAAGTAATTATATTATATGTACATTTATTATATTGAACATAAAATCATGGCTAGGAGTCATAGACATAACTGTCTCTGAAAAACAAAATTGGGGATCACTTAACCAGAGGAGAAAGTGGTGGGCATGAGCAGGCTATAGCATTACAAACCAGAACTACATAGGGGAAGTGATATCAAGAATACCATCAAAGAAATATCTATCTGGAGAAAAAAAAAATAGTCTCATTATATAACAAAATTGAGGAATAACCAATGGATGGGAAAGCACATGCTCCATGGCTATCTATGAGATGTCAAGAGAGTGAGAGGAAAGTCCTCAGAAAATTGGAGTGACTGCCAAGGGTGAATTTGTGGTAGAATTTGGACAGGAGTTTCACAATATCAGCACACAGTGATGGGTTGCAATCAACACCATTAGAAGGAATGCCCACATCAATAAGATCAGAGATCTATTGAATATTGAAATACGAGGAAAGGTGCCTCCTATGTTCCAGGCACTACACTAAATATTTTTTACAAAGATTATGTCATGATATGAAAAGCTAAGATGTCCTCTGTAACAATGCGGGCATGAATATGCTATAATTCAAATAGTTAATGTCCTTAAGCACAAGTCCAATGAATTCTGCAAACACTCTATCTTCTGGGTAGGTTTCCAGAGTTATTCAAAATATAAGTGATCTAGAAGTCAAAGAAGCCTAAACTATCAAATTGTGTGAAATTGTACTCCAATTATTTATCTTAACATTGTGTTCTCCAAGGCAGTGCAATCCCAGTTTTACAAAACTGGAAAGGCTAAAGTGTGACACAAGTGATACACAGCATATGCAGGGGTGTGCTGGTAAATGATTAACAACCAGCTCCCTGTGGGGAAAAAATTAATATTCCACACACTTTTATTTTAATTTGCATTATTAAAATTTTCTCCATCACTTTCTTTTCTAGACAAGCAATAAAACAAATCAATGCACACACTGAAAATGTAACAATTGATTCTGGCAAACTAGTACAAGTTGGCTCCAACTAAACCTGGATCTGTCTGTCATCAGAAGGCCAGCCTTACTAAGTCCAGAGAGCCTCATGAAAAGAATGAATGAATGAATGAATTGGTGTTGCCACATCAACACAATGAAGCCATCTACTAAGAGTAGAGGTCTTCATATATAGAAAGAATACTGACATTAATGAAGTCACAGATCTTTTGAAGTTTAGAAGTAGCACATAACTATATATTGATGCTGGCAACAATGGCAGTTTCTGGATTTCTCAGCATACAACACCCAGGGACAACTTAGAAGATCAGCAGGAAAGGTCATCTGCACCTGGATGAGAGTTGAGTGCAGTCCAGCCCAGGCTGCATCAGTACTACCCTGCCCCAGCGAACCAGGAGCAGTCCTTGGGAGTGACTGAATCAGCAGTGGCAGTGGCAGCACAGCTTCCAGGGCTCTCATCCCACAGACAGTTAAGGGAGTCAAACAACTGGTCAGAAGGAGATTATAGGAGTCTCTTTGCGAGCACTGAGGCTAGCACACTTGGATACAGGTCTTAGTCTAGGTTTCTGTCCCCAGGGTAAGAAGGAGTTTGCAACAGTAGTGGGGGGAGGGGGAAGCCATCATTATAGTTCCATGGCAGAAAAGAATGCTTGTGGAGGTTCACAGACCAGACCACAGGCCAGGAGAGTAGGAAACACCTCTCCTTAGAACATACCACTTTGAAACAACTGAAAATTTACAGATCCCTAGAAGTGTCTCTGAAAATAGCTTCACAATACCCCTGAAGCTTGAGACAGTGTGCCCTCTGCCTTGGAAGCACAACCCTTTTTAAACAAACAAGTAATAGACTAGGGAAAAGATCTAACAATGAAGAAAAACCCTCTGACTATGGAAAATTATTATGGTGATGAGGAAGATCTCAAAACACACACTCAGAAGAAAATAGCAAAGTCAAAGTTCTAACATCCAAAGCCTTTGAGAAAAATATGAATTGCTCTCAGGCCATGGAAGAGATCAAAAAAGATTTTGAAACTCAAGTAAGAGAGATAGAGGAAAAATTGAGAAGAGAAATGAAAGTGATGCAAGAAAATCATGAGAAAAGAGTCAATAGCTTACTGAAGGAGACACAAAAAACTACTGAAGAAAACAGCACCTTAAAAAAAAACAGATTAGGTCAAATGGCAAAAGAGGTCCAAAAAGCCAATGAGGAATTCCTTAAAAAGCAGAATTGGCCAAATAGAATAGGAGGTCCAAAAGCTCACTGCAGAAAATAATTCCTTAAAAATTAGAATGGAGCAAATGGAAGCTAATGACTTTATGAGAAACCAAAATGCAATAAAACAAAACCAAAAGAATGAAAAAATAGAAAATAATGTGAAATATCTTATTGGAAAAAAAACAACTGACCCAGAAAATAGATCCAGGAGAAATTATTTTAAAATTATTGGACTACTTGAAGGCCATGATAAAAAAAAAAACAAAACCTAGACATCATTTTTCTAGACATTATCCTGGAAAATTGCCCTGGTATATAGAACCAGAGGCTAAAGTAGAAATTGAAAGAACCCACCAATAACCTCCTGAAAGAGATCCCAAAATGAAAACTGCCAGGAATATTACAGCCAAATTCCAGACTTCTCAGGTCAAGAAGAAAATATTGCAAGCATCCAGAAAGAAACAATTCAGGTATGACGGAGTCCCAGTCAGGATAACACAAGATTTAGCAGCTTCTACATTAAAGGACTGGAGGTCTTGGAACATGATCTTCAGGAGGACAAAGGAGCTAAGATTACAACCAAGAATCACCTGTCCAGCAAAACTGAATATAATCCTTCAGGGGGGAGAAATGGACATTCAATGAGATAGATACCCTTCAAGCATTCTTGATGAAAAGATCAGAACTGAATAGAAAACTAAATACAAAAAAAAATAGCTGAATAGAAAACTCAAATACAAGACTCAAGAGAAGTATAAAAAAGTAAACAGGAAAAGGAAATCATAAAGGACTTAATGAGGTTAAATGGTTTACATTCCTACATGGGAAAATGATATTTGTAATTCATAAGATCTTTCTTATTATTAGGGTAGTTAGAAGGAGTATATATAGACAGAGGGCACAGCTGTGATTTGAATATGAAGGTATGCTATCTAAAAAATAAAATTAAGGGATGAGAGAAGAATGAATTGAGAGAAAGAGAAAGGGAGAGGTAGAATAGGGTAGATTATCTCACATGAAAGAGGCAAGAAAAAGCTTTTACAGTGGAGAAGAAGAGATAAGAGTTGAGGGGGAGTGACTGAACCTTACTCTCAAGAGAATTGGCTCAAAGAGGGAATAACATACACTGGCAATTGAGTATAGAAATCTATCTTACCCTACAGGAAAGTAGAAGGGGAAGGGGATAAGAGAAAAGAGAGTGGTAATAGAAAGGAGGGCAGATTGGAAAGGGATAGTCAGAAGCAAAACATTTTTGAAGAGAGGCAAGCAGAAAGGAGAGAGAGAATAAGATAAATGGGGGTAGGGAGAATAGGATGGAGGGAAATACAGTTAGCAATAGTAACTGTGAAAAAAAATTGAAATAAGTTTCTCTGATAAAGGCCTCATTTCTCTAACATGTAGAGAATTGTGCCAAATTTATAAAAATAAGAGCCATTCCCCAATTGATAAATAATCAAAAGATATGATCAGTTTTCAAGAGGAAGTAATCAAAGCTATCTATAGTCAATGAAAAAATACTCTAATTCACTATTGATTGGAAAAATGCAAATTAAAACAATTCTGAGGTACTACCTCATTCCTATTAGATTGGCTAATAGGAAAGAAAAGGCAAATGATAATTTGAGGGGATGTGGGAAAAATGAGGCATTAATGCACTGTTGGTGGAGTTGTGAACTAAACTATAGAGCAATTTGGAACTATGTTCAAAGGGCTATAAACCCATGCATATCCTCTGATATAGCAATTCCACTACTAGGTATGCATCCCAAAAAAGATAAAAACCAAAAACGAAAAGGACCTCTATGTACAAAAATATTCATAACAGCTCTTTTCTGGGGATAAAGAATTAGAAACTGAGAGGCTACCCATCAACTGGGAAGTGGTTAAACACGTTGTGTGGTATGTAATTATGCTGGAATACTATTGTACTATAAGAAATGGTGAACAGGATGCTCTCAGAAAAACCTGGAAAGATTTGCATAGGCTGATGCGAAGTAAAATGCACTAGACACAAAGCAGCAGCAATATTATAAGATGATCAGCCATGAATGACTTGGCTATTCTCAGCAACACAACGATCTAAGACAACTCTGAAGGCCTTATGATGAAAAATGCTCTCCATCCTCGGAGAAAGAACTGATCATATCTGAATACAGACTGTGGCATACTTTTTTAAATTTTATTTTTTCTTGAGGTTCTTTTTCTTTTTTTTCTTTCACAACGTGACTATTATGGCTGTGTTTTACATGACTACACACGTATAACCTATATTGAATTGCTTGCCTTCTCAGTGGAGAGATGGCAGGGAGGGGGGGGAAGAAAGAGAATTTGAAATTCAAAGTTTTAAAAACAAATATTAAAAATTGTTTTTACGTATAACTGGTAAAAATTAAATACTAAATAAGTAGAAAAATTAATGTCACAACAAAATACATGCAAAAGATGACTCAAGCCTCACACTTGATTAAATGATAGAATTGTCCGATACAAATGGAACAAGTACTTAAAAGTGATTGGGGCGGGGCATTTAGGTGTGCCAGTGTATAGACTAGGACCCTAGATTCAAGATGATCTGGTTTCAAATCTGGCTTCAGTCACTTGACACTTACTAGTTATGTGACCCTGGACAGTCATTTAACCCCTATTGCCTTGCACCGCCCCCCCCCAAAAAAAATGATTTGGGGAAAATCAGCCATCCCATTGTATTATAACCACATGTAGCATTGATGCAGATGAATGTGTTTCATATCTTATATAATTTTCATTTGCTAAAAGTATAGTTGGTTGAGAGAGACAATAGTGGATAGAAAGGCTGACCTGAGAATCAGGAAGATTGGATTCAAGTTCTGCCTCTGATTGATAACTTCCTATTTAGTTATATAGGTAGCTAGGTGATATGGTGGATAGAATGCCAGGCATGCAGTCAGGAAGAACTAAATTCAAATCCAACCCCAGATATTCACCAAGCTGTGTGACCCTGGAAAAGTCACTTAACCTCTGTCTGCCTCAGTTTCCTTATCTGTAGAATGGGAATAATAATAGCACCTTCCAGGATTGTTGTGAGGATCTAATGAGATAATAATTCTAAAGCACATAGCTAAGTGCCTGGCACAGAGTAGGAGCTATATAAGTAAATGTTAGCTATTGTAATGTGAGCATCGCCAAGGCCATTAATAAGTGCCCTCAGATAGCACTCTCAGGCTCTCTAGAAGGGGCAGAGGCACAGATCAAAGAGAACAGTTAGTTCATTAATGATGGTAGTGTTCAAGATGAAAGCTTCTTAAATAAGACGACTAAAGATGCACATTTTCATATGTGCTTTAACTGTTCTGGCAAGATAGGCCAAGTTGTTCCAATAACTTTTCCTCCTTATGCATCTTAACAAATGGTAGCTAACAGCTGCGTCCCTATGCCTGCGCTGTGTCCAACCCTCTTAGGTCTTCGCATTTAAGATTAGTATAAACAGTTCCAAACCCATGATCAGATTGCTAGTAGAATAACTAATACCACGAGTCCAAGTTCTACTACTGACACCACTATGCACAGGGTATTGCTTGGGTACAAAACAGTTGCTGGTCTGCATTTGTAGAAGACGTTTCCGCTTATGGATTTCCCTACACTTATAGTCAGAGGTCCTAACCTCTGCCTCCCCTGAAAATTGTTAAACAAATTTATTTGTCTGCTTTCCAATTTTTAACTACATTTTAAGAAGGCACACTCCACATACTTTTTTCAGTTTTGCAAATGGAAAAAAATGAGACTGCACAAAATACGGAATAGCCCAAAGCCCAAATCACTCGTTTAAGGAATTTTAAAAATCACTTTAACCTATGATGTAAGGAAAAATCTGAGCTCAAAATTCTATCTCAGACAAATACTATTTGTATGACACTACCTGAATCACCCTGGGAAAGTCACATTACTTCCTGGGTCTCAGTTCCTAGTACCTTTAGATGGATACAATAATGACACCTATATGCTACTTATATGTCTTAGTTCATAGGGTTATTGTGACTCTCAAATGAGGCAATGCATGCTCAGCATTTTGTAAACCCTAAGAGCTCTATGATTATTAATTATTATTCTTATTAAGCTAGGTGAAATGGACTGTAATTTGATGTACCATCAAATAGCACTCCAGTGAAAAGTTGAAAGCAGAACCCCACCTCTGCCATCTCTAAGGTTGTATAAATAATTAATTCATGATTAGTTCATTTCAACCCACATTTGAGCCTAAGCTTGTGCTGAGTGAGGTAATATTTCAAAAGTTAAGCTGTACGATGGAATTTATTGAACTTCCTGAAGTCACTAGTGCAATTATTTTTGCCGTTCACATATTAGGCCGTGTCTCAGGAGAAAACACTGATGCCTCTCATATAATGCTCTCCCCCCAAAGTTGGAAAGTCTGTCATCTTTCTCAATATACTCACTTCGTTAAATAGTTTACAGCTTGCAAGGGGGTCACAAAGTCCGAGTAACAAAATGACTGTCCTGACAGATTTAAACAATAAAACCACCAGATTGTTACATAAATGTTTTTCTCAGAGACTGTTTCTGAAACACATACTAAATGCAAATATTGAAACACCTGCATGCCAAATACAATTCCTTTAACAGATGTTAATCCCCCTGCATCTCAGCAGTGGATTTAGATCACATAAATGTAACTTACCCCCATCAGGCCTCCTTGGAAAAACAACCAATCACCTTCCCATAGCATGACAAAGAAACTGTTACTCCTTGAATTTATAATTTCATGTTTATATTTGATAATGAAGATATCTTAAAGGGAAACAAAAATATGATGAGTGAGCAGGAGACTCAAACTTGGTCTTTAGTGGATTTTATAAAGCATTGTGGCAGTCGTCTTCCTTTTCTTTGGAAAGATTACAAAGAATAGTAAGTTAAGAAAATAGTTTATTTTTCTCTGGGGGCTTAAGAATTGATGTGAAATTGGACTGCTTTCTGTAGTCCATTCCTAATCAGCCCAAGCCAGACCAAGGGAGTCAAGTTCCCCACTGCTGTGATGGGTGCCCCAGCTCGTAGTAAAGGCTGTCTGGATCTCCAAGAATCTTCCCTAACTTTTGCTACCTTTGAGAGCCTGCCCCGTAGGGACCTTTTTAATTCTTTTTTAACTACAGCTTACTTTTTCCAGACAGAAACCAGACTTAGGAACTAACTGTTTGCCTCTGAACTAATCAAGATATGGACATAAGAATTCACAAATATATATCAATATTTCTATTTGAGTAAAACTAAGGATTCTGAAAAATTCAGTCCAGGTTATTGCCTGTCTTTGTGGCTATATTGATGTATCACACTCATGTTCAATTCAATTGAATTCAATAAACATTTTCCCAAATCTGCTATGTGCCTAACAAAGTTCTAGGCATGTGGCAATGTGGTGAGCACAATTTTTCAGGAGAAAGAAAAAGGTGACTAATCCCTAGTCACTTTCACAATAATCAGTTGACATTTGACCAGATTTGGCTGTTTTCAAACCAATATGTAGACACAAGTTCAAAAAATGAAAACTGGCATTTATAAGGAATGATTTTATTATATAAAATGTAAATGTTTTGCACAAATTTGATAAAGTTAAGATTAGAAAAAGAATGATCAACTAGGAAAAATATTTGCAAAAAGTTCCTCTGATAATATCAAGGTCTTTTCCCAAAAACTAAAGAAATAGATTCAAATTTATTGGCATAAGAGTAATTCCCCAATTGGCAAAGAGTCAATTTAAACAAAATAAATAGGCAGTTATCAAGGAAAGAAACCCAGGCTAGCTATAGCCATGTCATAAAATCTCCAAATTATTGCTACTTAGCAATGTGCAGATTAAAGCAATTCTGAGGTTCTACTTCATATCCATCAGATAGACAAGGACAGAGGGACTCTGGGTTGCTAATACATTGTTGGTGGACCCATGAATAGGTACAAACATTCTAGAAAGCTATTTGGTACTATACACAAAGTTACTAAACAGCACATGTTCTTTGATCCTGATATACCACTACTAGGCCTATGGCCCAAAGAGATCAAAGAAGGAAGGAAAAGCCCTCTATGTACAAAAAAAAATTTCCAATAGTTATTTTTGAATCATCAAAAATAAATGGAAAGTTAGGGGATGCCCATCAATTGAGAAATAACTGAATAATGTGTAGTATAGAAATATGATAGATTACTATTGTGCTATAAGACATGAAGAAATAGGTGAAGGGCATGGGGGCCTGTGTTAGTTTGAACATTTCTCATTCTCCAATTTAGAAATGGTTTCAATAAAGATTAATATTAAATGCAATCAAATTGTTTCTGGAAGAAGAAAAAAAAAGAGAAGAGAAAAAGAAAAGAAGTGAAAATCTGGCCTCAGACACTTAACACACACATACACACAAACTAGCTGTGTGACCTTGGGCAAGTCACTTAACCCCAGTTGCCCTACCTTCCTCCTTCCAAAAAGCAAAAAGAAAAAGAAAGAAAAGAAGTGAAAAAAAGAGACATTGAGTGACTTATATAAACTGATATTGAGCTTAGTAAGCAGAACCCAAAGAATTTGTACTATAACATCAATATTATGAAAACAAACAATTTAGAAGACTTTTGTAAATTGATGAAGAATGAAGTAAGCACAACCAGGAGAAAGATGTATACAGCAACAACACTTTGAAAGCTATGGTTGATTGGTTGTCTTTTGTTCTTGAAGAGGATCAAAATGACATCACTATGTTGGACTCAAGGGACAGTGTGTCTGACAGTGACTGATCAGACCAATATGAGCTCAGAAGGCTCTACCACAGGTCAGGTACAAATAGACCATATGAACATTTGGAGTGGTGATGTCTCTAAATTTGTGCATCTCATATTTCTTTTGAGCTACTGCAATTCTGCTTTGCTCATAGAGCACAGAACCTTCTCTGATGAGGGCTTGTCATGCAGAGTGGTCCTTTGCCAGCGTTTCCCATGTCACACAATCAATTCCAAAGTTCTTCAGAGAGATTCTGAGCATCTTTTAGGCAAATACATTTGCCATTCAAACAACGTGATCAGCCCATCAGAGTTGCACTCTGTGCAGTAAAGTTTGAATGCTTAGCTTGAAAAAGGACTTCAGTGTCCAGAACCTTATCTTGCCAGATGATATTCAGAATCTTTCTATGACAATTCAAATGGAAACAATTCGATTTCCTGGCATGGTGCTGGTATACTGTCATCTTTCTCAATATACTCACTTCATTAAATAGTTTACAGCTTGCAAGGAGGTCACAAAGCATACAACAATGAGGTCAGCACAATGACTTTGTGGACCTTCAATTTGTTAGACAATTTAATACCTCCTCTCTCACACAATCAAATTGTATGATTTGGGAACCTTCCAAAAACTGAGCTAGCTCTGACAATTGTGTGCCAACCTCATCATTTATATATCCCTGAAAGTATGCTGCCAAGGCAAGTGAACTTATCCATAGTATTCATAGTATTTCTCCATGTTCTAACTGACAGTTTTACATATGGACAGCGTGGTGCTGGCTGGTGTTAATTATTAGGTCAAAACTAGCACAAGCAGCAGGGAATCAATCCATACATTTTTGCTTCTCAGCCTCAGAGGCTGCATTGAATACACAATCATCTGTGAACAAAAAAAAAACAACATGCACTAACTCTTCCTCCGCTTCAGTCTTGGCTTGTACCCTTTTAAAGTTAAATAATTTACAGTCAGTGCAGGAGCTGACCTTGATGCTGTTTTCGTCCACATTGATGGTATCTACCAATGTTGCTGACAACATCACGCTAAAAAGCAGGAGAGCAAGCACACAGCCCCTACTTCGTTTACTCCACTGGTGACTAAGAAGGTGCAAGAGAATCCATCCATTATCCAGAACCCATGCAAGCATGCCATCACGAAAATGACTCATGATGGAAAAGGCTATCCACATCCAGACAAAGAGCTATGGAGTCTGAATGCGGATCAAAGTATATGATTTTCTCTTCTTTGTGTGATTTTTCCCTTTTGTTCTGATTTTTCTTTCACAACATAACTAATGTGGAAATATGCTTAATATGATTGTACATGTATAGTCTATATCAGATAGCTTGTGCTAATCCTTGAGGAAGGAGGAGGGCAGAGAGGGGGATTTAGAACTCAAAATCTTATAAAAGTGAATGCTGAAAACTAAAAATAAATTTTAAAAAGAATACATGCTCCTCAAAAAAAACTAAAAGAGAGAGGACCCTCCTTCCTCTTCTCCATGATTGTCACAGGACAATCTATTTCCTTTGCTTTTATAGAGATGGAAAATGGAGGCATCTTTGAACTCCTGGGGGATAACCTCTTCTTTTCATACAACTCTGAAAATTTCAGCGAGCTTTTGTATGTGCAATAGACCCCGTCTTGGAAATTTCAGCTGTAATAGAATCAGCACCAGGGATTTTACTATAGGAGAGGAGCTGAAAACCTCTTCTTCAATTAGAAGTTTGACTAGAGAGGGACTAACTTCAACCTAAGGTATATGGTTGATGGCTTCAGCATTGATTGATGATGGTCTGTTGAGAACACTATGGAAGTGTTCAACCCATCTCTCTAGGATCATGTCCTTATCACTAGTCAAGGTGGCCCCATCAGCACTGAGTAGCTAAGAAACACTATAGGTCTTTAGGCCATCGATAACCTTCAGAGCATCATAAAAGCACTTTGGATTGTTACTATGAGTGTAAAAATGAATTTCATCTACCTTCTTACTGAGCCAAGAATTCTGTATCTCACTAAGCTCTATTTGCACTTTACTTTTGGTGGAGCTAAATGCTGCTTTTTTAGATGAGCTACCCTGTGTCATTCTCATTTTTTTTTTGTTCAGCAGTTTCTGAATTTCCCCATAATTTTCATCAAATCAATTCTGATGCTATTTTTTGCTTTTTTTGGAGGGGGGAAAGCAGGGCAGTTGGGGTTAAGTGACTTGCCCAAGGTCACATGGCTAGTAAGTGTTAAGTGTCTGAAGCTAGATTTGAACTCAGGTCCTTCTGACTCCAGGGCTGGTGCTCTACTCACTGTGCCATCTAGCCTACCTGAATCTTGATGTTTTTCAGTGTTCTGACCCAGATGAGTAAATTCTGAAAGCTGTCCACTCCTCGTCTGCTCCATTGTTACCAACAGCATGTTGGCCCCCTTTCTCTCCAAGTTAGCAATGAACTGTTTCTGCTGGGAGAAGCACTCTAATCTGTTGACATTCTGGTAGTCATTTTGCCTTGGGGCTGCAGCTTTTGTTGAATGTGAATATTTAGCTTAGAGAGGATAAATCTATGATGAGTATAGTTTTCTGCACCACACTTCACCTTCATCACTCTCACAAGTTGTCTCTCCTCCTAACAATGACGTAATCTATTAAATTCCAACGTTTGCTGCGATGGTGCATCCACAAAGTTTTATTTCATTTAGGTAAATGGAAGAGTATCAGTGATGAGAAGGTCATGAGATGCACCAATCTTTAGTAACGAGTGACCATTGCTGTGGATGCATTTAGCAGACCAGGGTTGAGTGAAGCAGACAATTTTTAGGGCACGTTTTCTAGGAGGTGAGCAGTGTGGTCCTTCAAAAAGGTTGTTCAGACATCCAAGAGGCTGCTGAAGCCCACTTCTGCTTCAGTCTAGTAAGAAAATGACTCTATGGGCTGGGCCACCGGTGGCAGGGCTGTGACTATAGCTCCCAGTGTATCCATACCTGCTACTTCATCACTTGCTTGTTGCCACAGGACTTCGAGGTAGGTAAAAATGACAATGGTATGGATGTTGTCTTTTGATTCAGAGATAAATTGGATTTAAGTGAGACAGAGTTGCACAAAGTTGTTGGTCTCACTCTCTCTCTTGCAGAGTCATCAAAGTCCAGTGGCAAGACAAAAGTCAAGACAACTGGTGTTGGCCATGGATGTGGATGTTGGCCATGCAATGGATGACCTTGGCATCTTTGATGTCTAATCAAGCTCTAAGTGCTCCACAGTGCCTGCTTCAGCCCCCTTTCATGACCATTGGAATAAAGTGTTCTCCTTCACCCATTTCACCAGGGAAGTCTTCATATACTTGCAGTAGACACTAACCTAACTCACCAATGGGTATGAGAGCCTTCAGTTACCTTCAACCTAATTTAGCCTGTCCGCCAAAATGGTGTGGCTGCTGCATATGTTACATCTTCTTGGAGCCACACTGAGAGTGGGGTGAATCAGGTGGACACAAAAGGTAAAAAGCATCCCTGAAAAGGGTTTGGCAAACTTTATACGCACAGAACTATCATAAATATGCAACGACTATTCATGATTCTAAAGGATTGATATTGAAACAGGCTCTCCTCCACCTCACAGAAAAAAGGACAAATGTGTGTGTATGTATATGTATACATATGTTATATATATATATATAATATATATATATATATACATTCATGTGTGTATGTATATGGAGTAAGAGAGAAAGAGAGGGGAAAGGGAAGGAGGAAAGGAAGGGAGAGAGACAGAGAGAACACAGCTAATGAAGGAATTTTTTTTTGCTTGACGAGGCATATTTGCACAAGGAATTGGGTTTTCTTTTTTTCAGCTGGGTGGGGATAAGAGGAAAAGAGAATTGATTTCTGTTCATCAAAAAAATGCATATTTTTTTTTAAAAACTAGAGAGACTGAGATGGTGCTACCAATACAGAACATTGCGTGTACTTTCATGTGAGTTCACTGTTTTGCTAGTTTTGCTTGTTGTTTGGCCTTGTTACAAGAGACCACTTGCACAGTATGGGCAATCTATAAATGTTTATGATGTAAAAGCAAAATGCATCAATAAACCTTTTTTTTAATAAAGAAAAGAAATGTGTTAATAATGAAAACAAATGTATGTATGCATAGTGCCCAGAACATTAGATGCTTAATAATGTTGATTGGTTGATATTTTTTTAGCATTTCACTCAAAGATAATACCGCAGTCTGAGTTAGTAAGTATGGCTTTTATCTGACTTTCAAAATTACATGAGCTACTTTTTAAATTCCAAACACAATCTTTTCTATTGAAGCAATGATTGTAGAGAAAAGAAATTGTTTTAAAATATAACTATAAAAGATAAAGTCATATGACTTCCATTTTTTAACCAGGGTAGTACATAAAGGTACTTTTAAAGTGGTAAAAAAAAAAAAAAAAAAAACCAAACACACAAACAACACCAACAAAGATGAGATACATCTGCACATATCCAATCATTCTCCAGATTTTATTATCTCTGTTGAGCATACTAGTTCACAATCTCAGACTCATGCTTAATGATTCTCTTTCCCTTTCTCCTCATAAACAATCAACCACCAAGTTTTGTCAATTTCATATCCTCCTATCTCTTCCCTATTCATATGGCTACTCCCCTAGTTAAAACTCCTATCATTACTCACCTGGACAGTTATAATAACCTCCTAAATGGTAAAATGTAGTTCTGACAGTGTCACTCCCCTGATCAAAGATTATCACCAGGTCCCCATTTTCTCTAAGATAAAACTCTTCAGCCTGGTATTTAAGGCTCTACACTCTCTGGTTCCCAATTATTTCTCCAGACATGTTTTATTTTACTCCCCTTCACATTCTCTACATTTGGGTCAAACTGACCTGCACTCAACATCCTATCTCCAGGCTCCATCACCCTATGTCCTCTATATCTGATGTGCACTCTCTCCTCATTCTGACCCTTTAGAATCTAACTTTTAGCAAGACTCAGCTCAGTACTAGCTCCTACAAGAAATTTTTCTTTATTTTGTTGATTGGTATTTTCCCATTCCTGAAATTACTATGTATTTATATGTTATTATTATATATATTATATATTATACATGTTGTATTCTACATCCCTTTCCCTCCTTTCTCATGTAGCCTCCTTGAAAACAGAAACTATTTCATTTTTGTCTTTTTATCTTTGGTTTCTAACATGGTGCATTGAACAAAGTAGGTCTTCAATAAATATTTCTCAAATTGATTTGAATTAAACATAAATGTAACTTGGTCAACTTTATTCAGGAACCAACATTCTTTTTCTTTGTTCGTTTATGTACAGCTCTATACAACAAGGAAATGGAATAGGAAAACACAAACTTAAGTTAAAAAAAAATGCACTTATTCATTCAACAAACTAAGAGCATTTGTGTCCACAGAGTGAAACACAGTGTAAGTACAAAGAAAGCACTTTTTTTTTTATCTATCAGTAATACATCTATACTTGTCAATAAGCCTTTCAAAGGAAGGCAAGAAATAGTGCCTTACCTCACAGCATCTCAGGATTTTGCCCTCAGCATGCCTGTCACCTACCTACCCTCCTCCCCCCCCCCCCACACACACATACCCATCCCACATCACATTTTACTATGGACTGCTTTGTAGGACTGGACAACCTTTTGTCTGATGTAATTGGAGTCTCCTTTACTTAAATGGAAACAACTCAAGGCAATTAAGTCAAGCACAGTAATTATTCTTTAATTGCAAGACCATGACTGAGCCTCGAAGAGGATGAATAAATCCACAGTAACATTGATACAAAGAAACTGGGGTATCTGAGAAATCCTGGCACTTCAAAGATAGGAGATCATAACAAAAAAACAAACCTCATTCACATTCTTTGCCCAAGAATTCTGTTCCTCCAGTGGATGGTGTCTGATAAGTTGCAAACCTTCTGCCAGTTATATCATTGTTGTGGTTCTTAACTGGTTGCATTCCTTTACTGCTGCCTTGCTCTCTCTCACATTCTGACAGCTCAATCAATTAACAAGTATATATTGAATAGCTACTAGGTATTTAGCAGTGAAGTAGATACAAAATTAGTATAAAACATGATCCCTGCCCTCAAGGACCTTACAATCTTGTTGGCGAACAAGACATGGACATAGGAAACAATGTGAGAACAAGACAACAGAGAGCTAATAATAGTCTAAGAGTTTGCAGAGCTATGAGAGATACAGAAGGTGAGAGGAGGGAGAAATGAATGTGGAGGAAAGTTCCCAGGATGCAAAAAAAGTGTAGGAGCAAGTAAAGCAATTGAACTTGAGCTGAATTTTGAGGAAAGCAAAAAAGAGGAAACAAAAAATTCAAATTTAATTCTAAACAAAAGATATGGAAGTTAGATAAGCTAACAATGTGCAAGGGATAGTACTGACTATCTTATGGGTATTAATCAATTTTTCATTTCTCTGTAACAGCTCTGGAACTGTTCTTATTGCTAAACTATGAATCAATGTGTTGTATCAGTCAAGAAAGGTGTTTTTTTTTAATCTTTGCTCTCATCTCCCAATACCATGCCTTACTTATCCAAAATACAAAAACCTCCCTTGTAACAAATAAATACAGTTAAGTAAAATAAACTAACAGATTAATAATGACTAATAGTACATGCTTCATTTTATACCTATGGTCTAACACTGCTATGAGATTAGAAAAATCAATCAAGAAGCAACCAAAAGGAGCACACATATTTCACAGCTATGTATGGCACCTAAGTCTTCTAAAAGTGGGTAACATGCCCTTACTCAAAAAACTCCATTGATTTCCCATCACATTCAGAAGCAAATATTAAAAAATCCTCTATTTGGCATTCAAAGTCTTTAATAACCCGAATCCTCAAAAACGCACACCTTTCTAGTCTTGTTGTATCTTATTCCCTCCTCCCTCATATACTCTTTGATCCAGTGACATTGACCTCTTTGCTCTTCCTTGAACAAAACACTCCATTTGATTCTAGTCATTTTCACTGACTGTCTCCCATACCTGGAATCCTCTCTCTCATCTCCACCTCCTATCTTCCCTGGCTTCATTCAAGTCCCAGCAAAAAATCTTACCTTCTTTAAGAAGGCTTTCATGGTCCCCCTTGATTCTAGTGCCTTCTCACAGGGTGATTATTTCTAATTTATACTGTTATATAACTTGTTTGTACATTTATATATATATATATATATATATACATA
>CM053592.1:56414864-56424892 GCA_028646515.1 Pseudochirops corinnae
TGATTGACTTTACAAAAATTAATCAGATGTTAAAACATGACAATCTCACAAATTCAGTAAAGCATCTTCTTATTGACTGTATTGATCATAAACAACCTGTGAGGAAAGGATTAGAAATTAATTGGAAATTAAACAACTTATTGCCAAACATTGGTAGATCAAAGAACTGTTCATAGAAATAATAGAAAATTTCATCCAAGAAATGACCACAACAAAGCAATATACCAAAACTTTTGGGATTCAGCTAAAGCAGTCTTTAACAGCAAAAATTTGTATCTCTAAATACTTTTGTCAATTAAAAAGAGAAAAAGTAAATCAACGAACTGGGTATACAACTGAAAAAAAAAAGCTAGAAAAGCAACAAATCAAAAAACCCAAATAAATGCCAAATTAGAATTTCTGAAAAGTAAAGAAAAGATTAACAAAATTAAAAGCAAAAAAATTGAATTGTAAAGAAAAGTAGTTGTTTTTTAATCTATAAAACATCAATAGTTAGCTAAACTGATTTTTGAAAGAAAGAGGGAAACCATAGTCACTATCACAAGAGAAAAGGGAGAGCTCTTTGAGAGTTAAAAATATAGGGAACTATCTTTTGACTATTTCAATTCCAATAAAACTAATAACAGCTTAAAAAGATAAATATTTACAAAAGTATAAGATACTCAGGTTAAGAGAATAAGAAATAGATCATTTAAATAGCCCAATTTCAGAAATGGAAACTGAACAAATCATAAATGAACTCTAAAAGGGGAAAAAGTAGGCCCAGACAGATTATAAATTCTATCAACAATTCAAATGACAATTATACTACTATGTAAACTATTTACAAAAAATAGAAAAATAAGATACTCTATGAAATTCCCTCTAAGAGGCAAATATGGTCTTGAAACCTAAACCAGGAAAACCAAAGCAGAGCAAGAGTAAGGCCAATATCCCTAATGAATGTTAATGCAAAAATATTAAATAAAGTGTTAACAAATAAGTTACAACATGTTGAAAAGATCACATGTGATGACAAAGTTGTATTTATACCAAGAATTCAAGACTGGCTCAGTATTAGAAAAAAGCAGGTATAATTGACTGAATTAACAATAAAAATCATATTTTAAAAAATTCATGTTAATGTCAACAGATATTGAATAAGCTCTGAACAAACTTCTACACCTATTTCTAATTTTTAAAATACTCAAAAGAGGGCAGCTAGGTGCACCAGCCCTAGAGGCAGGAGGACCTGAGTACAAATCCAGCCTCAGACATTAAACACTTGCTAGCTGTATGACCTGGGGCAAGTCACTTAACCCCAATTGCCCTTCCTTTCCCCCTCCAAAAAGAAAAAACAAAACAAAATACTAAAAAGAACAGGAACAAGTTGACTTTTCCTCAGTGCAAAAAATATAATCTAGCAAAAGTCAATATTATACATAATGAAGAAAGGCTAGAGACCTTTCTGAAAAGATCAGGGATAAAGCAGAGATGTCCATTAATAGTTAATATAGTGCTAAAATTGTTACAAAAGAAAAAGAAATTGAAACAATGAGGAATGAGGATAGAAAAAGAAGAAACAAAACAAATCCATTTCACAACTGATGTTATGATCTACTTAGAGGTCACTCAGAAAAACTAGTTGAAATAATAACTTCAGAAAAACTGCAGGATATAAAATAAATACACATAAATCATCAAATTCTATGTATGCTACCAATAAAATACAGCAAGAAGAGAGAGAAAAATTCTATTCCAAACAACTCCAGAACATATAAAATATTTGGAAGTCTAGCTATCAAGATACACATAAGAACTATATGAATTCAATTTACAAAACACTTTTACATAAATAAAGGCAGCCTTTAATGTTTGGAAAAATATTAATTTTTATGATTTGGACATGCCAGTATGATTAAAATGACAATACTACTTCAACAAATTTACTTATTCAATGCCATACCAATCAACAAATAATAAAATTCATCTGAAGAAACAAAAGGTCAAGAATCCCAAGTGAAATAATAAAAAATGAAGTGGGGGGGGGGGGGAAAGACATAGTATCAGATATTAAGCCTATATTCCTAAGAAGTAATAATCATCAATACCATTTGATCCCAGTTAAAATGTTAAAAGTCAAATAGTAGAACAAATTAGGCAACAACATAATTATTCTATAAAAACTGCTGGGGAAAATGGAAAGCTCTTTTTCAAAGACTAGGCTTAGACCAACATCTCATAATATATAAGCTCAAAATGAATATATGACTGAGACATAAAAGGTCACATCATCAACAAATTAAAAGAACAAAAAAGGAAATTGCTTTCATGTAGAAATTGTTGGAAATAAGTTAATGAATAAACAAGGAATAGAAAGGATCCCTGAAAATAAGATAACCAATTTTGGTTGCATGAAGTTGAAAAGATTTTGCACAAACAAAATGAATGCAGTTAAAATTAAAAGGGCAATTAACTGGGAAATTCTTTGCAGTAAGTTTTCTGTTAAAAGTGTGATATCAAAGGTGTATAAGGAACTGATTCAAATATATAAGAACAAGAGCCATTCCCCAGCTGATAGGACAAAGACTATGAACATTCCATCCTCAAAGGAAGAACTCCAAGTATTAACAGTCATACAAAAACAAAAGTTCCAAATTACTAATCATTAGAGAAATGCAAATTAAAATGAGCAATCAACTAGCATTTATTAGGTCCTTACTATGTGCAAAACACTGAGCTAGGTGGGTGCTAAGGATATAAATTCAAAGAACTAAAAAATATCTACTCTCAAGGAGCTTACATACTAATGAGATTTTAGAAAAGTGTCTCACTAATAGTCCTTTTAGGTCAAGAATGGTCATTGTAACCATTTGGGTTCTGACATTTTTTACTATTATTTTCTTTTATATTATTGTGTTTGTTCTCTTGGTTCTATCTATTTTGTTCTACATCAGTTCATACAATTCATCCCAAGTTTCTCAGAATTCTTCATGTTTCCCATTTCTTGGAGTTGGAGATAGGTACCAGAAGTATGATTTTCTTGTTATATAGAATTCCCTTAGAGAAGGAATTCTATTCTGAGGTCAGTACCTTTTCTTCAATTTACAATCTTAGGAAGTTACCTAGAGCACTAGGTAACTAGAGACATTGAGACACTGGCCTACTATTACATAGACCAGATGGGTCATCAAATTTTATGGTACAGTTTTCAATTAAATTATTATGTCACAATTTGGCCGTTTTCCCAATTGATTGGCATCTACTTGGTTTCCAATTTTTACTATCAAAATGAGTGCTACTATGAATAATTTGTCATATATATCACTTCTCTTTCTGTCACTGATATCCTTAGGGTATATACATAGCAGTATTCATGTTGGATCAAATTATTCAAATATTTAATGACTTTTCATAATTCCAAATTGTTTTGTGTTATTAATGGAACAATTTGCAAGTCTCCCAGCAGCATGGTGATTCAGACAAATAACTTATTGTGAAGCTGTAAACTAGTACTTGGAGAGAGGGATAAATTTTTTCAAGTTGCCATAAGAAGATAAGTAGGTCAATTTACCCTTCCAACCATTGTGTTAACTTGGAATTAAGGAAGGCAAAGAAAAGGCCTTCAATGTGACAGTCTTTTATTGCTACCAAATTACGGTGGTCTAAGATAAGGATACTGTGATTTCAACAATAAAGGGAACTTCTGGATAAGGAAATTCCATCTCTCAATGCAGGTCAGCACCTGCTCTGCCACTTATAGTCGTAGAGCGTTGATTACAGAGACCAACGATTAAGTGACTTGCCCAGGATCACAAAGTCAATTTGTATCAAAGGTGGACCTTGAATTCAGGTTTTACAGACTCAAAGTCCAGCTTTTTATCTGCTATGCCAGGTGCCTTTTTTTCTGTTCTAACTTCACCCTAAATCCTGCAACACACAATTTTAGGGACTAAGAAGCAAAAATAAACCATTAACATAATGCTTCTTGGCTGAGAAATAGTAACCTGAAAAAGATAGAGAAGCTCACTAAATGCCTATCATACCTAAAGAAAAATTTTCACACTAAGAATCTAACCTACCATGTTTTTCTCCTCCCCAAGATACTGTAGTAATTGAAGGATCAATGATTTCCCCAATATAGGTTTCCTTCTACCAATGCAGCCTCTCTTAAGTTGGGAATACCTTTGTGTTTGGTCGTTGGATAATTTCTGCAGTCATAAAATTCATCAGCCTTCAGCCATTCTGATGATGAACTTCTTTCGCCTTGGAACTACAGATAGAAAAACCTTTCCAGCTCGCTTACACCTTCCAGAGTTCACTCCACTGTCACAGTCTTGGAGAACTCACAGTAAAGTCTTGAAATAACAAACTAATCAAACAAAACTTCACAAGAATGTTTCTCTTAGGTTGGATGAAAATGGACTAAGAGACTCTCTTAAGTATTTACCCCCACTCTTCCTTACTACTCCCACCCCATCCCTGCTGACCAATGAGAAATGATGAAGCACTAATCAAATCTGTGAGGATGTGGCTGTCCTCTCTGACACAGTTATCTACATATTCAGCAGTTAAGGAGCAAAGCTCATTGGGATCAGGATGGGAGAATTGAGCCAGAATGCAACAGTTTTCTCCTTCCCCTCTATAATTCACAATAGGATTCCATGACCTCAGGACCATACAGCATGAAAGTGCCTTCCAGATTGTGTCTAGAGAACATAGAGACTGGATCTACATAAAAGCTCGAGGATATACAGAACTGACTTATAAATCACTTCAAAACACTTGGACTAATGGCATCAAATCAGCAAAATGTGTTCTTTTTAGAACTGTACTTTTCACCTCGAAGGGCCTTTAGAAAGACTATCTAACATCCACTGACACAAAGTACCCTACAGTTTAATTAAATGAAAATAATTCAGTTTGGTGAATGGCCACCAGACGATTGGAGAATGTCTTCCAAATGCCACACTTTCAATAGAAATATTCAACTCTATAAAATAACAATCATTTTTTTCAGGACCATAAATCAGGCTAACATATTTGTTTCCAGAAGGATGAACACCTTCCAAACCTAAATCATTTCAACACAGTACAGCTGTCTGGAACAAGAGTGGGATTTCTCTGTTTGTTATAAGAAAGCACATTTCAAGTCACAGACTAGGGGCAAGATTTACAACTTTCTATTTAGGTATCATGGGAGAAGGAGAAAGAAGAGGAGGAAGTTGACGATGCATTGAAAAATTGGTTTTTGTTCTTGCTGGGTAGAAGATCAGATGTAATGGCTAGTCCAGTCAAGTCAGACAAACAGATTTAAGTGGTAAGGCGTGAAGGAAGAGAGGGATATGACAAAGGACAATATGGATCTTCCAAAGAAAAATATATCAATGCAGGGCCTCCACTAAAATACTTTGCCCTCATAAAGAAGGGATAAAAATATGCTTTATATTTTAAATCAGAATATTTCAAAGAATCACTGCAATACCAATATAATTTTTGCCATTTGTGAACAAAGGGCTAGATAATTTTAAGCCTAAATTACTCATAGGAATAGATTGTGTTTTCCTCACTGTCAAAGTGATTCTCTGATTATAAGTTAGGTCCTTACAGGGCTGCATTACTTTTTTCAGATTTCCAACTTAAAATTTGGAAAATTTACCATCACCCTGAAACAACCTATTACAAAGGCTATTTTGTACTCTTATTATCTATGCTCCTCAAATAAAACTATTTGTTCTTGGAATTTGGTATGCTGTTTTTATTATATATTCTTGACTCCATTTAAAAATGGTAAAGGTCACTGAGCCTAGAGTATACATGTCAATCAACAGGTTCTCAACATTAGTTAGGCATCTTGAATGTTCGAAAATGTCATACAATGAATTGTTGCACCTTAATCCTTCACTTTTTCATACATGATCAATAGGTTTTCAGCAAAAGTCTCCCCAGAGGATATGGAGATAAATAAGAAGAATAAACCTTCAAGTGTGCTCCCTCCTTTACAGAAAATCCACGATAGTTGTTGCTGTTCATTTATGTCTGTCTCTTCATGATTCCCTTTGGGGTTGTCTTGGCAAAGATACTGGAGTGGTTTGCCATTTCCTTCTCCAGTGGGTCTATTTTGCACTTTGCATATCTTAAGGTGATTATATAAATGCTAGTTACTACTATTATTTCAATAGGATTTTGACACAATTTACTATTATTTCAATAATAGTAATATTTAACATTTATATAGTGCCTACTCTGTGCTGTACTAGGCATTTTATAAATATTATCTGATCCCGATTTTACAGTTGAGGAAGCTAAGACAGAGGTTAAGTGACTTGCCTGCAAAAATGTTTAGCCACAGTAAGTATCTGACTGGATATGAGCTCAAGGCTTCCTGACTCCAAACCCAGGGCCCTCTCTACCAGTCTAGCTGTAAGTGCTACTTTTAAACACTGGCTTAGCCTTCTTTTCTCATTAAAGACCTTTCCTTTGGCTGATAAGGATCAGTCTTGATTCAGCCAGTGACACTTCCCAAATTCTCATTTGGGTCTTGTGCAGGTAAGTGGCTCTGGACAAAGGTGAAAAGGCAGTCTGCGTCTTAGGGGTAAGTTCATTTTCTCCTCAGCCTACTCATACATAATTCAGCTAGTCAAACCTCAGATCTTTTCTAGGTTTGGCATGAGGCTTCTACCTTGGAAAGGGCTTCCTCTTTACACTTACTGTCTGCTTGAGTCCTTTCTGACTTTGCCAAGTCTCAATGGGACAGGCGATCACCGCTAACACTATTAAGTTGGAGAATAGGTCGCCATCTGCCTTGGTGGAGGAAGTATCCTTACTGGGAGTTGACCACAGAGTTGGTCCCAGAAAGAAGGTATGACTATATCCAAATGCAGGCAATGGAAAGCCATCTTACAGTAAGGTTCTACTACTAAATTTTTCCTGACATCAACCCCAAACCTGTGTTTTTTCAACTTCCATCCATTTCTCCTAGTAGTTCTTCCCTCTGGGGTCAGATTTGTTGTTGTTGCTGTCGTTGACTGTACTCTCAGTGCCTGGCATACAGTAGGCTCAAAAACTGCTTTTTGATCGATTGATCCAATAGCTCATTCTGGTCTTTAGCATATTTGACATTCTTCTTTAACACCATGCTACCCTTCAGTACTAATGCTCAATTACTTTTCCTTGCTTCTATCTTCTAGAAATATCTTATTTTTGAAATTATTTTAATAATATTTAATATTATTTTATTTATATTATACATTAACTTTGTGGCTGATCCAATTCCTTCGCTTTATCTCCTTTTTCCTTTGTTACTCCACTTATTTGTTGTCCCCTAAGACAGCAAATGATAGTGAGCAGGTTATGATCCTGCCAACTTCCCTCAAAGGGAAGAGGAGTATGTACACAGTGGCTCATTCTCTTATAATAGCTGACATCTATAGAGTAGACAAAACATTTTATATGAGAGTTCATTTGAGCCTTATAATTTAAATTGGGCAAAATGGGTATTATTACACCCTTTTTACAGATGAGGAAACCAGGGTTCACAGAGATAATGTGATTTTTTTTTTCCCCAAAGCAACAAAGAGGGCAAGGAGACCTCTATTAGGTAAATTCGTAGTAAACTTAAGGAATCAGACTCATCGGGTTTCCTTGACTGTACAATGAGTTGATATGACCTCTAAAGGCCTATCTAGCTCTAGATCTAAGACTGTATGATCCTAACAGCCCATGACCTCAAATCCAATCACTGTTCCAGTATCCTTCAGTTCCCTGACACTTAATCTACATATGGCCCTCTGCCAAATCGGGCAGAGAGTCTGGCCTGTTGGTCATTTGCCCTAGAAGTTGGCATGAAATATCAGTAAGTCAGGACCAAGGATTGGGACCCCAGGATTTAAATGTTTAAGTGACAGCCATTCTCATTTTATGAAGATAACACTAAACTAAGAGCACAAAATCCATTAAAAGACTAAGGTGTTTTTTAAATCTTATCCATAAACAATAACAACAGAAAACTATGTCCAAGAAATTTCCCTCAAAGAGAAGCTTCCTTCTGGAAAGACTGAAGATTCCTCCTTCTCTGATACAGGTGGCTCTTTTTTCAGACGTGAGAAAAGCAAGTGGTGACTAACATGAAGCACAAGCTGTTGTTCTTTAAAGTCATTCCCCTCAGCTGGAAAAGGCAGCATTCCAAACACAGACTATTGCAATACAGGATAATAAACTATCCCTTGCAGATGTATAATTGTCTCTCTCCTTGCTTAAAATAAATGCTACACTCACTTTCGAAGGCTGTTCCTCATACATGGGTTAACATACCATATGGCCATATGTGGTAGAAGAAAGCCTCAATATGTGACTTCCTCTAACAATTAGTCCCAACTGAGGCATGTGCCAGTGAAGTCAAGGGGAGAAATAGAAGAGCAACTGGCAAACATACCTTTGTCACAATTCAATAATTACACTAGCCACTTCCCTTAGGTATTAGAAGCCCACATCACTTAAGACTCTTGTTTTGGTAAAGGGTCACCCCACCACTTGTCAGTGTGTCAAGGGATGCAAATAAAAGAGAAGGGGGACTCCTGAGTATCCAAAAAAGAGTCACCAAGCATCTCTGGAAATGAAATAATCAGTATTAAGGGAAGAGAGGGAGAGAGAATCATAGAGGAGGGGGGAGAGAGAGACAGAGAGAGAGGAAGGGAAGAAGGGAGAGGGAGAGACAGAGACATACAGAAAGACAAAGACAGCAAGACAGAAGGGGAAAGACAGACAGAAAGAGCAAGGTGGAGAGACAGAGACAGAGAGACAGATGAGGGGGAGAGACAGAGAGACAGAAGGAAGACGAGAGGGAGGGAGGCAGAGGCAGAGAGAGAGACAGAGAAAGAAATGAGGAAGAGGCCCATATGGGACCCCTGCCCATTTACCAAGCTCTAGTTTTGGTACTACACTCTCCTAATCCCCATATCCCCAAAGCAGCCTTAACTTGTACTCCCTAACTAGCTGTGCCTTATACCCTGCTCCATTCAGTCTAAACTAACCTCGATCTAGTGACCCCAAATCTAGTCTCCCAAGATAGAGACCCCCAGTGCTTATACTGGATTAAAACCATGATGATGATGATGACAATGACTAGCATTTACATAGAGTTTTAAGGTTCATAAAGTTCTTTACAATAGTATTTCATTTTATCACAATAACTCTGGAAGGTAGGTGCTATCATTATCCCCATTTTACAAATGAAGAAACTGAGGCAAACAGGGGTAAGTGACTTGGCCAAGGTCACACAGCTAGTAGCATGGCAGATTTGAACTCGGGTCTTCCTGACTCCAGGGCCAGTGCTCTATCGACCATGTCACTTAGCTGCCCCAGTTGGGTACTTTAAAAAAAAAACAAACCTAAGTTCAGGACATTACATTCATCTTTATCGAATTTCATTTTAGATTTAGCTCCAAATTCCAATTTTCTGAGATCCTTCTCATGTTGATTCTGTCATCCTACATGTTAGCTCTTTTTGTCTCAGTTTCATGTTATCCAGAAATTTCTTTAAACATGACACTCAGGCCTTCTTTAAAGTCACTGAGAAATGTATTGGACAAGATAGGAGAAAATATGTGTCCAGATGGCCCGTCCAGAGACCTCTGCTGAAACTGACAATAAGAACTCTTTGAGTACAGTCATCCAACCAACTATAAATCCATCTGATTCTATTATACAGCCTGTATTTTGTCATTGCCCACAAGGATGTCATTAGAAGCTTTTTCAAATGCTTTGCTAAAATACAGGTAGCCTATGTCTACATGGTGACTTGGAAATGAAAGGAGGAAATGCCCAGGAAGAAGACATGGTCAGTAGTTATCAAAAGCTGGGAGGGAGAGAATGTAGATCTGAAAATGAAATAAAGTTGAATTTTTTGAAATGGCTAATAACACCTGCAGTAGGGATGATATAAGGATTCAATGCTATAATGTATATAAAACAATTTTGGGAATTTAAAGTGCTATTTAAAATAAGCTATTATTACTAATATATCAATAATATTTTAACATATCAATAAT
>CM053592.1:56432246-56443556 GCA_028646515.1 Pseudochirops corinnae
TAGTAGATATTGGAAGTGTTATGGGAAGGCAAGCAGGCTGATAAACTGTTGGTAGAGCTAAGAAATGGTCCAACTGTTCTAGAAAATTATTTGTAACTATACTAGATGGAACCTGAGGAGGCCCAGGGGGATGCTTTTCTCCCAAAAGTGTCTGGCTCTGAACTCAAGTGGACCCAGTTCAATTATGGGGAAGCCTGATACTTAAAAGAGGTAACAAGCTGTTGTTTTTGCTGTTTTTTTCATGCTCCATGATTTGTTATGTTCCTACCCCATAGTAGAACTCCTGGGAAAATCTCCTTAATCTTAGATTGACTCATGTCTAAGGTCTGACAAAGAGGGATTAACAGGATCTTTTCTAGAAAGGAACTCAATGAACAAAATTGCTATGAGGTATGGGACAGCTATTTTTTTTTCCTCAACTACATAAGAAACACTTAAAATTCAAAAGACTCATAGACGTGAATTGGCAAATACTTAATGCACAAAATAATAATCCATCACTCCTATTGTACTCTTTTAGGAGGTAGCCAGGATATCCAGGATATTTGTGGAAATTTTGAAAATATTTCACTTTCACCTCAATCTGCACCATTCGAGCGAAAATTCAAGGTCCAGGTTTTCTTACCAGCCACAGCAGGATCTGTCTTCCTCAAGATAGTGTTCTTCTCTGAGAATGGTATAGTTTCAGGAAGCACCTACAACTAAATAAAAGGTATTCAGTTCAAGGACTCTGGGTCTCTTGGATTCCCTAAGGCTGGAAACAGTATCCTAGGATTACTGCTCAGTGATCAGTATACAATGTAAGAAATATAACGTAAAAAAGCAGCCAGGAATTTGAGATCCAGTCTTAGGCTCACCTCAACAAGCACATGTTCTCACTACCACACACTTGGAACTACTATTGCTATTTCTAGGGAATGGGAAAAGTGCCCTCACCCTACTAGGAAGTCCAAGGGAGAGCTGGCAGAGTTCCAAGTAAGATGTTCAAAAGAGCAGAAGAGACAGAGACAGAGTGAAGAGACCTTGCCTTCTCCTTTTACAGCCTGTTGAGTGGGTGTCTCTTTCTGACTTAGTCACTCATCATTTTGAAATAACAGCCTCCTCAACTTCCATGAGAAAGATGAAGTGAATAATCAGGAACCACTAGTATGAATGTTATTTAGTAAGAGGTCAGAGTCCATATAACCCACTAGAAGAAGCCAGAGCATAATAAGCCCATCCTCACATATATTTCTTGGACTAAACCTTCTACTACATAAAATAGGCATGAAACTATATGGACTAATGATACCACTAGTCATCATTTACCCAAAATAAATCAGGGATAGGTGGAAAAATCCCACATATCAAAATGTTTATAGAACACATTATTTCTAACAGTTCAATGCCCAGCTCTAGACTTGAGAAAGCCTGTGGTGGGGAGGAATAGAGAAATAAAGGTATTGCCCATTCACTCCACTACCTAGGACCAATTGACATCTTTATTACTCAACCTGGGCACTGGCCCTTCACAGGAATTGCGCATGGAAATTGCTCTCTCTAATCATAATCTTCTGTTCTTCCATCTCTCCCTCTGTCTCACTCCTCTTAAAACTATTCTCCATATTATGAATTCCATTCTTTCCAACTATCACTATTCTTTGTGATGTATCACCAACGTTCTGGCCTCACTTTCCTCCCGTCACAGTCTTCAGCCCTCCACCTTTGAATCTCTTGCCTCTCTTGTCCATCCATTTAAACACTGCCAATCTTTAAAACCAGTTCTTACTCTCAAGTTATTAAATACTCCCAGAGGAAACTAAACAACTACTTTAGCTGGGTGCACTACAAATTCAAGTTATCTAATCACAAACGACTTGCTGCTACACTGTAATCATTTTTTCTTTGATTGAATTGATCACACTCTACCAAATGATTATTATAAACACCTTCTCTCCTCAAGTCCCTTATACAAAATATACTTCTCTTTTTAAATAGATGATCCCACCTATTTCACTGAAAAAATTGAGGCCATCCAACATAAAATGCCTTAATTTCCCCACTCCATACTTCAAAACCATTCTGCTTCATCACCCATTATGCCCTCCTTTACTCCAGTCTCAGAGGATAGATAAGATGGTCCTTCTTAGTAAAGCTAATTTTTTATTTGCTTGTGCCCTTGATCTCACCCTTCTCTTCTTTAGGAGTTCATTCTACTGAACAGTCTCTCTTTCATCTTAAATCTTTCTTTCTCAAAAAGCCTTCACTTTGTCCTACCATTTTCTCAAGCTGTTATCCTACATCTCCATAGAAAGAACACTACAGCAAGAGCACCTGTGTTCAAATCTTGCCTCTGATGCTTGCTACCTGTGTGACATTTAGCTTCTCTGGTCTAATTTTCTTCATCTAAAATGAGGGGGTTGAACCAGATTGTCCTTGACATCTCTGTCAATGACCCAAGTTATGTGTAGGTCATGATGTATTTTATTATTCATGCGTTTGCTTTAATATACGTGTACCTATTAAATAATTATTATTAGTTTGCTGTATTGTTAGATGGTTATGTTTAAGTGTTGGTATTGTTAGTGATTACTTGTTTAAACAGAAATGCATCAGTGGAGATTCATGAGATATTATAATGAGTAAGGGGAGTAAATTTTGTTCCAACAGGGTTTCTAAAATCCTGAGAGAATTTGATTGTCATGGCAGTGATTTTTCTCTGGGAATCTAGTTCTGCCAGTGATGGAACAGATTGTGATAGAGCCAGAGAGTAAGTGGGTATTCACCTACTGAGATGAGTAAGAGGCATGGTGGTATAAGTAAAGACGTACCCCATGTAGCCATTACATAGGTAGCATTTTGCATGTATTTTCTGCCTCCCACAGTAGACTGGATTTTACCTGAGGGTCAGAACTGTGTGCCCTTCCATGTTGCACTTTGCCTAGAACAGAGGGGGCACTTAATAAATGCTTATTGAATGAACTTTACCCCTTTGTGGAATATTTATTAATGATAATTATGTTGACAATGATGCTCTTCTTATTGTTATTGACAATAGAATGTGCACTTTCTTTTTTAAAAAAGTCACATCAATAGACTATCTTCTACAAGATCATTTAAAAAAAAGGATTCTCTATGGTCATAGGAATTCTTCAAAGGCATTAGTAATCAATAGTGTTCATATCAAACTCTAAGGATCAGTCAGCAAATATGCATTTATTAAATGCTTATTGTGTGGCAGGTACTGTGATACGCATCAAGGATACAAAGAAAGAAAAAAGATAGTTCTTAACGTAAAGGATCTCACAGCCCAATGGAATTGAATGAAAGGAAATAGAACTATGTGGTAGACTCTGTGCTAAGCACTTTTACGAATATTAACTCATTTTGATCCTCATAATGAAGAGGTTGCAATTGTTAAGTGCTATTATTATCCCCATTTGACAGTTGAGGAAACTGAGTCAGACAGAAGTTATGTGATTTGCCCATGATTACACAGCTAGTAAATGACTGAGGCTGGATTTGAACTCAGAATTTTTTAAATCCAAGCCCAGTGCTCTAACTACCATACCACCTAGCTATGTCATAGGAGAGACAACATGAAAATATCTATATACCAGCAAGATATATATAGAATAAATTGGAATTAACCAACAGCAGAGGAAAAGAATCTTTTATATTCATTGTTTTATGCAAGCATCACAATAAACCAATGACGTAGACATTATAGATATTCTTGTCACCATTTTACAAGTAAAGAAACTAAGATTTGGGGAGGTTAAATAATTTTCCAATGGTCACGCAACTAGCAATTATTGGTGGTAAGACTGAAACCAAGGTCTTTCTGACTCCAAGTTTAACACTGTGTCCTCTCTTTCCCTTCCACAGCATAGCTGAGCACTAGGTCAAATCCAGTTATGAGAACAAATTGGATATAAATGCTTCAACTGATGTCCATTAAAAATATAAACTATTCAGCCTGATTGGGAGAGCTTATACACTAAATGATAAACCCTTTTTTAGGAACGTTAACAGTTCTAACTTTTTTTTCAATTCTTAAAGTACATATAAGTAGGGACTAGATTCATATCCTGCAGTATTACTCAGTGGGAGAAGGTCTCACACCAAGTTCCCACCAATGATGTGGGACATCTCATATTCATTTCATCAGATCTCTAAGAATGTATGCTTGCTGAGGTAAACCTATAATGACCTCTGTCTCTTTGTTAGATATACTCCATTTAAAATCACCACCTTAATGTAGTTTTGGTGTCAAGATGTTACTTCTGTATTTCAACATCTCCATCAAATCACATAGAGCTTCTCAGCTCAACAGCTGATCAAAATCTCCCACCACTTTTTCAGACATACCTTCTGTTCTCTCCTCCACATTCACCCTCACATTCCTGAATGGCTTTGTTCCCTTATTTGAAGTTATAGTTATGGCTCTGATTAACCCTCTCATTACCCATTTCTCTGCACCAACAGAAACCACAAAAGCAAATTCATTCCAAATACAGCTTAGGATAGCAAGGAGAAGTGGCAACTCCATAAAGGTCCAGGGGTTGGGTTTAATTTGGAAACATGCCCCACAAAGTTCAACTGCTTATCCAATCCTTATCCCAACTTGGAGATCTCATTAGAGTGGCACAGGGATGTGATGACAGGAAGGAATTAAGGCTCTGCCAGGCACCAGTGAAAACCAGCTGTGCACCACCCCCACCTGCCTAATTGCTTCTATGGCAAAGTGAAGTGTGTGAGAGGAGACTTTGGAAGGATAGTATCAGGGCACCTAACCCCTAGCATTTCAGAGGCCTCAGAGAAGTTACTTATGATAGGTTCCAGGATGAGAATTTCCCAAGGTGCTTATGGGTCAGATTTCTTGGGACCATAATAGAACATCTTTTTTTTACAGCAAAATAATTATAGCAACACATTTTACAGCAGCAAAGAACTGGAAACAAGTAGATGTCCATCAGTAGTGGAATTTAGGTAAGCAAGTCATGGTATATGAAAGTGATGATGTTACTGACCCGCAAAAGACCCAAATAAACAAACATGAATATTAAGAATTTAGAGAAACTTGGGGGAAAGTTGTGAACTGACACAAAGTGAAATAAGCAGGACAAAGAAAATAATTCACACAATGATTTTAACAACCAAAAGTGCAAAGAACAAAAAAAAATCAAAATTGAATATTACACAATTATAATGACCAAGCTCAGTCCTGAAGAGGACGTATGAAGATCCATTTCCCTTCCTTTCTTGGAGGAGAAAGGGGACCTGTGGGTGTGAAACGCTGCTTAAACTTCTGGATTTGGTTGCTGTGATAGTTTTGCTGAATTGCTTTATTTTTTTCTTTTTTTTATTCTTTGTTATAAGTGATGACTCCCTGTGTGGGGAAGGGAGGACTTGAACCTATATATTGTGATGATCTTGTTTCCATTCTAGCATGTTGGCTCCAGGGAATCTGTTTTCCATGCCTCTAGTATTTCCCATCTCCAATCCAACTTCCACAGAGCTACCAAAAATAATCTATATAGACACATCTATATACATGCATGCACGCAGGCCAATACCGATTTTTTTGTTTGTTTGTTTGCCTACACATGCTTATAATAGGAGTTTTGCTTTTTCTTTCATTCTCAATTGGGGAGGCATGGGAAGAAGAGAGGGCAGATTTTTGATGATTACAAAAATTATTTTTTTAATCTGTGTATACTTTTAAAAAAACAAGCTTTATGTAGCAGATATACATTTTAATATTCAATCCTCTGTAATGACTCTTAAGTTCATAATTTCAAAAATTAGTTTAAAAGAATCAGACCACTGAGCCTAGAGCTCCCATCCCAGATCTGCCTTTTAGTAGCTGTGACATTCCTTCCTCCTTTCTTTTCAGAAGTAAGAGATTTGGGGCATGGAACATTGTCTATACTGTCAGTCTTGTTTAGTTTTAATAAACTGCTTTTTTTTCTTTTTCTTTTTTATTCTGTTACAAAGGATGGCACACTGAGAAGGAGAGGGGAGATAGCTATACTTTGAAATAAAGGCAATATAGAAAAAAAAGATATCAGTAACTTTTTGACAGCTGTGTGACCTTTGATAAAGTTTTTTTTAAACATCTCCAAACCTCAGTTTCCTCATCTATTGAATAAAGATAATAGAATTTGCACTATCTCCCTTACAGGGTTGTTGTGAGGAAAGAGCTTTGCATACTTAAAGTTGTGGTTATAAATTATATATTATATATGTAGCATTGTAAAAAATATATGTGTGTACATGTATATGTGTGTGCATGTATATGCACACACACACATGCACACAAACACGCACACCTTAAAAGCCTAGAAGAATGAGTCCTCTTCCCAAAGCATACATTTTACTCCGATAAAGAGACTCATTCTTTCTCTGATTATCATTGACTCTCACTGCATTCCGCAGCAACTCAGGGTCTCTATAGGAAAGCGACTATCTTCAAAGACATATGGAGCCTACCAAAGTGACCAGAGATCTGAAAAGATAATATTAATTCTACCCCTTCTATGACTTAACTTTTTTCCATTGAGCTAAATAATCTATCTTCCTCCTTCCTTATGTTTATCTTCCCTTTTCTTGTGTTTCCCATTTCTTTTTTTTTTAATTTCTCCACCTTTTACACTTCCATTCCTTTTTCCCTCCTCCCTATCCCACTTCCTCCTACCTTGGTGATCAGACAAAGCAGTTATCAGAGTTCCCTCTTTTATTCCCTCCCTTCCCTCCCCATTCTTCCTGACCAGCTGATTCCCAGGAGGAATCCGATAACTTATCAATATGCTTAGGTTACTCTATAGGAATATTTGCCAGCCTAGGAAACAAGTCTTTCTTTGAAAGATAGCATATCAGAATTTGTGACTCCATCAGGGTGGGTCAGATTTGGTTTTTGTCTTCTTCTTGTTCACAAGTAAATCCAGGTCACTTTCCACTGAATAAACACAGCTTCAGTATTTCCTGTTTTCAAGGAAACAGATTCACTAACAAGTTAACAAGACCTATATAGATAAGTCTCTTCTCATTTGTCCTATTCTATCTCTGTATTTTTGTGATTGCTCCCAAATTGGTCCTTAGGCATTCAAATTGTCCTCATTTAAACAACACAGATGTATTAACTTTCCTTCTATGTGAAAATGAAATTTAATTTTAGTAAATTTTAAATTAATTTCTAAAACAACAATGAATTTGAGCCCCTCAAGTACTAGTACACCTATTCTTTGAGGTTCATTCTAGAGGATTCTGCCTATATCATTATCAAACTTGAAATTCTGGTTCAATAATCAAGAAAACATGAAGAGAAATATGTCAAAATCAGAGAATTCAAGAACTCTTATTTAATCACTTTTGAAGTTTTTTAACAGTCTAGGTGGCATGGTATATAGAGCACTAGACTGAGAGTCAGGAAAATCTGGATCTGAACCCAGCTTCAGATACTTACTAGCTGTGTGAACCTGGGCAAGTCACTTAACCTGTTTGCCTCAGCTTCCTCATTTGTAAAATGGGGGTAATAATAGAACCTACCTCCCAAAATTGTTGTGAGGATCAAATAAGATAATAATTATAAAATACTTGGCACAGTGTCTTGCACATACTAAGTGCTATATAAATGTTCAGGAGGAGGAGGAGGAGGAGGAGGAGGAGGAGGAGGAGGTCTATCTTAATTTTGCCAATGGTGGTAGCTCAGATCCAAAATCCCAGCTCTTGGAGAAGACTAAGGCTCTTGGATTCCTTGAACTTGTAAATTCTGTACTGCACTGGGGCTAATGCCAAGAGGCAATCATCACTAAGCTAGACACTGATATGGTAAGACTCTGGGAGGGACAGGACACTGGGGCATATAAGGCATTTTGAACTAGTCCAGGTTAGAAATGGATCTGAAGTTTCCATGTCAATTAGTACTGAGATCAAGCTTATGAGGGGGTGCTGTACTTCTAGCCTAGGCAAAATAGGGAGGAGAGGGAAGAAAGAAAGAAAGAAAGAAAGAAAGAAAGAAAGAAAGAAAGAAAGAAAGAAAGGAAGGAAGGAAGGAAGGAAGGAAGGAAGGAAGGAAGGAAGGAAGGAAGGAAGGAAGGAAGGAAGAAGGAAGGAAGGAAGGAAGGAAGGAAGGAAGGAAGGAAAGAAAGAAAGAAAGAAAGAAAGAAAGAAAGAAAGAAAGGAAGGAAGGAAGGAAGGAAGGAAGGGAAATTAAAAGAAAGAAAAAAAGGGTAGAGAGAAGGGGAAGGAAGAATAGACATTTTTCAGTCATGTTCAACTCTTTGTGACCCCATTTTGGGTTTTCTTGATAAGATACCATAATAGTTTGACATTCCCTTCTCCCGCTCATTTTACAGATGAGGAACTGAGGCAAACAGGGTTGAGTGACTTGGCCAGGGTCACATAGCTAGTAAGTATATGAGGGTACATTTGAATTCAGGTCTTCCTGATTCCAAGCCCAGCATTCTATCCACTGTGCAACCCAGCTGACAGACAGGATAATGTTCTCCAACCCTCTGACAAGTAAGTCAGAGTTACCACTATGAATGTACCTCAGACGCTCGAAATAGGGAATTTCTGTGAGTTGCTAAATATAAAGTTTGAAGTGTAAAATGGGGGAAAGCACTTTATCTGTGTGCATATGTTGTGTGTATTGCATATTCGACAATGAACAGGGGGGATATTTCTGGGGATTTCATAAGCATCTCCACTTACAGTAATGATGTCTTCAGACCTCTTTAATATGAAGTCATTGCAATGGACCAGAAACATCATTTTTATTTGAAAAGGAGAAAAAAAACTTCTGCATAAAATGAGCAGCTTTAGCAAATGTTTCTAATCATTTCCTTTCAGTACCAAACCACTAAACAATCATTTTATTTACTACATTTTGCTTAGGTACATAAATCAAAGGACAATAACAAGCATAATGTCAAAGAAACTTCTTGACACTTCATCCATTTAAGCAAGCTTAGTCGATAAACAGTTTAGTCAAAGTTCTGGTTTGAAATGCTGTTCCCAAGAGGACTGTGGGTTCATAAATTGCCATCATGGTTACCTCTGTCATTATTGGTTCGTGATGGGCTCTGGGCAGCCACAATCATTACCAAGGTCGATGTTACTTGACCTGCCTTTCAGAGAATGATGTTTAGTCACATAGAGACGACTAACAATCCATTTCTATAAGACTCCTACAGTTCGCTTGTCATCATGTATGTAACATGTTGCTTTCTATTTCAAAACTTGGCACTCAGTAAAAGAGAAAAATCAATCTGCCAGTAGGCACAAAATGTCATGTGTTTCCTGCGATAATTCTGTGTATCTGTGGCAAACCAGCAACTTCCCATTTATTTTCAAAAGAAGAATCCTAAAGAAATGAAAAAGAAAATGTTAATGAACAATAGAAAAATAGAATTCTAGGATTCAGAGATTCTACAGTAATATATTGCATGGAATCTCTTACCTCTTCTTTGCAGATATAAGGTTTTACTTAGGTTTATTAAAAAATAAAGCAACAGTCAGCTCAAAGATAATGTGTGGCTATTTATTCCTCTCTCTGCCTGCAAGAAACTAACTTGCTAGCAAAAAGCCAAGCATTCACAAGGGTAAGAGAGTATGGAACAGTTTATACCGGAGCCCTGTACCATGCCCTTTGCCTTATGGATTTGGAAAATGTCAAAAAAGATCAGAGCAGGGATCCAGCTATGTTTTATTCAGATCCTCTGGTCTTAACCTTGAAGGAAACACTTAGGGGTTAGTTATGACTTAAACACTATGCATTAGATTTGTTGTCAATGAACTCCACTTTACAAGAGAACAAAACCAAGGAATCTTGGAAACAGACTTGATGAGTGGAATCAACTTCTAGAGATGTGATAAATTTATGAAGTGAATCAACCTGGCTTTTAAAGGTCACAATAAGTTAAACAGTCAAAGGTGGAAGAGTCTTCCCAGTCCTCTTAATCATTTTAGGGGCTATGTGACAGCATCTTTGAGAAGAACTAGTCAAATAAAGTGCTGAGACAACAATAACAAGAATCTCATCCACAGCATTTTCCCATAGAGATATACACATTGCACAGGGGAAATTTACAATGGCTTTTCTTAATTTAAAAACAAATCTCGGACTAGACCTTACTGATTTGAAGGTCATTAAATAACTTTCTGAAGTAAATGTTTCATAAACTACAGTGAGAAAGCCACCCTTGCTAATGTAACTATAGGGAAGTTTAGTCATTTTACAGCATCTCCTCAATTATCCCAATTAGAATATGCACAGCCAAACATACTCCTTTGTTCAACAAGGAACTTTCACACAAATTGGTTAAGAGTTGGAGTGACAAATGACATGCTGTGTCCTCAGCCAAGAATTTGCTCAGAGGAGCATAGGCTTTTTTCTTCCAGTGTGTTTGAATTTAACTCTGTTGCTGTACAGGTAAAAAATGTGCTATTAAAATCCCTTCCAGACCTCCCTCCCTTCTGACATCCCTGCCATCCAGTGATATGTGCAATGGTTTATTTTGCTATTTTAAGTAAAACAGATTTCCACTAAAATTATAAGACTTTTATCATAGGGTCATAGCTCTAGAGCCAGAAGGAACCTGAGAGGGAATCTAGTCCAACCCCTTCATTTTACAGATAACAATAAAGGCAGTGATTGATAATGATGATGATGGTGGAGGTGATGATGGTGATGATGATGGTGGTGATGATGATGATGGTGATGGTATTGTTGGTGGTGATGGTTGTGATGATGGTGATGATGATGGTGATGATGATGGTGATGATGACGATGATGGTGATGGTGATGATGATGATGATGGTGATGGTATTGGTGGTGGTGATGGTTGTGATGATGGTGATGATGATGGTGATGATGATGATGATGGTGATGGTGATGATGGTGATGATGATGGTGATGATGATGGTGATGATGATGATGGTGATGGTGATAATGATGGTGATGATGATGATGGTGATGGTGATGATGATGATGATGGTGATGATGGTGATAATGACGGTGATGATGACGATGATGGGGATGGTGATGATGATGATGATTATAACTGGCATTTATACACTACCTACTATGTGCCAGGTATTGTGCTAAGAATTTTACAATTGATGTTTGTAATGCCATGCACCAGCAGATTCCCAAAGGAATGCTACTGTGAACAGCCTTTAGAGTTCAGATTACAAAATATAGTGAACACTCTGTTTATTCCATTACAAATCAAGACAAACATTCAAAACATTATAATATTCACAACATTACATCTTATCACAGAAAATGGCCACACAGTATTCACTATGGTGGCCACAGTATTC
>CM053592.1:56444056-56460087 GCA_028646515.1 Pseudochirops corinnae
GGGGGGGGGGGAAGGGAGGGGAGAAAATCTGAAACTCAAGTGATTGTGGAACTGAATCTTGTAAATTAAAAGTAAATGAGTAAATAAAAAAAAAATTTAAAAAAAATATATAAAAAAAAAAGGATGATTGTCTTAAGGATGATTAGAAGCCAGCCTTCTAATCAAGATGAAAGAAGACTTTACTTGGGCACTCTACATTGATTGAAGAGATTGTGACTTACTGAATATGTTTAGTTTAAAACTATTTGGCCACCTTAGTAATAACTTGTTATGTTTCATTGTTTTGAATGTTGTGCTTTAGTTTCTTGAATGTTTTGCTTTAGTTTATTCCTGAATAAATAGATAGTTCAGTATATTAAGTGATTAGATCCTTAAAGTTATTCACAGCAGCAGTCCTCAGGAGAGCTGCTCATGATTGGCTTTACACTGCTAAGTGGAGGATGACCTAGAATAGGGAAAGGGTTGTGGTGGAGAGCCCAATGAGCAGGCTATTACAGCATTTCAGGCATGAAGTGAAGGGGTCCTTCACCAGGATGGGATCAATATCAGAGGAGAGAAGGGGGGTATATTTAAGAGATATCATGAAGGTAAATTGACAAACCTTGTCAATAGATTAGATATGAGGAGTGAGAAAGAGTGCTGAGTCAAGGTTGACACCTAGATTTTAATCCTAGGAGCTAGGAAGATGGTAGTGTCTTCTATAGTAATAGGGAAATCTGAAAATGGGAAGAATTTAGATGGGAGAAGATAATAAGTTTAGTTTTGAATACACTGAGTTTAAGGCGTCCTCAGGAGATCCCTTTTGACATATTTAATAGGCAGTTGAAGATTCAAGATTGGAAATAATCAAAGAGGTTAGGAATGGATAAGTAGATATGAGAATAATCAGCATAGAGATGATAATTGAATCCATGGAAGATGATGAAATCATCAAGCGAAATAGTATAGAAGGAGAAGAGAAGAGCCCTGTTGTATACCCATGGTTAGCAGGACTGGGATTAGTGGAAGGAAGCCAATGTGAAGGAAGATTCAGGAAAGGAAATTGAGATAGGATAGTCAGATAGGAAATGAACCAGGAGAGAGTAATGTCCTGAAAACGTAGAAAAAGAGTATGATAGAGAAGAGGGTGATCAACCCGTGTCAAAGGCTGCAGAAAGGTCAAGAAGGATGAGGACTAAGAAAAGACCATTGGATTGAGCAATTAAGAGGTGATAAGTAACTCTGGAGAGAGTAGTTTCAGTTGAGTTAGACTGTAAAGTTGAGAAGAGAGTGGAATAAGTGGAAACACCATCAGGAAAGGCAAGGAGATGGGATGATAGTGGGGATGGAGGGTCAAACTTGTTGAGGATAGGGGAGATATAGGCATGCTTGTAAGCAACAGGGAAGCAGGCAGTATGTAGGGAGAGAATGGTGATAACAGAGAGTGGGGATGTTAAGAGGAGGTAATCTCTTAGAGAAGGGATGGAATGAGATCATTTGTGCATGTAGAAGAGTTAGCCTTAGCAAGGAGAGGGCTACCTCATCGTGTGAATTAGATAAAGGAGGAAGGGGATAGTTGCAAAAAGCAAGTGATGATGAGACAAGGAGGAGGGGAGAAGAGGGAGTACTTGATAAATGACCTCAGTTTTTTAGTTAAGTACAACTTAAAGTTCTCAGCTGAGATGCTGAAGGGATAGGAGGAGTCAAAGGAACTTTGAGGAGGGATGCAAAGGTTTGGAAGAACCATTGTGTGTGTGTGTGTGTGTGTGTGTGTGTGTGTGTAATATTAATTCATTCATTCATCCACCCATCCATCCACTTATCTATCCATCCATCTATCTATCTATCTATCTATCTATCTATCTATCTATCTATCTATCTATCTATCTATCTATCTACCTGTCTGTCTGTCTGTCTGTCTGACTGTCTGCCTGTCTATCCATATTTCTATCAATATCTTCCAAATTACTTCCAACCTGTCCAACACTGGTAGTTTCAAGTTTCAATAGAATGGGGATTGCCAGTCAAATTGAATTAGATTGAATAGAGGTAAATATTAGGTAATAACAACTATTAAGTGGAATGAAAAAAAATTCCAGTTGTGATTATGCCAGAACTTGAATTCCTGGGTCAAAAGGTGAAACCTTGGGGCCCAGGCTTACTGTCCTACATACCTATGTTCTCTGACAGATAAACTTTCCACCAACAAGCTCATTTGGAGCTAAACCCACAGAATCACAAATGAGAGGGCTCATTTTATCTTGTTAAAGACAATTTAACAGTGAAGTTCCTTTTTGGAATTGTGCCTTAATATGTCTTATTCCATTTTTATAATTTTATGGGCTTTTTGCTTCAACTTTAGGAGAATTTGTGATCAATTTTAAATTAAAGTTTATCTTAATTTTAGTGACATTTTCACAACTAATTTGAACTTAGGTCTCCCTTTAGAAAAATATTTATACAGAAATAAAATAAAGTTGCATGGTATAAATGCCATGCCATTCAACTATGTAAATAACAGCCAAGATGTTTAATTGAATATAAAACACCAGTAAAATGTAAACATCATTTTTTTGTTCCAGTTACTGTGAGCATTGGCTTCAGTGACACAAATGAACAGAGTTAATTGATCGTGGAAATCACCATTTGTAGCAGGTTCCCACAACTTCAGTGTGTCTGGAAACTTTTTTGGTATCTGCTTCTTTTTGATACTGTTCAACCTGTTTCTTGAAGCACAGCCACTGTCTTCACTCCTTGTTGAACTTTAATAATGAATGACATCCTCTCAATGCCTGCGTTACTCTAAGATTTAAATTAGTCCTCGTTGTAAAGCAGCATTTAATCTTTCAGGCTATTGGAAGATATGATGAAGCAGAGTCTGATGAAGACATTTTAAGAAGTTGCCTGCCTATTTATTTATGTAGCTCTTTATTTAGGGTTTTTTTTACCCCCAGAGCTATACTATACGGCAGCTAGGTAGTGCAGTTTCAAATCCCACCTCAGACACTGGCTGGCTGATCTTGGGTCAGTCATACAGTGACCCTCTTAGCACTATGCTTGACACATAATAAACTATATATAAATGTTGTTGTCATTACTATTGCTATAATAATAACTAGAGCTATGCTATATGATGGGCCAGCTAGGTGAAGAAGCTGATAGAATACTGGGCCTGGAGTCAGGAAGACTCATTTTTGTGAATTCAAATCTGGTCTCAGATGCACACTAGCTGTGTGACTCTGGACAAATCAACCCTATTTGCCTTAGCTTTATCATCTGTGAAATGAGCCAGAGAAAGAAATGGCAAACCAATTCAATATCTCTGCCAAGAAAACCCCAAATGTGGTTATGAAGAATAGAACAGGACTGAAATGACTAAATAATTGCAAAATACGATATGGCAACTAGGGGCACAGTGGATAGAACACTGAGTCTGGAGTCATGAAGACCAATGTTCAAACCCAGACCTATGTACTTAAGAGTGATATTAGCTATGTATCCCTGGGCAAGTGACAACCTTTGTCTGCCACAGTTTCTTCAACTTTAAAATTAAGATAGGAAAATAGCTATCTCACAGGATTGCCGTGAATGGGATAATCATATCTGGCCCATGGTAGGTTCTTAATAAATGCTTGTTTCCTTCTTTCTTGCTTGGGAATTTTTACATCTGGAATAAGGAGTGGGATAGTGTGGGGGAGGAGTTGGGAGAGCTTACATAAGACGTGTCCATGGTGGATAAAGTATATCTCGAGATGGTTCTGTCAGCACCTTCTAAATTTTAGCACCCAAGGACAAAACTCTACTTGCCTCATCCTTGTTATGACTCTGCCTACATCTAAGGTACAATTGTCTTAAACTTCATTCAGTCACCTGAGCTATAATATATCCTGCCTTTGTGAATATAAGTATGAAGTATTCTGACAAACATAGTGTTTGAGAACACATCAATACATGGAGAATGGCAGAGAATATGTAGCTATTTTGAGTACATCCTATCACAGAATCAAAAGCATTAAGTCACAAAGAGACCTCAAGATCGCCCCCATTCAACCTTCTGCTGTATTAGGGAAGCATTCAAATGATCTAGACCAGTTACCCATAAAACCATCTGACTTTCCTTTAAAATATAACAAAGACAGGGTTTCTGTAACCTTTTCTTGGAAACTATGTATATAGGATTTCTTGGGGTGTCAGTTTGCCATTTCCTTGGTTTAGGGAAGGCTGAGTAGATAAACCCCTCTATCAATTGCCCATTCATAACTATTCTAAACTTACAGTCTTAGAGAGTTCCTTGAAGCACTGAGATGATAAGACGACCCCATTCCCACTGATCATTGTATAGCTCATTTAAGAAAAACAAACATCAAATCAGAACTTAAAAAAAATTGTACAAGCAGACTTTCTGTTGTCCTTATTGTACTTCTCATAGAGAAAGCGAGTTCAGTAAGAAAGCACAATCAGATGAAAGTGTGTGTTAATATGGCAAAAATCTCAGTACATATACTCTTTTTTTCTTTCAACATAAAGGCCAGTGTCAAAGAAAAAAAAAAATAAAACTAATACTGTACTCTCAATTTTTAGGCTGAAGTCTACCAGAAACAATTGTATTTATCATTAATCTGTATCTAAGTCATTTCTAGTTTGGAGAAAGAAGTCCAGACTGACATAGTTCCCCATGTCCTCCAACAAGATTCTTCCCTGGGAAGATTTCAGGTAACATTTATCAAAATCTTGAACAGGAAATCTTAAAATATAGTCTGGTTAACATTCCAGAATTGAGCAAGTAAGTTGTTATCACATTCCTCCTGGACTACTCTTCTCCCTCCTGGAATTAAACAAAGAGACCTACTCCCTTCCTACGATATTTGTCCTTCATTTTAGAAGAGAACCGATGATATCACAGGCGATGTCTTGACTTGTGCACGAATTGGATTTAAGTGAGGTAGAGTTGCACAAAGTTGTCAGTCTCTCTCTTCCATAGCCATTGGATTCCAGTGGCAAGGCCAAAGGCCCAGGAGATGACCTTGGCTCTAAGTGCTCCATAGCACCTCCTTCAGCCCCCTTCATGGTCAACTGTTCTCATTAGCCATTCAGCTGATGGGAAGACTTCACATCCTTTAGGTACACATCCCTCTAACTCACGGATGGGTTTGAGGCCTCTAGGTTACCCTCAACCTTTTTAACTTGTCTGCTGAGACAGTTTTCCTGGGGTGTGGCCACAGCACGGGCTGCAGTTTCTTGGAGTCTCAGGTGAGAACTGCGTGACTGGTTGGACACCAAAGGTGGATGAGCAGCCCTGAAAAGGGCTCTGCAAGCTCTCCCACCAGGGGTGTTAGTCCTCCCTTAGCACCTCCCTTCCCCCATCCTTTCTCAAAGGAGAGGGTGGGCATTAGTCCAACCCAACCACTTCAAGGGGACCTTCCCCACCCCTGACGTAGTTTGGTCATTGACCTATCTAAGGGATTACTGACCCTCCTCATCTGCCAGGTAAACCGACATTCTCTGTCAGGCCCTCTCCGATCTTTGGTCTACCACCTACACTGTCAATAACCAAATCACTTCCGAGACAGGAAAGGCGGTGGTGTAAGGAAGACAAGGGTTATTCCACGACATCTACCACCCTTAATCCATTTCTCTAACAAAGGTATGTTTGTTCTTTTGTCCCAATTTATCAACTACCTTTCCAAGAGCTTTTCCCCAGGGATTTGTAAAGGGCTTTAGAAGAAAATATTATTTCTCAATATTTCCAAAGAAAATAAAAATGTTTTCAAGATAATTCTGAACCAGCATTTGGGTTTTAGTAAACAAATAAACTATAAAGTAATATTCTGACCTTTTGAAAAAGTTGGTCTTTATTTCTTTTAAACGGAAAAAATAGCCCTCAAAGTCAATTTCTGCACATAATGGCATCTTTCACCATGAGATGACCAATTATTTCTGCCAAAAAAAATGCTATTGCACTTCGTATTTCATGCTAAGACCATCATACTATAAAACTAATGAAATCATGCCAATGCAAATGAGATAAAATGACTGGACTAAAGTTCTCCAAGGAATAGAAAACCTCTTCAAGTTATATCACTGGGGAATGATACTTATTTCAGATTAATGTGACTGATCTTAGTTGTCTAGGTACAAAGGCTTCTGAGAATTTGAGGTTTTTTTTTAACCCTTTGTTATATTCATATTTCTTTGTATGACCAGAGAAAAGCTGATATATTGTAATGCCATTATAATGCTACTTGCTACAGAGAAGAATTTGGTATAAGTTTAATTCATTCAAAAATTATTAATTAAAAAAAAAAACTCTACACCATTCCCTACCCTCCTTCCAAGAAGAGCAACAAACTAGAATTGAAAAGAAGAAGAAAGGATATTTCATTTCTCAGCCCTGTCTAAGGTTTTTGGTTACTGAAACACCAAAGGACTTTGTTAAATGGTGTTCTCAGCTTTAAAGGTGGTGGGCCTCAGGGGCAACAGAGTGAGTGCTAATTAAAAACATTGACTTCTTGATTATTTGAACTCTTGAAAACAGGTCATTTTTTTAATAGCTTCATTGACTTTCATAAAACTTTGTATTTGAAATGCAATTTATTGTTTCAGACATTGAGGCAATGAGAGGGCAAAGTGAATAAGAGGGCTTGGCCTGGATTCAGGAAGACCTGAGTTCAAATATAGCCTCAGACACTTACTAGTTATGTGACCAGAGGCAGATCACAGTCTATGTCTGCTTCAGTTTCCTCAACTGTAATGAGCACAGTAATAGCACCTTGTTGTGATGTTCAAATGAGATATTTGTAAAGGGGTTAACATGGTGCCTTGGACATAGCAGGAGTTTAATAAACGCCTGTTTCCTTTCTTACGTTCATTGGAGGGAATAAAGGGGAATGACGATGACATATTTCTTTTGGTTTCAGGTTGAAGGCAAATTTGCTCAGCTGTCCTATAATAATTAGGCCCTTGAATTTCAATGAGGGGAAGCTATGACTCACACATGAAAAACTTTTTGTGTGTGTCATTTTTTTTGAGCTATAATTTTATTGTTACAAGGGAAGGAACCACCAGTAAGTAAACTTCCTTCCCACAATAAATCAGTACCTGCTCAGCAACTTAAGGATCTTAGAGTGTTGCTGGAAGAGCACTGAGATTTGATGTGAAGTGACTGGAATTTGGAGTCAGTCGATAACAGGGTATATTTTAGAGGTGAGTGCCAGAGGTGGGGCTTGAACCCAAGGTTTTTCTAATCCTGAAGTTGATTTTCTATCTATATTCTCCCTCTGCCTCTCAAACTTTGATAAGTTTTTACATTTTATATGAACTTTCATATGTAACTTTTATATTTTGTTTGCATACATTATTAAGGACCCTATATTGGAGGTAGTCATATCTCACAATAGTTTGAACGTTCTCAGCTTTAGTTTGAAGGATGGACCTTCAATAGTGACTTCAGCACTAAGTTCCTACTATGGGCAGAGTACTGTGCTATGCACAGGGGTGTGTGTGTGTGTGTGTGTGTGTGTGTGTGTGTGTGTGTGTGTGTGTGTGTGTGTGTGTGTATGTGTGTGTTTGGGGGTAGAGATGAATGGGTGGTGGGGAATATCTTTGTTGAGATCACCTAGAATGCTTTTAGTGATTTTTTGGATCTCTATACCCAACGCATTATATGACAATGAACAGTTAAAACTAAGAATGTGCCTTCCAATGAAAGGTGTCTAACCTTTAGGTTAGAACCTCTTGGAATCGCACTCTCCTTTTTAAAGGTTAGACAACACATAATTTCATTAACCAAGTTGCTTTTATTCATTTCATTCAATGTGGGCATTCTTAGTTACTCCATTCAATTGACTTTCTCAGTTACTTAATAAAACAGGGAAAAGCCCTGCTCTAATTCTGAAAACCTCACCATGGAAATTACCTAAGTTCCCTGAGATATGTAATAAGGAATATTGAGCACAACACCACACTAAAACTAATTAAAACAGTTTTATTATTCCTAGAGTGACAAAAATGATCCCAGTAGACTGCAGATCTTGGGGGTGTGTGTGTGTATGTGTGTGTGTATGTGTGGAAAGGGCAGGGAGTTGTATGTAGATAGACAGTGCTGGTGGCTGTCATGACTGGGGCTAACTTCTTCTAGGTTACCTGGCTTCGTCTTGTGCAAGACTTCAGTTGGTCCCCTCTGGAATCTCACACTACTAATGCAGGCTTTCTGGGTTTTGTTTTACTTCAGCTTAGATTAAATTTCCCCTACATTCTTGTAGAGGAATCAGGAGCCACTGATGGTTTTTAAGCAGGGCAAAAACACAGACTGCTTTCTTGGGCAGGCTGATAGTTTGGAAGAAGAATTGGAAAACAGAGAGAATGCAAACAGACACCTCAATGCTTTTTAAAAAAATTGTACTGCCTTCTTGTTGCTAGACCTTTGCTCATATTGTTTCTGCTCCTTGAAAAAAAGATCCCCAACTCCTTTCTCCTGTCCCATCTTTTGGCATGCGTGCATGTGTGTGTATGTGTGTGTGTGTGTGTGTGTGTGTATGTGTGTGCTCATTTAGTTTTTTCAAAGGGAAATTTACTCTGAATAGCAGGAAGAGAAGTACAAACGCTTCTTCCTCATATCCAGGTGAACACTGTTCGCTCTACCAGCTTGTTCCCTGGAGAAAGTGGGCTCAGACTTAATGCACTTTCTGTATGGATTTGCCCCACCAAGTAGACTTCTAAATATGACATAATCAATGGATGAGTCTGCTACTGGGTTGTGTGCTGAAGGTCATTCCTCTGGGCCTCAATGCTGGACCGACTGGTCACAAAACCTGGCTCTGCTGCAGAACCTCTTGGAATTGTACTCTCCTGACTTGTCACAGCTTACAAGGTCATAGTCATCTCTAATCTCTTCACCTAAAATAGGAAATAAAATTAAAGAACAGAGAGGCCTGTATTTGCAGGCAAACATGTTGTCTTCGGATAGGGAGGGATCAAAGTCTGTCATTCCTGGAAATGCTGGAGGACCCTCTAATTAGTATTTTTCAAGATGTGTAGAGGTGAGAATCATACTCAGTATGTTTAAAATTGTCAAAATATTTTTTAAACTATTGTGTCCCACTTTCACAACTTTCTACTGTGTGAAGAGCTAGAAAGGGGTTTAGAGATACAAGTCCCCTTATGTTACAGATGAGGCAATCAAGGCCAGTAGACATAAGGGGATTTGCACAAGATAACACAGCTAGTTAGTTAACATATCTTTTAAAAAATTTATCAATGCATTTTGTTTTGATATAATGAACTCTTGCCAACAAATGACAACTACAAAGTACAGTACATTTCCCTAAAACAGTTAAGTAACTGTTTCATTTTTGCAGTTTCCTGACGGCTAATGGAAAGGAAGGATGTGTGCTTTAACTTTGATAATATAGGATCAACATTGTCCGTCCTATCTGGCCTGAGGTTTGTTGCCTCTTTGTGCAGATTTTAGGTACATTGTTGAAGTCATGCTGTGTGTATACATATATATATATACATACGTATATGTGTAGATATATGTATACATTTGTTCTGTTTTTTTCACCGTTCATCATTTCTTACAGGATTTCCTATGTTTCTTGGCATTCTGTTTGTTTTTCCTTACAGCTCAATAACATTCCATTTTATGCCCATGTCTTAATCTGGTGAATCCATTTCTCATTTGGTGCACACCTTCTTTGTCTCTAGCTTTGTAAACACAAGTCACGCTGCTAAGAATATTTTTACATAGAGAGTTCTTTTCTTGTTGTCAACAGTCTTCTATATGTCAAAGGTACAGTTCTGGTAATGAGTCTTCAGTTGGAAGGCTAAGGACAATGAAGTGCCTCTTCTTTCATAATTATAAGTTGTTTTACATCCCAGTTGAACATGGCTCCATTAGCATTGAATTCACGTTCATTAAAGATTGGGATTGAAACTGATTTCCTTGATATTGGGAAAGCCTTTTACAAATGAAGATTGATATCTGCTCTGTAACTGAGTTTCTTAGGGCACTGAGAGGGTAAGTGATATGTCTATGGTCAACACAGCCAGAATGTATCAGAGGCAGACCTTGAACACAGGTTTTCCTGGGTTTGGGGCTGATGTTCTAGTCCCCATTACACTCCATTAGTTAGCTAATATTTATTTGAAGCAATTAATACAACCACATTAAATATTTTCTTTTATAAGCCTCAAAAATAATTTCTTACTCTATTTTTTAATCCAACTATACTCTGGATTTTGATTGAAGACCTTTTTGATGGGGGGGGATAGGGAATAAGTCAACATATATGTTATTGATTTTAAAACTGCATTTGGAAAATGAAGTGCCTGCAATGACAATATTAGCTGAGATACTGTAGATAGTTTTACATGTCAGGAACAATTAACACATATCCTGTGGATCTGATTACCAGCTTCAAGGAAGTTCTGCTTACCAGAAACTCTCTCAGCAAAGCCTCCTGGAAAGTTAAAGGTCCCCAACCTACAGTTAAATAGGAAATGTAATGTACCTTTTTTTTTTTTTGATTGACCATAAACTCGACTCATGGGACTTTGTTTTCAGAGGCAAAAGCAAACATGAGTATGAGTGAGGTTGTTTTACTAAAAATTTTTAAGCCTTTGGTCTCAACCATCTAGCTTAATATTTCCTAAAATATAATAAAATAAATATTACCCTACGCTTGATATAGGAATAGCAAGTAAAAAAACATCAGATATGTAATTTTCTGGAATGTAGAGTATAAGAAGATAAATTAGATTATATATTTAATACGTTACTATGAATTGAGCCCATCTGCCATGTCAGAGTTATCTCAGGAACATCAATTAAGTAATTAAAAAGAAAAATTGATTTGTTAAACATTGTTATAAATTCAAGGAAGGTTGTGTGGAGTTACCAATAGAGACCTGGCTTTGGTGTCAGGGAGACTTGGGTTCAAATCTTGCCTTTGACACATACTGATGGTGTGACCCTTGGCAAGTGACTTAACCTCTCAGTAACCTATGAAACTAGTAATGATAATAATAATAGTAACAGCAACTAACATTTATAAAGAACTTCAAGTATATTATATCATTTAATTATCATAATAACCCTATGAGGTAGGTGCTATTTTCATACTCTTTTAAAAGAGAAGGAAACTGAGGCTGAGAAAGGTTAAGGGACTTGTTTAGTGTTACATAGTAAATATCTAAGGCAAGGTTTGAACTCAGGCCTTTCTACTAAATTGAGTGCTCTACCCACTATGCCATCTAGTTGTCTATAATTTTCTCAGCGGGCACTGATTGGTATTGGTAGTGAGAAGTTCCTTAAGGGGAGTAATCTACCCCAAAGAAATCAAAGGTATGGTCCAAGAAAACTATTTCAATTATGTAAGTACTTAAAATCAAGTGAAATAATGAGCAAGCCACATTGCACAAGAACAGTGAAAAAGTGATGGGTGCTTCCTGTTGGGATCCAAACAGAATCTGAGTTCTTTGTGACATTGGGAAAGAAGGTCCTATGTAAATCTAAGATATTACTATTCATGTACTATATAAACAGAAATTTGTAGATTATATAAATGATAAATGTATGAGGCAGCAAGGTGGTGCAGTGGATAGAGCACGAGGTTGGGAACCAGGAAGACTCATGTTCCTAAATTAAAATCTGGCCTCAGACACAGACTAGCTGGGTGACCCAGGCAAGTCATTTCACCCTGTTTGCCTCAGTTACTCATTTGTAAAATGAGCTAGAGAAGGAAGTGGCAAACCACTCCAGTGTCCCTGCCAAGAAAAACCCAAATGAAGTTACAGAAAGTCGGGCATGACTGAAATGACCAAACAATACAAAAATATATAAACACGTATTCATAAAATAAATATAACTTTATTCATATGTGGTAGCCATATTGTACTGCAAAGAACATTGAACAATAATTTTACCATGCAAAAAAAATTTGTCATAAGAAGTTTATAAAGTATAACACTTGATTATATAGTTATTTTCCGACACAAAGGTATACATATTCTATTATAGAGTTCATAATCCCAGAAATCCTGGAGAAAGAGGAGCACTATGAGAATACAAGAATAACAAAGACCTCTTTCCTGAAAGTTCTCTTTCCATGCCACAATCTTCTTAAACTCTCTGAACTTCTATTTTTGTATCTGTAAGATGAGGGATCCATAATATCTCCACAGGGTTGTTGTGAGGCTCAACTAACTTGAAGTACCATATTGGCATAAGACATCAAAAGCCATTGCAAATTCTACCCTGTATGTCAATCAAAATTACTTGTAACCCCTTAATAGTGTAGAAAGTTCTGGGAAGTCTCATCATCCTCTTAGACATTATCTTTGTGATTTCGTTGTCTGTTGAGTTCTGTTTTCTGATGTAAGTTCCCTGAGGGACTATTTTGCTTTTTATTTACATCTAAGTTACAATTCATTGGAATGAATCCTATAAAATGGTCACATTATTTGAATTTGCATAGCATATTTCCATTGGTCTGGAACCAATAACCATATTTTACATAATTATAACTTCGAATAGTTCAAATTACAATATATGCAACTACTTCATGGGATTCATTATTTGCAATATTTGGGACTTTTTAGCAGGGTCTGGTGCCTGGTAAATACTCAGTGAATTAGTGTAGATTAAATAATTGATTGTCTGATGTCAAATGAACAGAAAATCTCTGAGAAGAATGGGAGGCAATACAGTAGGTCAAAGTAAGAAACAATTAATTGCAAAAGGTAACTCAGTACCTGAAAGGAAGAGTATAATAATGATAGAAGTCATTGGCTTATATCCTTTTAGGTCTTAAAAGAAAGAAATGTGCTGTGTCCACCATTATCTGAGAAGCAAGTGAAAGAAAATGAGCCAGGACAAAGGACTCTAACTCTTTAAATGACTCTCACTTTAAATGGCCGAAGTGACCTGGAGCAAATGACCTAATTGCTCTGGGTCTCAGCAGTCTTCTCTGTAAAATGTAAGGCTATATCTGAGTAACTTCTGAAGTCCCTTTAAGCACTGAAATTCTGTGAGAGCAATATTTCTCAGGGGTGAAATCATGATCATGATTTCATGAGAATTGAGGGCCATTATTTTCTTACTCTTGCCTTTAGTAATTAAGTGTCAGAATAGCTAGGTCTCTGGACCTGGAATCAGAAAGACCTGAATTCAAATCCTGTCTCAGATACTTGTTGGCTGTGTGATCCAGTGCAAGTAACTTAATCTCTCTGAGTCGCAGGTTCCTATCTATGAAACAGAGGCAAAAAAAACACCTACCTCAAAGAGTTGTTGCAAAGATCATGTGAAGCACTCTGTAAACTTTAAAGCACCACATAAATGTTAACCACTTATTTAAAGACAATATGTTTGGGGCAGCTAGGTAGTGCAGTGAATAGAGCTTTGACCCTGGAATCAGGAGGACCTGAGTTCAAATCCAGTCTCAGATACTTAGAACTAGGAAGGCTTGGGTTCAGGTCTCACTTCTGACATATACTAGCTGTGTGATCCTGTACAAATTGTTTTAATCTCTTAGTGCTCTAGAATCTAGATAACTGTCTAAGACTCAGTTCTAGAGCAGTTGCCAACCTGCTCTGATGAAGGGAATTTCCTCATCTATTTCAATGAAATCACAAGTCCAGTCTCTGTGTATGTTTGTTTAAACCTCAACATTGCAAAATCAAGAAACATGACACCTCAAATATTTGTGTTATGAGACCTTTGGCCATATTTACCTAAACTATTTTGGATTTCATCATCAATAATTGAAATTGAAAACCTAGAAACACTGGCAGGAAGCCAGGGAGAAGGCGGCAAATAGAAGTCACTTTTCCTTCAACAGCAGGAAAGGAGTCGGATGAAAGAACGATGAGAAAAATAAAGACAAATTTTGTTCTGTTTTATTTTTCTGTTTTTTCTTCCAGTAGAAAACTAATAAAGAAGGAAATAAAAGCAGAATACCATTACTTCTTTCTGAAACCCTTTGAAGTGCCTCTAAAATGATAGCAAAGAATTGTGGACTGTGAGGTCAAGGGAGAAAATAGAATGAAGCCCTTCTGTTCAGGGGTTAATAGTTATATGTCAGGAGTAGGGTTACCAAAATCAAAACTAAAAAAGGCTAGTTATAATATGATGCAGCAGTTAGGTTTCTGTATTGATCAAATACTCACCAGAGTGGTCCAACATGGTTTGGTTGGCAGCTCCAGACAAGAGTATGCTAGCAGTATTAAGTGCTTTGTGCTCTTCTGGCTACCTGTTTTGAGAACTAAATCAAGCAAATTTTGTGTGGTTTTCTCCTGGCTTAAGTTCAAAGGCTGAGTTCCACCATTTATACTGTGTTCTACTGTAAATAGAGATTATGTAAATATAGTTTTTTTTAAAAAAATTAAAAGCAGTATTGAATGATTCACTAAATGCTTGACAAATCTTCATACTTGGAATAGGGCTGGTGTCTTTTCTATTTATCCATCAGAAGATTTGTGCTTGCCTCAGTCCTGATACTCCCTCCATTGATTTCAGTCCCTACTTTCTCTGGTCACACAGTCCTGGGTAGAAAGTTAAGCTGAGAACGCCAGGCCCCTTGTAGCTTGTCTGGTCATTGGTTCTTCTCTTACTCTCCATTTTCTGACGCTACTTTTTCACTAGCTGTCCTCTATTCCCAAAATGTGCCTCCTGGCTTCCCTGGATTCTTTTCAATCTTGGTATAACTCCACCTTTGGCAGGGAACCTCATTCTTTCCCTTCCCCAACCTCCAACCCCCAACTGCAAGTGTCTTTCATTTACACTATCTCTATTAACATCGGGCACTAGGTGGTGCAGTGAATGGAGTAAAGCCTGCAGTCAGGAAGACCTGAGTTCAAATGTGGCTTCAGATACTTAGTAGTTGTGTGACCCTGGATAAGTCACTTAACCCTTCTTGCCTAAGTTTTCTCATCTGTAAAATGAGCTAGAGAAGGAAATGGTAAACTGCTCTAGAATCTTTGCCAAGAAAACCCCAAATGGGGTCACAAAGAATTGACCATGACTTAAACAACTGAACAACAAATGTCTATACCTAAATCTATCTTTACCTACCATTTTTTATATGTCTCTATATAACATATAATGATATAACATACATATGGTTATAGATATAATTTTTTGCAACATGCAAAAAATGGCAATACAAGATTGATGTGTCTATTCATGCCTTTAATTTAGCAAGTGACATGCAAAAAATCATACATGCAAGATATAGATATACATATATAGATAGATATAGAGATATCTATATCTTGTATGGATACATACAAGATTGATATATTGATACCTAAATTTTGTACGTTGCACATTGTACATTGGTGTTCTGCATGTTGCCTGATTGGTTAGATTAGAACGAGTGCTCCCTGAGCGAAGTGGACATATTTTTTGCCTTTCTCTGTACCGTTGCTACATACTGAGTATTGGCATATACTGAGCGCTTTAAAAATGTTTTTGACTGATTACTTTCAAAGAAAGTAAGTGTTGAATGCCTATATCTTGTAGGTGGTTTTCATGTCTAACAGGTGATATCATCAGTCCTCTTCAAAAACAAAGGAAAAACAAACACGACAGCATGAAGAAAAGTCAAGCAATAAAAAGAGCACTGTTTTTGGAGTAAGAGGACCTGGCTTTAAATCTTACTTTTGACCTTTCTTACCTGTGTAATCTTGGGTGAGTCATTTACTTCTTGAGCCTTAACTTTGTCACTTGGAAGACATGAGTTTGTATCCAGTCTCAGATACTTACCAGCCGTGTAATCTTGGAAAAGTCACTTAAACTCTGTTTGCCTCAGCTGTAAAGGAGGGATAATAATAGCACCTACCTACCAGAGTTGTTTGAACATTGTGATAGTAATTGGTTTAGCAGGATGCTTAGCACTTAGTACTAAGTGGAGGGGCAGTACTAAGTGCTAAGTGTGGAAGGTGCAAACTCTGTCCCATTGTTGAGAAGGCATGAACTCCCCTGTTGATGTAGAAGAAGGGGATTGGCTGAGCCCCTGTTGATGTGGAAGAAGGGGGTTGGCTGAGGTGTGTAC
>CM053592.1:56460587-56489167 GCA_028646515.1 Pseudochirops corinnae
CCTCCATGGTGGCGTGCAATCATGTATAGGATCTGCAAATACTTTCACATTGTACAATAGTTTGGTCATATAGAAGGGCTGTAACCTATGAGTGATCACTGGGAAAAGAAAAAAAAAAAAAAGAAAAAAAAAAAAAGAAAAACCAGACATAAAAGAGAACGATAATGAATTTTGCTTCAGTCTCCATTTAAACTATAGTCTTTCTATATCTTTCTCTGAGTTTAGGTATCTCCTTCCTTCTTGAGGCTTGTAGAGTTGTCTTTAGCTGTGCATTGTTGAGGATAGTCCAGTTTATCAAGGTTGGTCATCATATGTACGATGAAGACAATCATCCTTAAGGGTGGCAGAAAGTACAAACACGTAGGTCACAATAAGTCAAAAGTTCATCACATTTCATCAAGTAAAGTCCTCTTTCATCTTAACTTGAGGCTGACTTCCAAACCCCATGGCTCCTCTTCCTCAGGTTGGTCACTCCCAGCTCTTGCCTGGATTTATAGGTAGGCAGCTTTCCCAGCTCTTGCTTGGACTCACACATAGGAAGCTCTCCACTCCTGTTGCTCTTTGCTCCTGTTTCGGGGACAGCTCTTGGAAGTGTCTGTGTCTAGGAAGGCAAAGCTTAACAGAGCTACAACAATATTTACACACATGGCCAATACTATCATCTCAATTTGCTTTCTGTCTGACAAAGTAACACAAATCAACAGACAAAACCTCTGTCTGAGAAATCAAATACAAATCAACAGCAAAGTCCCAGAACTTTTGTAAACAATAGTAAAGTCCTCTTTCAACAGACAGAATGCTTTGTTCTGAGAAAGTAGCATCAACACAGACAGAACAGATAGACAGAGTGCCAGTGTCACAAACATTCTCTCTCTCAGTTCTGTTTGGTCCCAGCTCATGCTTGAGCATTTCTCTGCTCTGCTCCTCCCAGTTCCACCCTTCCTGTTACACTCTTTTGGCAAGCTGCTCCCACTGTGGGCTCCTTGTAATGATGTTAGGCCTAATAAGGGCAGAGAGGGTCTCCAAACTTCCTTAGGCCTATTAAGGGTAACACAATGTTTACTGTTTCCAACAAAGACTTGACACAATCAAAGGTAAGACTCAAAGGCACTTAAATAGCTGAAAGAAGCAGCAAAGTACTATTTTGCTTACCATTACAAGCAGTCAAAGTGATCTTCCTGCCAAAGTATCTGACCATGTCACACCCCTACTCAATCAACTCCTCTCTCCCTATCACTTCTGATATCTACCGAAATCCTCTGTTTGGTATCAAAGCCCTTCATAACCTGTCCCATCCCTACCTCTCACACACATACCACAACCATTTCGGTTTTCTTACATATTCCATACCAATGTACTCTTTGACTTGGTAACACTGTTCCTTGAATGACATTTCCATGTCCTGACTCTCCATTTTCACTGGCTGTCCCCATGCATAGAATATCCTCCCTCTTCATCTCCTGGTCTCCCTGGTTCCTTCAAGTCTCAGCTAAAAATCCCATTAGAAGCCTTTTCCAAGCCCTTCTAGTACCTTCCTTCTGTTGGTTATTTCCTCTTTATCCTGCATACAGCTTATTATATGTTGTTGTTTAAATGAAACCTCCCCGGGTTAGACTGTGAGCTACTCAAGGATGTTTTTTTGCCCTTCTTGGTATGCCCAGTGCACAATGCCTGGACTTGGAGTAGATATGTGTGTGAAATCTGCCTCAGGTACTAGCTGTGTAACCCAGCACAAGTTACTTAACCTCTCTTATACCTCTCAATTTCATCATCTGTAAAGTCAGAATGTTAACAACACCTACCTCACCAAGTTGTTGTAAGGATGAAAGGGGATAACAAATACAAAGTGCTTCCCAAACCACGAAGTGCTACATAAATGCTATTATTAGTAGTAATATCATCAGCATTATTATGTACACAAATATAATGGCCAAAGCCCAGAAGCAGTGAGGACTTTGCACACAAAATTACATGCAAAGCATGTACATTCCCACTCCCTCCTGAGAGCTCCAATCTACGACAGACCAATCACACTAGTCATACAGGATTGTTCCTTAGCAATAATCCATGTAAATCTGTTTCTAAAAAAGGACTTTCCTTCTGAAACTTAGAGGATGTCACTAAAACTGGGTCCACACAAGGGCAAAATGTCTAGTCTATTCTACCACTTTGTCTCAGTCAAAACTTTTTTAAAGCATCATACAGACAAAACAAAGAAATGATTAACTATATTTTAATGAGTAAATTAAAAGTAAATGAGTAAATTTAAAAAAAACTATATTTTGTTTGTTTTATTTTACCCACCTTGGTATATGGACAGAATTAAAGACTATCAGCAGTTTCATTACCTGAAAAAAAAGGCTATACCATTGACTGAACCCAGCCCATGGTGATAGCATAAGGATTAATCACATTCTGCTTTAAAAACACTTTCAAGATGAAAAGGAGTAATTATGAATAAGCAATAAAGTGGGAGCCAAAATATCTATAACGATTAGAGTAAAACAGGAAGAAGGCACCACTGCGAAATTTGGAAGCTTTACAGCCAAGGGTTTGTTTCTGAGTAAACCCTTTAATAATGAAAGTCCCTGAACTAGCCTTCAGATGAAAAGCAGTTCATCTGTATCTTTAATTAGATAGTGCTTTTGGAGTACAATATAGTGATAAAGAAGATTTAATAAAGCATTTTATCTTTTTATTACTTTGATTTGATTCAACATATCTGCTTATCTGGGCAAGATGTTTAACTTCAAAAGGAGATTCTGTCCACCCACCTCTTTGCTGGATAAATAACCTGGAAGAAATAAAAACAATCTATTTGTAACTTGCCTGCTCTGTTGGGTGATGAAAACATCAATCACTCTCTTTCTACTGCAGATACAAATCTGCAATTAGACTCTTTCTTTTATTCTGCAGAAGAGTCGATTTTGTATGAATGTAAATTTTGGTAGTTATTGGTTAACAGAGAAATACCTTTTAGGAAAAATTTGAATCATTCAGTCAAGTCAATAAGCATTTATTACCTACTATGTGTCAAGAATTTCCACCTTCAATTTGATCCTAGATCTTCCAGATAGCTCTGTTAATCTCCATCTATGTTAAAGTAAGAAATAAAGTAAAGGAACAAAATTACTGTATCAAAAGAAATAATGAATGGTGATGATCTCATAATGCAGAGAGACATTTTTAGGCATAACCAATGGGAGTTTTGCTAGATAATACATGTTTATAATGACGATTTTACTGTTCACTTTTTTGTTTTGCTTTTGTTTTGTTTAGGGGGCAGTGGAAATAGATTATAAATGCATGTAAAAATAAATTCACTTTTAAATAATAAATGAAGAATACAGAGAAGCAGGGGAAGATTTATATGAACAAATACAAATTGAAGTAATCAGAACCAGAAAAACAACATTTCAATAACTACAACAAGGTACATATAAAGAATAAAAACAAAAAGAAACCAAAAGCTATACAATTATGATGATAAAGCTCGTCTTTATCGTTTGATTTGAGAAAACATTTTGAGAAAACATTTCCCTCTCTTTTTTTGCAGAGATAAATGATGGAGTGTGGAACATTGCATATAATCTCCAACTGGGTTAATAGTTGGCTAAGTTTCTTAAAATACTTTTTTCTCCCTCTTTCTCATATTTCTTTGTTACAGAAATTAGCTCTTTGGGCATAGAAGTGGGAAGGGATGTATTTGGGAACACTGTTAACATCAAATCTAAAGATATCAGTACATTTTAAAAGAAAATAAGAAATTCAAACCAATTCATAGAACAGCCCTGATGAAATAGGAGATTCTTCATCATGATTGTCTGATTCTGGATATTGCTTTTGAAGATTGTTTTGTGAGTGAGGGGTTGTGTTTGAACTTGGAGTTAGTGCCAGATTGTCCATTACAACAGTGAGACTGAAGACACATAGGCAAGATAAAGGCACACACGATTGCTTATAAGTGGATGGCTTTTTTTCAATGCTCTTAACAACTAAAATAAGCATGGTGGATCAGAATGAGCATGCTCACCTATTTTTTAAGGCATTTGGGGAAATGACCAATTGAACCATAGCAATATACAGAAGTAAATTTATATTCATCTCTAGCTATGCCCTATGTATTTGAGGCTTTCTAAAATAATCAACTACTCCTTTGCACCTAATAGAAAGGCTTTGAATGCTCTATTCCTCACTGCAAAGCCAGTCAGTCCCCTGCCCACTTCACCATGCAGTCACTCTGCTAACCTTTGCCCTCGGTATCCTGCTAAGAGGTTCTCTTAATCTAAACTCCACAACTTTATTAACTTAAAAAAAAAACACTTTGTTTTCATTATAAACTTAACAATCATCAACAAAGACAAACTTTTGCTAAACTAAGAACATGATTGCATAAGAAACAGTCAACTTCAGCTACATATAATTTGAGAGTTTTTAAAGAATTAGATAAATGATTCCATTTAAAGTTACTGTAGACATGATAAAATGTTTGGGAGTCTACCTGCCAAAACAAACCCAGGAACTATATGAACACAATTACAAAACACTTTTCACACAAATAAAGTCAGATCTAAATAATTGGGAAAATATCAGTTGCTCATGGGTAAGCTGAGCCTACCCATAATAAAAATGACAATTCTACTTAAATTAATTTACTTATCCAGTGCCATACCAAACAAACTACCGAAAAAAAGTATCTTATAAAGCTAGAAAAAAAACAATAACAAAATTCATCTGGAAGAGCAAAAGGTTTAGAATATAAAGGGAATTAATGAAAAGAAATGAAAAGGATGGTGACCTAGCTGTGCCAGATCTTGATTATATTATAAAGCAAAGATCATCAAAACTACTTGGTACTGGCTAAGAAATAGAGTGGTGGATCAGTGGAATAGGTTAGGTATGCAAGACAAAATAGTCAATGACTACTGAGAATCTTTGAGAAACCCAAAAATTCCAGCTTCTGTGATAAGAATTCACTATTTAACAAAACCTGCTGGGAAAACTGGAAAATAATATGGCAGAAACTAGGCATAAACCAACATCTTACACCCTATATTAAGATAAAATCAAAATGGGTACGTGATTTAGATATGAAGGATGATACTATAAGCAAGTTAGGAGAGCTAGGAATAGTTTGTCAAATTTATGGAGAAGGGAAGAATTTATGATCAAACAAGAGACAGAGGACATTATGAAATGCAAAATGGATTATTTTGATTACATTAAGTTGAAAAGTTTTTGCACAAAAAAAGCCAAATAACCAAGATTAAAAGGAAAGCAGAAAGCTGGGAAACAATTTTTGCAGCCAATGTCTCTGATAAAGACCTTATTTTGAAAACATATAGAAAGCTGAATCAAATTCATAAGAATACGATTGATAAATGGTCAAAGAATATTAACAGGCAGTTTTCAGAGGAAGAAATTAAAGCTATCTATAGTCATATGAAAAAAATACTCTAAATCACTGTTGATTAGAAAAGTGCAAATCAAAACAACTCTAAGGTACCACATCATACCTATCAGATCAGCTAACATGATAAAACATGAAAATGATAAATGCTGGAGAATATGTAGGAAAATTGGGATACTAATGCATTGCTGGTGGAGTTGTGAACGAATCCAACCATTCTGGAGAACAACTGGTACTATACCTCTTCTAGGTCTGTATCCCAAAGAGATCATAAAAATGGTAAAAATGTACAAAGATATTTATAGCAGTTCTTTTGTGGTGCACAAGAACTGGAAATAGAGGGGATTCCCATCAATTGGGAAATGGCTGAACAAGTTGTGGTATATGAACATAATGGAATACTATTGTGCTATTAGAAATGATGAACAGGCCAACTTCAGAAAAGCCTGGAAAGACTTATATGATTCTGAGTGAAGTGAAAAGAAGCAGGAGAACATTGTACACACTAATAGCCACCACATGCAATGACTGATTTTGATAGACTTAGCCCTTCTCAGCAATGCAAGGACCTAAAACAATTCCAAAAGACTCACGATGAAAAAGGCCATCTACATCCAAAGAAAGAATTACGGAGTCTGAATGCAGAGCAAAGCAGACTACTTTCTTTTTTTGTTTTGTTTTGTTTTGTTTCTCATGGTTCCTCCCATTCATTCCAGTTCTTCTATACAACAGGACTAATGTGAAAACATGTTTTAGAAAAAAAAAAGAAAAGAAAGTGCTACCCACACCAAGAGAAAGAGCTTCAGAGTCTGAATGTGGATGGAAGCACACTATTGGCTCTCCTTTTCTTTTGTTGTTTTGTTTTGTTTCTTCTTTCTCATGTTTCTTCCCATTAGTTATAAATTTACATCATGACTAATGTGAAAATGTGTTTATTATGAATGTATAAGTAGAGCCTATATCAGATTGTGTGCCATCTTGGGGAAGGGGGAGGAGAAAGAGGGGGAGAAAATTTAAAACTCACAATCTTACGGAAGTAAATGTTGAAAACGAAAAATAGGTTAATTAGTTAATTTTATATATATTTAAAACCCTCAACAAAAAAGAATTAGATAAATGATATAGATATATATAAAATACATATGCATAGATTTAGATGTAGATATACATATAGCTGTATATTTACACATATAGGGTATCCCAAAAGTCTTTCTTGTTCAATTGTTTCAGTTATGCCTGACTCTTTGTGACCACATTTGAGGTTTTCTTGGCAGAGCTACTGAAGTAATTTGCCATTTCCTTCTCCAGGTCATTTTACAAATAAGGAAACTGAGGCAAACAAGGTTAAATGCCCGCCCAGGGTCACACAGTTAGTAAATGTCTGAGATCCAATTCGAACTCAGATCTTCCTGACTCCAGGGTCAACATTCTATCCCCTGTGCCACCTAGATGCCCTTCCCAAAAGTCTTGATGCAGTTTTAAATTTTAGTAGCTTTACTAGCTTAAAACTGTACTAAGACTTTGGGGACATTCTGTATATGTGCATATATACTATTTAACACAAAATAACACTTCAGACCCCTTTGGGATTCCTTTTCTGTTTCCTTCTGTGCAGTTAAAAAAAATTATATTAAGTCTCCTTTTAAATTTGGTTATAAGTATAAAGAATTCTCTGTTCCAGTGTAATCATGGGCCCAGTCCCAATCCTTGTCTCTATAGAATTAGAGAGGCAGCTTAAGGTAACAGAGAGTGAGGAAGGCCGACATGTAAGGCCCACTTGTGACACCTGCTGCGTGACTCTTCCAAAGTTCCCTAACTTCTCAGGCCCCTTCCACCCACTGCCAACTCTCTTAGACTATAAGGTACAAACTACCTCCGCTGAGAGAGGGAATTTCGTCACCTACACCTCCTTATACTGACGAAGCTACAAATCTGGAGGCCCCCCCTCCAAAGAAATATAAATAACCCAGAATAAGAAACATCTCATTGGAGAGGTTTTGGAGTTATTTTTTTTCTCCCTCCCCCAAATGAACTCTACCTTTAGCACATTCATTCACTAAGAATTCCATAAAACCAAATAAGCAGGAGAGGCCAGAAAGTGGAGACACTTTTAATGAACATATTTGCCTGGTTTGGACCACGGATAACAGTACACAGGGGCAAAGGTTAAACGATCGGAGGCCCTGGCTTAATAGCAGATCTGAACTGTTCTGTAAATGCCACAAATGTCAGTGTTCCTCCTCAAGTGGCATTACAGTAGGATTAGCGTCCTAAGCCTCGTTCCAATTTACTGAGAAATGCGGAGAACGATTCTCATCAACCTCGTCTGAAACAGGGGAAGATGGATTTTCCTTTACCACTTGGACTGCTTTATGAGTTTTCCAGATTCTGCTTTTCCCTGCCTGAACCAGGGATGGAAGCCCCCAGAAGTGCTTCAGGCCATATGTGAACAATAACCCAGAAAAGCCTGAGGCTCCGAAGCTACAGGAAGGCCTGGCTTGCTGGAGCAGCCTTCCTTCTATTGAGATGACCTTTTACTGCTCCAGCTAGCCAGAACCTGGAAGCTGTAGGCAGGGGAAAATGTCATGTCCTATTCTCAGAAACTTCAAGGAGACAGGGCAGCATGGTGTAGTCAGTGGTAGTGTCTAGAGAACTGGCCTTGCAGTCAAAGAAGGAATGAGTTCAGATCCCAAATCTGACACTTACACTGTGTGACCCTGGTAAGTGACTTCCTTTCTTCAATGGGAAGTTCTTTCCAAGCTGGCCAAGAGGGTGGAGCAGGAAGGGTGGAGCAGAGCCCAGAGAAAATTGGTGAGAGCAGTTAGAACTGAGAGAGAAAGAAGAAGCAGGCAGTCAGAGCTGTGAGTGTTTGTTCATGGGAAGGCCCTACCAGGGGATGGGGTGGGAGTACCCCCTGCATTGTTTTTGTGTATAAATTTCTTTGTTGCTATGATGGATTTGACTTTACAGTGTTGGGATTCAGCTTTCTGGTGTTTGAATAAATGTTTTGGTTCTGTCTTCCATGTGGAGAGTCTGTTATAGTTTGTGATTCAGAATTACACTGGTATATTCATAGCCACTGTAGGTACTGTGAATATCACATTGGTGCTACCTCCAGGCAAATCTCCAAGCTGCAGAGGCACTGGCTGGCACTGGCAAGGGAAGTATCTTCCTCTGGAAATTCCTTGTATCAATGAAATCACAGATCTAGTCCTTATCAAAACTCTTCTTAAAGAAAAGCTACTTGGCTCAACTAAAGACACTAAGGGAGCTGTAAGGGGAAACAGGGTTAACAATAGTAATCACAACAACAAACATTTATATAGCATTTACTATATGACAGGAACTTTGCAAAGCACTTTACAATTATCTTAGATGATCCTCACAACAACCCTGGGAGGTAGGCACTATTATTATCCCCATTTAACAGATGAGGAAACTGAGGCAAACAGGTTACATGACTTACCCAATGGCAGGTAGTAAACTAGTAAGAGTCTGAGACCAGATTTGAACTGAGGTGTTCCTGACTCCAGGTCTAACACTCTATCCACTGTGCCATGTAGCTACCCCACAACAAGACAGTAGGTACAAGTAACAAGGTACTAGGGCAAGAACCTAAGGTATGGTAGTTTGTTGGACAGAGAAAGACTGTACTCCCCCAAATCACAGGTTTCTCTACACCACAACAAAGGTGAAGGGTGGTACATTAGAAAGATCTCTGTAATTGAAATCCTGTAACCTGAGTCCCAGTTCTCTATGACCTTGAGAAATTCACTAAACATTTCTAGATCTGTGATGATCCCACGAAACATCCCTTCAAATGCTAGCTCGATGATCTTATGAACGGAGTACAAATTCTATTCCTTTACAAATGAGCTCTAAAACCTTGGACAAGTCACTTAGCTGCTCTTTTTGTGTGACAACTGAAAACTGTAAGGGTGACCATCAGTTAAGGAAAGGCTGAACAAAATGTGGGATATAAATAGAATGGAATGTTGAAACAACATCCATTGTCTTTTTACTATCCCAGGAAGGTGGAAAAGGCACACATAGATGCCAATTCACATTTTATACAAATGACAAAGATAAAGGTTCCTATCAGTTTAGAGAGGGAGATCAACTTCTGGATTTCAGAGAAGGTCTACCGTGCATTATCATATCTTTCAGAAGAAAATATAAAAAGTTCTTTGGAGCAGCACGTCAGATTTATGTGTATAACGTTAAATAGGTTTTTATCCTATTGCTTATTCTTTGTGTGTATCTCTTTCTGTGTCTTTTTCTTCATATCTCTGATTGTCTTTTGGTCTGTCATTGTGTCTCTGTGCCTGTTTGTTTGTCTCTGTCTCTCTGTCGGTGACTGTCTCTTTGTGACTATCTCTATCATCATCATCTCTCTCTCCTTCCTTCCCTCTCCCTCCCATATCCTCCCATCCCTCCTCCCTTTCTCTGTCCCTCCTCTCATTTCCTCCCACTCCTCCTCTCCTCCACACACACACACACACACACACACCCACACACACACACACACACACACACACACACCAACCTTCAAACATTCACTTTCTCCTCTGACATTCTATTAATGCATCTGCACACAAAACTGCTCCCCTGCCAAAGTATTTTGCAATCAATTGGTCCTAAAGAGTGAATATACACTATAGGACAGAGTAGTAATTTTAGTGGAAGTAAAGCAGAAGAAAAGGACTAAGGAGAGAGTGGCAGGCTGTCAGGGAGGAAAAGAGTTTGGAGGAAAATGTTCTTGTGTTATAAAAAGGGCTTTTCAGCTTGCAACAAAAATCCAATTCAAGTTAACAAATTAACCTTTTCTTGGTTCACTAATGATTTGAAAATAATGACTACATTAAGCTAGGAAACCTGACCACTCTTAAAGAATAAAAATATAGAGATCAACAAGAACTGGGCTGAACTGCTTGATGGTAACTGCATAATAGTCCTTTTGATAATTTATAAAATAAACCCAGGAAATATTTTGATAGATTAATACTCAAATAAATTTCAAGTTAAACTTCTCCAGCACAGTAGTGCAATACATTTTACTCACCACTGAAGACAAAGTTGCAAACGGTCCAATTGCTTAACAAGCTCCATATTGTTAACTCTGAGCAGGTGGAATTCCAGATGGTTCAGAATTAGGAAACTGATGCTCCTGCTATTTTCAGTCTGCCAAGTGTGTCAATGGTCAACTGAAAACTATAGAAAGATTGTACTTAAATTCATTATCAAGAAGACATGCCAAAATTGGGCTGAGCATTACCTTTCAAAGATTGCCCTATAGTCGGGTCAATAACCCAACTATTTAATCAAGTGAAGGAATTGTGTGTCTTTAATGAGTACTAAGGGTAAGCTTAGGGGCAACTGGATGGTTCAACGGATAGAACACCAAGAAGGTGAGTTCAAATCCAACCTCAGACACTAGATTTACAATCCTTAGCAAGTCATTTAACTTCTGCCTTAATCTACTGGTGAAGGAAATGACCAACTGTCCTAGTATCTTTGCTAAGTCTATGTTATTGAAACGGTGTTTATTCTTTATCACATATTATCAGTGTTTAATAAATCAAAATTCTTCCTCCACCCCTAAAACCATCAAGCATTTTACATTCAAATGAAGCATTAACTTATATTCTTTACAAGGTAATTTAAGTCTTTATATTTATGCCACAGATCATTTTATATCCTACACTGTTCAAATCTCACTTAGTAGCTGTGTGATCCTGAGCAAGTCACTTAACCCCTATTTGCTTCAGTTCCTCATCTGTAAAATAAGGCTACAGTGGAGAAGGAAGTGGCAAACTATCCAGTATCTTTACCAAGAAAACCCTATGAACAAAAATCCATGGGGTCATGTAGAGTCAGACATGACTGAACAACAGCAAAGGTAAAGCATAGGATTGAAACAAATTAATTTTCATTTTTATATCATTAAAGAGAGGCAGCATGGTGTAGTGTCTAGAGAGTCCATCTAGGAGTCAGGAAGACCTGAGTTCAAGTTCTGTCTCTGAACATACAGGCTATAGAACTCTAGGTGTTAGAATTTCCTTTCAAAGAGTTTCCTATATTAATTAAATTATAGATCTGGATCCACATCCCAACAAATTTAACTAAAATTAATTAGAATGACTTTTCTCCCACATCAAAGAGTAGAGGCCCCTTTAGAGAGCTGAATAAAAAAGGTCTTTCTATAGATCATTTGATGACTATACAACATCATTTCTTCACTCAATTCTTTAAAAGATATATGATTTTCAAAAAACTACTACATCCCATCATTATCTTCAGAGTTCTTTTTCTCTTTTCTCCAAAATATGCAGATCTATCACCATGTTAGTGCAGTGAGCCTTAACAAAATCTGCATGAAAGACATCATTTTTTTAATAGCACTATCATAGTTATTCCCAGTTGAATAATGGACTATGTTTTACACAATGCATGATAGTCATCTGTGTTACTGAAGTTATAACTGGAGAGTTATTAGCCTGACTTCTCTGAAAGGCACAAGGAAGATGACACAGATTTGAACATACGGTATGAGATCAAAGAAGGTAATAATGGGGCAGGAAGCAACATCTAAAGAAAAAAGAAAAATCTCTGTGGATCAGTAAAGTTCAAGAGTGGTAAACACTGGGTATTATTTTAAACTACCCAGCATGAACAAAGCAGTTTAAATCCTGCCCTGATAGTATGTCATATAGGACCATAACTAAATAAGCCAAACACTTATTTTAAAAATTCTTTTCCAAATTAACAAATCAGGTAACCCCTTAGGGTATTATAAACAATTACCCAATAAAGTAATTGGGGGAAAAGAGAATCCATAGACGTTTACATGTTCTTGTAACTATACAAATTGATTCTGATAATTAAGAAGACCTTTAAAGGTCCTAACTCCTGGCCCAGAAACCCCACAGAACAATCCACATCTGTTAAGTAAGCCAAGCAGATAGTGATTTCAGTCCCCTTCTGGATGATAGTGATTTCTTCAGTTTACATTCCCAGACTAAAAAGGGAATGTTGGGGTTTGAAGGAAGCAGACATGGAAATCAGTGATCAAAAAATATATATTTAGTGTCCACAAAGCATAAGGCACTATACTGGGTAGTCATCCCCCTGAAAGGGATTTTAATGGGAGCTAATCTATCTAAATGTTTTCCAAAGTATGCCAATAACGAAAATGCTAAGAATTCATTAACAATACCACTATTGACCACCATGAGAAAGATCTACATAGAGAAGGACCAAATAGCTTTCTGGACTTGGGTGCCTTTGCCCTAGTAGATTTCTTTAATTCCGAATATCCTCTACCTCAGTGGGAAGCAGTGATGACTTTTGATCTTCCATTTTTCCTCCATGAACATCTCTCTTTCCAAACATCATTGCAGTCTTCATGTTCTTCATTCCCAAACGCTGACTTTTAACATTTACTATATACAATGTTGCCCTATTCCTATTTGGTTTGCATGTTATTTAAGATTCACTGGGAATGGTACCTTTGGTCCCTGTGCCAAGATTTTTGGGTGCCAGGTAGCCATCTGACTACCCAGCTACTCCCTTAAATATCATACTACCCAATTTTTTTATTGATTTATGTATAAAAAATCCTCTTAACCACTTCCAAATTTTCCAAAGATCTAAGAGAAAAGGGTGGAACAGTTTCAGTATTCATTCATTCATTCATACTGTACAGTATCACCATTTTATAGGGAAATAATCATTGAATAAACTATTTCCTTTCCTCTTTTATTTTATTATAGAAACAATATAGTTTATTGTGCTGAATAACTGGATATGTGTGATTAATATTGACTGAAAAAATACAAGATAAGTAATGGATCAAAAACTTTCTTCAAAAAACCTCTTCTTGAGTTGAAAAAAGAACAAGGTTAAATTTTTTTCCTCTTATACTGTTACTTCAACATTTCAAAAGATCATTGTGGGCTCTCCCTCCATTTGTACTAATTATAGCCCATCCTCCTCTTAGTGATGGTGTTAATAATTATTAAGATTTTTTATGAATGTCATTTTTACTATTACAATCCAAATTAACTACAAAAGACATATGAAGGAAGATGCTATCAGCATCCAGAAAAAGAACTGATAAATAGAAGTACACAATATTTTTACATATGTATAAATATATATATATACACCTATATATACACATATATATATTTATATCAAATGATAATCATCTCTAGGATGGGGGAGAAAAAGAGAAAGAAAGAAATTTACACGATACTTTTATTATATATTTAAAAGGGATACTAAGTTGTACATAATAGATTTGCCGCTTCATGTGCAATTTTTTAAACTATGCTATGTTATGAAAACATTTAATTTAATCCATAAATTAAAAATAAATTTTTAAAAAGAATTATTAAGGGCAGATAAGGGGGGTAGTGAATAGAACACTGGCCCTGGTGACAGGAGGACCTGAGTTCAAATGTGGCCTCAGACACTTAATAGTTGCTAGCCTTGTGACCTTGGGCAAGTCACTTAACCCCAACTGTTCTTCCCTTCCCCCACCAAAAAAAAGCATTATTAAGTCCAAAAAAATTCTATCTCCTAGTTGCAACTCCTGCGTTGATAAACCTTCCTGAACATCAGTAGGCAAGTACTTAGGCAACAGAAACAGAAGACCTAACTTGGTCTTTATGGTTCCATGAGACCTGCCAGAGCACGCATTCTGATGGCAAAGTCTTCAAAAATCTAGTGGTTCCCTTCACTGACAAAGATGTGCTGGAGGACTTGGAGAGCCAAATGGAAAATTTTCAAAACAAGAATTTGCACTTCAGAAATCAGCAAACTTATACTATAACAGCAATGTTGTAAAAAATGAACACTTTAGAAAAAGCTAAGAACCCTAATCAATGCAATTGTCAACTGTGATTTCAGAGAATTGATCATGGAGACTGCTGTCTACTTCCTGATGAGGTGATGGACCAAATATTAGGCACTTTGGGATATCAAGAACTTATTTTGTTTTTGCTATGTATTTGATGAGGGTTTTGCTTTTCTTCTCAGTAAGGAAGGGCAGGTGAAAGAAAAAAATGCTTTAAAATTTTTAAAAATTTAATTAAATACCATAATAGTAAAAGAGAAACACAGTTTTCATATGAGATTTGAGTAGCATATCTATAGATAGATAAATAGATAGATAGATAGATAGATAGATAGATAGATAGATAGACAGATAGAAAACATATGTATCCAGTACATAATATAAAGCAGATAGATAGATGGATAGATATAGATACATAGATAGATAGATAGATAGATAGATAGATAGATAGATAGATAGATAGATAAAGACTTAAATTACTTTGTAAAGAATATAGGTAAATGTCTCATTTGAATGTAAATTGTTTGATGGTTTTAGGGCAGTGGTTCTCAGCCTGTGGGTTATGTTCAATTTGTGACAATGAAAATACATCCTGTATATCAGATATTTATATTACGATTCATAACAGTAGCAAAATTACAGTTATGAAGTAGCAACAAAAATAATTTTATGGTTGTGGGTCACCACAACATAAGGAATTGTATTAAAGGGTCATGGCATTAGAAAGGTTGAGAACCACTGTTTTAGGGGAAAGAAGGAACTTTGCTTTATCAAACACTGATATTACGTGATTTTTTAAAAAAGCACAGTTTCAACAACACAGACTAAAATGGAGGACCATTTTTGAAAACTTAGAGCTACAGAGAATTATGGTCTCTCAGTTCATTTGCATGTAACTGTTTTAAGACTTAAGAGGATAAAACTAAGAAAAAATGAGAACTTCTATAACTATTTGGACAGTGAGGGATGACTAAATAGGAAATGTTGATGTTACTTCATAAGTGAAGGGTGAGTCACTGAATACCACCAAATACCAAGATTTAAATCATTGACAGGATAGAAAGTTAAGACTAAGAATGAGGCTAAAAATGTGAAGATGGAGCAGGAAAAGACTTGGCAGGAAGGGTAAAACAACGACAACAGCCAGCTTTGTTGGAGTTGTTTAAAGAAATCAGCTACAGGAGCAATAAGCTTTAAAAAGAAGAAGAAGAAGAAGAAGAAGAAGAAGAAGAAGAAGAAGAAGAAGAAGAAGAAGAAGAAGAAGAAGAAGAAGCCTTCAACTGCTAGCTCCTTATTGACCAAATAAAGCTTATTGGAAGATAGTTTTAGTTCCACTTCAGCACCACTTAGAGCTACAAAAGGTGAAACATGTTACAAGTTTCTGATGATTTTTATTGTACATTCTCTTTCAACCTGGTTGGCTAGGAAGAAACACAAAGGAGGAAAGACATCTGCTTTATAAGAAGAGATGCTAAGATCTAATTGGATAACACTGAATTGTGATGGGTCAAGAGCTGGCTGGGCTGGTATATAGTAACTAGAGTTTGATGAGCTTTGCAGTTCTCTGACTAAAAGAAGACTGCTGGTTAAATTAAAAGTCTAACACTTTTCTAATATTTTGTTGTAGGTTTTAAAAACCTGTAAATCCCCTCTTCAGGAATAGAAAAAAAAGAGAATTTGTCTATATAGAGAGTTATGTAGACCAGCAGATGAGCATTTAGCAGAGAAGTAGCTAGGTATCATACAGATGTTCCTTACTGGACCAACGATATTAAAACCTGAAGTCCAGAATTGTGACTTACACTGAGAACCTGAATTTGTTTTCCTGATACACTTCTCTTCCAGGTGTCTATAAGTACATTAATACATACATACATATGTGTGTGTATATATATATATATATATAATACATATACATATATACACACATATACATATATATTTATTATATGTGTGTATATATATATATGTATATATGTATATACATGTATATATGGGGAGAGAAATAGCATGCTCATTGGTAGGAAAATGTAACCCAAGTTAATGTATGACTTATATTCAATATTACTTCTGTTGCTTTAGTAAGTACTTGTGGTGTTATTATTTTTTCTTTTGCGTTACTGATAAGTAAATGGTTATGTTTAAGATCTAAAAATAGTATCAGTATGAGTGCCTAGTTTATGCAGGAGAAAACATTAGTAAAGGCTCAAGACCTAAACAGCAAGGTTATCCCTAGGACCCTGAGAGAATTTGAGTGTAACAATGTGCTGTAGTCATCTTAACACCTAATTTGAGTGAGCCAATGTGAGAGCAGGAGGAAGTGAGTGAACCAATGCAGAGAACATGATTGTGAGTAAATAGGCATCCACATACTCATGGGAGAGGTGTGAGGCACTACAGAGTGTGTATAGATAACCCCATGTACCTGCTATACTTAGATGAAAACTAAAGTACATTTGTCCCTAGTGTGAGAATGAAGAAACTAATTCCTCAAAAGAGAGACCAGGATCCCCAGAGATGAATTCAGAGCAAATTTGAATGACTAAGAGAAAGAAGTTGTAAAGGTTTCCAGCCCCTGTGGCTTGAGCCAACTGGTAGTTCTTGGCTCTATGCTAGACCATCAAATTGTCAAAGTTCTTTTTTTTTTAATAGTTTATATCAAGATACATTAATACATTTTTGGTGGATCTGTGAATTTGTGGTTCCATTCTAGAAAACAATTTGGAATTTTACAGTAAAGGTAACTAAACTCTCTAAACCCTTGTCACTTATGGTCAAGATTGGGTATATAGCCCAAGAAGGTTACTGATAGAAAGAAATGTCCTTCATATGAGAAAATATTCATAACAGCACTCTTTGATAGCCAAAACCTGAGAAGGGTGAATCAGTGACCATCAGTTGGGATACAGCTGAAAAATTTTTGGTAGGTGAACATAATAAAATCTTATTGAGTTATAAGAAATGACAAATATGAGAAATTCAAAGAAATGTAGAAATAAAGTGATGTAGACTGAAGAAAACAGAACCAAGAAAAGACTGTATACAGTGATTGTAACAATATAAGTAAAAGCACAGTTGGAGCCTGATGAGTTATAATAAATAATACCAGTCATAGAGAAGAAATAATGATCAGGCAGATTTCAGAAGAAACTAGAAAGACTTCCATGAACTGATGCAAAGTGAAGGGAGCAGAACCAGAAAAACATTGTACACAGTAACAGCAACACTGCATAATGATCACCTGAAAGTGACTTAGCTATTCTTAGCAATATAATGATATAAGACAATTCCAAAGGACCCATGATAAAAAACTGCTATGGCAATATGTTTTGCATGGTTGATTATAACCTATATTATCTCAGGGAGTGAAGAGGGGAAGGAGGGAGAAAATTTGCAACTCAAAAATTTTTAAATGAATGTGAAAATTGGTCTTTACAATGTACTATGAATGTCAACTATGAATGACTTAGTTCTTCTCAGTAAAAAATGGTCCAAACTGAATCTGGTAAACTAAAAGTAAATAAACAAGTCAATGAAAAAAAAAAAAAAAACAATGGTCCAAGACAATTCCAAAGGACTCATGATAGAAAATGCTATCCACATCCAAAGAAAGAATTGTTGGAATCTGAATGTAGATCAAAGTATACTATTTTCATTTTGTTTTTTTTCATGATTTTTTTTCCCTTTTGGTCTGTTTCTTCTTTCACAACATGACTAATATGGACTAATATGGACATCATTGCACATATATAAAAGTGCTTACCATTTTAGGGAAGGTTGAGGGGAAGGAGGAAAGGAGAAAATTTTGGAACTCAATTTTTTTTAATGAGTGTTAAAATTGTCTTTACATGTAATTGGAAAAAAAATACAATTTTAAAAAATTCTCCTTCCTAATATTATACACCATCCATATTCAAGGGTTTTTATATAAAGTTTTCTACTTATCCTCAATATCGGAAGTTATTTCTTTCTGTTAAAGGTTAACAGAAATATCCACACAAATTGGACATAAACGAGAAAAGAGAGTATTCATTTTTCATGAATAGAATTTTGCAAAACTGTTCCTCTTTGCTTTGCACATCTTAGTTTTCTAAAATCCTGTTTGCTTCCCAAGTATCTTACAGAGGTTTCTCAGGAATCCATGTGCTGGATTTTTATATTAACAGTTTCTGATACTAATAATCATTTTCTTCTAAAACCGATGAATTCTTCCCAAAAATTCCTTGTTACTATTTAAGTGTATATGTGTGTATATCCCTAAATGTATTAGTAATGAGTTTACATGAACTCTAAAGTTTTATAATCAGTCTTCATGACCCTTTTCAATAATAATAACAGGCTGCCCTTTTTCAGAGTGTTATCATTCATTCATTATTTCTAGGCTATGTGCTTTGATTTGTTTTTCTAATAATGGTAAGAAATTTAATCAAGACCATCCATACTTCTCCTGTTCATTTATGACTCAGAGCAGATCTATGAGAGACATCTGGTAGAAGCAAAGTCAAGCCAACCTCAAACAGAATTCATCTAATTGGTTCACATGGGCATTTTATGTACATATATATGTGCATGTGTATGTTTTATATATGCAGCTCTGTATACACATGTATACACCCATGTGTAGAGCTGAAAATAAATCATTTTATAATGGACATGAAGTTAATGTTCCAATTTTCTTAGCAATTTTTTTTCACTTAAGTTTTTTTTTTTAATTTTAAGGAATTTGGAAAGAGGAGGAATCTAACACCTTAAGGGTGAATTACATACATGCATACAAAGTATACATAGTATACTTTGAATCTGATTACTTCCCCCCCAAAAAACAATAGAATCCTCCTGACTAACAAGGAAAAAATATATACATACTAAATGCACAATTGCTCAAAGTGTTGCTATGGAATTGCTCCAACATGCCAGTCACCTGAAAAGAAACTATGCCACTTTGTTGTCCACAGGATAAAGTTCAAACTCCTTAGCCTGGTATTCAAGGCCTTTCTTAATCTCACCCAATCTACCTTTTCAGATTTATATCTCACTACTTCCCTCTACAAATACTCTCTCTGGGCTATTCTACTAACTACATGAAAAACAGTACCTTTCTTCATGAAATTTTCATAAAATTATAAGAGCTAGAACGAGAACATAAAATCATAGAGCTAGAACAGGTCTCAATGGCCGTCCTGCCCATCCCTCTCATTTTACAGCTGAGAAATGCAAGACTTGGGAGGTGAAGGGACTTGTCCAATGTTGCACAGTTTTTAAAAAAAACATTTTTTGTAGAATCTGAAGTCCGAATGCAGTGCTTTCCCGTTGCATCATGTCCTCCTGCAATGTCTCCATTCCCTCATCTAGCCCGTCCTTCAAGGCCCCCACTCACGGCCCTCCTTCTCTATGAAATCTTTGACAGGCCTCTCCACCTTGTAACTACTTCTTCTATTGTGAAATGACAACACTAATTGTCTGCCCCAGTGGTCTCCATCTTAAATCATAGGTTTATGTTAAGTTTATCACACTCACCTGTTTGCGTTAACACTATCTAAATCTCTGTTCCTCTTAACAAACACTTGTCAATCCAGTTTCATATTCTTTTGAACGAAGGGACAAAGGCTTTTATGATCATCAATATTCCACACAGAATTCCTAAAGTTCATTTTATATGACTTGAGGAAGGGAGAAGGGAGAATTTGCTGTAAGCAGGAGCCAGGGGCTAGGAGTTTGGTCCATACCATCCATCTGGAACTTGATCATGAGTCATTTAGTCACACGTATCATTTTGCACCCCTATTTTTCTCCACAATTAGATTATAAACTGCAGGTATGCTGAAGCCAGCTCAAACCCTTCAAGCCAATTGTTAAATTTTTGACATGAGTATTATACTTTTGGAAATTGACCAACGCTACAAGCAAATATTATTTTATTGATTTCTAGATTTGAGAAAGTGATGAAAATGTTAATAATGAAAATCAAACTGAAAATATTCCGTAAGTCCACTATTTTTTAGAGAGCTGAATGTTAAACATGTACCAGTATTCTACTAAAGGGAAATGGTCCTACACCTTTTTGGATTCCCCAGAGAGCCCATCAGAATGTCTTGCACATGGAAGGTAATCACTAAATGTTTGTTGACTGATTTCAATCCTTCCCTCCCCCTTTTTTGTTCACACCATCCATAGTCTCTGATATCTATCACTAAGAAAAGTATTAACTTCACGAGGTCATTCCAAAGGACACAAGGGAAGACTGGTGAAGACCCTTGTAAATTAAACTAACTATGTATTGAAAGTATTTTGAAAACTTCTTTAATGATTATTCTTCAGGCCTCTGTTGCTGAGAAGTGTATTTACCACCCCAGTTTTAGCGAGATCCTGTTGTTAGGATTTTCCTTGTTTCCTTCATAAACCCTCATTTTCAGAGGTTAATTACCTGGTTGTAAAAGTGCACTCCAGAATGAAACTTGACCTACAAGGTCTCCATCTTTGGGTGAATATTTTTACCAGTTAAAAAAAAAAAAAAAGAATGAGAGAGAAAACCATCTGTTCAACCAATTTAAATACATAAATAGAGGAGAGAAAAACTTGAGACAGAGGTCCATGGATCTTGAGCACCCTTTGGTATTTGTGAAATGCATTATGGCTTTGATACTGGGGCGGGGGTAAGGGGGGGTGAGAAGGGAGGATAATGCAGTGGTTCTCTCTGCAATAAATCAGAACTAGTAAATAAAGCAGGCTTAGAAGGAGGGGTCACTTTAGCACAAGTATTTTTTGATCATCCAAAATGTAGCTTATTTGTGGGCCATGGAAAAGGAGTATTTTCCCTTTTGAATGGCCAGATTCTAAGAAAGATAAAGCACAGAGGGTTTAAGAGAACATCAAAAGGACATGAAGAATGTGTTTCTTGTTAATATCACATAACCTTTCTTACAAAATTTTTCACTTCTCCTCCCCAGCTCCCAATAGAACCAAACCAAGGATGTTGACAGCTGAATGTTAGTAAGGTGTTAGACCAAAGGTCTCCCCTTTTGAGAAACTGGGGTTTTAATTCAATATAATTTTCATAGTTTTCTTCATACAACAAATATATGAAGACAAGCTTTGCTCTACAGAGGTTAATCACACAGCAATGGAAGGGGAAAAAGCCAGTGATGGAATGAAGCCCATAATATGCTTAGCCTTGGATTATGGACTCCCTCCTAGGCACATATGTAACTCCCATTAGCATGAATAAAACTTAACTTACTTTACACATTTATAACAGAATGGATCACCGTGTTTGTGAATTGATTTATTCTCATAAAAAGCATATTGATTCTGGGCCAGATGTGTTTGCGCATTTTAGAATGCATTTTTTTTTTTAGAATGAATTTTTTAGATGCATTTTAGAATGACACATGTCCTTCCAGAACTGAATAATCACAGATTGTTTACTGAGCAGTCTTTGAATCACTAGCTTCCTTCTTGGCCTGAATACTCATCAAAATCTAAAGTTAATGGATTTTTTTTTTTTAAACATAAATAGGTTGTTCGCTTGTTTGTTTGCTTTTTTTTAAGAAAACAAGGAGGGCTCAGAGTCAAGAAGACCTAGGGTTCAAATTGTGTCTGACACTTAACAAGATGAGTGATCACAGGCAGATCATTTAACAATTCTGTGTCCCAAGCAATTCCTGAGAATTTGTTTCCTAAAGTATAGATTGGGTACTCCCTTAATAGACAAAGTTCCCATATAGGGAGTTCCTCGTGCTGGTGAAATCATAAATCTCTCATGTATGTAAGTATACAAAGTATTGCCTTTCACAGAATCTCAAATTGGAAGGAATATCAGAGATTGTCTAGTGCAGGGCTAGGGAATCTGTGACCTGGAGGCCACATATGGCCCTCTAGGTCCTCAAGTGCAGCCCTTTGACTGAATCCAAACTTCACAGAACAAATCCCCTTAACAAAAGGATTTGTTCTATAAAACTTGTACTCAGTCAAAAAGGCCACACCCAAGGACCTAGAAGGCCACAATCTCAAGGTTGCAGATTCCCCACCCGTGGACTCTAATCCAACCCATACCTGTAGAGCTTCAGTAACATTTGCAATAAATGGACATCCAGCTTCTAGTGATTTGGAAACTACCACTACCTACCCTCTGCAAGTGTGCATTTCTGAACTGTGTGGAGGTGATTATACAGTTCAAGAATGGATACAAAACATGTGGAATCAACTCTGAATAATTCCAAATAAATAGAATATCTTTATGGTCCTCTTTGAGAACAAAGGAAAAACATAACCTGTGAGTAGTCCAAGCTGCCTGAATGGGGAACCTGAAAATTAAGTAACTCAGCTCGTCCTCTCCCTTTCCCTCTTCCTGTCCCTCTCCTCTCCAAAGGTACATTTTGGAGGGCCAAAAGCTGCCTATTTCACTTGGGATTTATTAGCTAGATTTCTTTCTCAAAGACCAAACCTTAAACCCAATTTACTCTGGAGCTGATAGTTTGGACAATAAGTCTCTATCCAAGCACTGCTTAATAGCTATTTTGGGGGGCCTCCTGGCTCAGAGTGAATGTAAATAATAACTGTTGCTCTTTTGGTCAGCAACCCCTCCTAGTTTGATTTTTTTTTTCAATTAAAGGGGTCATCCTTTGACTCACTTCTTAAAGAGGCCTATTCACTGAATGGGCGTTACCTCACTCAAAGTAAGAACCCAAAAAAACCTTAGCTTAAAGAGGCCAAGGTCTCCCATTGTATCTTGGGCCATTTCCAGTCATCCTGATGGTCACTAGATCCAGATGGCTCTGGAGGAGAAAGTGAGGTTGTTGACCTGGCACAGTCCTTGCTCACTTGAATCAAAGTCAACTGTAAGTCAGGTCATCATCTCCCTGATGTCATGGTCCTCTTCGAGAATGAAAGACAAACACAACAACTTCTACAAGGATATTTTTCTGATTATAGATACATCTGTTGATGTTCCCATTTTCTTAAAACTTATAGTCCTATATGGTTTAACTCCTATTTCAATTAGAGCCTTTATAATGAAAATATCACTCCAATTCACTTTTTTAATTCTTGCTGAATCTCAAACCCTGATATTTTATAACAAAAAATAAATTTAAAAAAACAAGGAATCTCTAAAATTAAAGATTCATGTACATGAAGCACTCAATAAATGTGGAAGGAAAGAAGAAGAGAGGGAGGGAGGGAGGAAGGGAGAGGAAGGAAGAATGAATGTTCATATGAATTCAAATTCCACTCACCTTGGTTCAGGAATTCAGTACTTACAGGTTTCATTCTCTATAGCTAGAGTCTAGTCTTAAGGAATGGGTCGGATGGTCAGCCCCCTAGCACACATCACAAAGGAGGTAGAGGACCATGAAGAGAGAACAAGGAACACTTTAAATGTGACACTTTAAATGCGAGAAAACTGTTCTCTGTGGTATATAAATATTCATTTTGTGATATGTCAAGTTATGTGTGCTATAGAGTGAAGTATTGCAGCATCTCTAGTGTAAACATGCAGATGAGCAGAATTCTCAAACCTTGTCTAAGGTAAACAGTTTGCCTTGTCCCAGATCTGCCTCCTAGGAGACCAACAGTGAATTATCATAAATACTGGGTTCAGTTCTATCCTACAATAATGGGTAGATAGTAACCTATATACAAACACTCTACCTTGTAGGAAGGTTAGGTTTCAAGAAGAAATTCATCTATGCTACCAAAGGATCCAGAGAAAATAGAGATTTGGGGGCAATTTAAAGGAGAAGTCCTATCTTGTGTGTGTATTTAAATATATACATACACGTAATATCCATATATACACATTTTTCCCCCTTTGGATATTGTACTAGGGAACTTGTGCTATTAAAGTGCATAAGAAAGAAAATAGTCCTTTAACCTTTTCCTATCTTTTTTTCTGAACTCATGAGTTGGTCTTTCCCAGAGTCATATTCCTGGATCTATATAGCAATGAGTACAAGTCAAGTCATACATACAATAGCATAAAGCTGAAGTATATGTCTCATAGAAAATGGGGCTAAATGCAAGTGTATTCATTTACTTTGCTTGATTGTGTTATTTGTTACAAGTTAAAATGTCTATTCAGACAAGAGGACATAAATTAATGAGTAGTTCCAGAAATGAAAGGAGGAAGAGAAGAAAGGAGGATGGGAAGAAAGAAAATGAGAGAGAAAGGAATCAGTGAAATACTTTTTTAATTAGAAGGAGACTTTAACAAAAAGGGAAATTTTGTGCAATGTTGTTCAATTTCATATGTACTTATTAAAAAACAATGTAACAGAGACTCATTTTTACCTAAATTTATTTACTTATTCAGTGCCATACCAATCGAACTACCAAAAAAGTATTTTATAGAGCTAGAAAAAAATGATAACGAAATTCATCTGGAAGAACAAAAGGTCCAGAATATCAAGAGAATTACTGAAAAGGAATGCAAGGGAAAGTGATATAGCTGTACCAGATCTTAAATTGTATTATAAAGCAGAAATTATCAAAACCACTTGTTACTGGCTAAGAAATACAGTGGTGGATCAGTGGAATAAATTAGGTATGTGAGACACAGTAGTCAATGACTATAGTAATCTACTATTTGAGAAACCCAAAAACTCCAGCTTCTGGGATAAGAATTAACCATTTAACAAAAACTGCTGGGAAAACTAGAAAATAGCACAGCAGAAATTAGGCATAGACTAACATCTTATACCTTATACCAAGATAAAGTCAAAATGGTACCTGATTTAGATATAAAGGATGATACTGTAAGCAAGCTAAGAGAGCAAGAAGTAGTTCCCATATAAACACCTGGAATATAACTAAGTATGGTACTCCTCTGCATTGGAAAGTACCCAAGCTATATACTGGTATACATTTATGTAAGCCTAATTTCCTAGACAAATAGTTCATAATTTAGACAAGGTACTAAAAAAGGATGACATTGACACCATTGAATATAGCACCATGAACCATATGTCCTTAATCTTTTTTGTGTCATGGACCCCTTTGTAAATGGTCCATAATGAAATCTATGGACCCCTTCTTAGAATAATGCTTTTAAATGTATAAAGCAAAATAGACAGGATCACAAAGGAAATCAATTATATTGAAATACTATTTTCAAAGTATTTAAATATCAAATGTTTTAAAAGTTCCTGGACACCTGGTTAAGAGAGACCAAACCTAGAGCACATCATTGTTTGAATATTGCTGTCATAAATCATTCTATCAAATTGAATGTGGAAATGACGATCACCACACTATAAAATAAATTTTCCCAAGCATCTATGTTGAGATCACAGAATGAAAATACTCAAGATTCAGAACCATATCTTCAGTCCTGCTCTTCTATGTAAAAACTGTTGCATATAAATCCCTTTAACATTAAAATAAAATTAAAGTTTTAGATATGTGCTCTGGACAAACAAAAGGCCCTTGTTGTCACTTTGACAGGTAGGAGGAAACTCCCCCACATTGCTAATTGTTCTCTGCTCTTAACCTTAGACAATGATTTAGCAATTGAATGGATTGAATTTCATCCTTTCCATTTGAACTACCCTTATAGTCACTCACTGAAGGGTTTATGGTCATCAAGAGTGACCAAAGTGCCTGGGCATGTGTGCTTAGGTCAACATGGAAGGCTGTACATGTGAGCAGGAATTGGGACATCTTAAAGTGAAACAGCTGCACAAGAAGTGGTCAAGGCATTGGAGGCAACATGATAGCTGCTATTAAATCGCACTTTGGAAGCTTCCTGGGGGCTTTGATGGTTTCTTTCTTCCTTTAAAAAGCTTATCATTCTTTATTCTTGAACTCAAGTCAACCTCACAAACCGAGCCTAATCCCTTCCATCATTTGTACCAGATTTGTGCATCTGTGTTTGTGAATGTATCATTGGTGGGAGGTGTTAGGGGTTTTGCTTTTGTAGAGGGAGGAAGAGTTGGAGAAAACACAGAATAAAAAAATGTGCTTGAGCTAAAGTATAACATGATAGATGGGCAGCTTAGTGACCAAGTCCTCTCACTGAGGCATTCAGATGGACATACCTTATCACAAGCTAAGACAAAATTAGCCATTTTCCCACCTGTTCTCAATCTTAGCATCTTTAGTCCTTCCCCCAACTTTTTTTTACTACTGTGTCCCTCATCTCACCCAGCAGGGAAGTATAGCAGCTACTCACAGATCCAAAATTGACCTGGAAGCTTGGCTCTGCTCCATTTCCAATCTAGCTGGTTTACTCTCCTTAGCAACTTGGTGGTCCTACATTCTTGGGTGCTTACCATATTGGTGCCAAATTTAGTGCAGACACTCAATTTGCTTCAGCTCAGAACTCATCTACTTTAGCTAAGAACTCCTAAACTGAATCCACATGAGCTTTAGCCTCCTCCAATGGCAAGAACTATAGGTCTACACCATCACTTCCTCTTCTATCATTAGCTACAAATGAAAAAGACATTCCCCATGAGGTTATGTTAGACTGTGTGGGTATCCAATCTCCCAAACCAGATCTTTCCAACTTCAGTATGTTTTTGAGGGGAAAGTCTTCATTTAAGCAGTTTCAATTGGTCTTTAAGTACAAGGTTTATTAATTTTTTCAGTGAACCTCTGATCTCATCAATGTAGTCACTTTCTCCATTGTGGAACACTTCCTCATCCTGTGTGATTCTTGTGCATGTCCTATCAAAAAACTTCCATGAAGGATTTAGCCAAGAAAGGCAACCTGGTGTGTTTTTAAGGAGTGAGGATGGTTTAGACCTGTAATTTCATTGGTATAGTGAACTCTCGGCAAACAACCTCTCTCAATGTAGAATGCCAACTGTCTCTTATTTATGTGATTAATATATCAAGTGAAATTAGGAGCTTTTAGCTCTAGCTTTCTTTCCAAATCCTCCCGTTTCCATCATAGTTACATCAATATCATTTGTTGGCAAGGTAAATGACATGGAGACTTTCACTAGTACAGGGAACTTCTGGATGAGAAGATTCCCTCTACTAAAGCAAGTCGGCACCTTTTTGCAAATCTTAGAGAATTGCCTAGTGAACAGAGAGGTTAAGTGAATTGTTCTGAATGAAAGAAACTCATAGTCAGCACAATATGACAAGGTAAGCGAAGAACAGCTTTTAATATCCCTCCTCCTTGGGAATTGAGGTAGATAGGGAACAAGTCCCAGATTAAAGTCATAACTCCAATACAAACTGACTCTGTAGCTCTGGGCAAATTATCGAACTTTCCAGTGTTCTAAGTAACTCTCTAAGACTATAGCTTCTCAAGGGTATTGATGGAGGGAGACTCCGCATCCAAGAATTCCCTATGCCAATAAAATCGAAGGTCTAATCCATACCCGAATTCCTTTTTCTTGTAATTAACTTTAGTTTATTTTTTTGTTTACATCATTGATTTCCACAAGATTTTGAGTTACAAATTTTCTCCCTGTCTTTCCCCTACCCACCACCCAAAATACCAATCCCATTGTATACCCCTTCCCCCAATCTGCTCTTTCCTATATCCTCACCCACCACCCCTCTGACTTTCTGGTAGAGTAAGATGGATCTCCCTATCCCAGTGCCTGTATATCTGATTTCCCAGTTGCATGTAAGTAATAATAATACGTATATTTTTATCATTTGATTTTAGAACTTTAAATTCTAGATTCTTCCCATTCCTCCTTTGTCACCCACCCCCACTGGAAAGACAGGTAATTCAATACAGGCCCTACATGTGTAGTTACACAGCACATCTCCACAATGAACATATTGTGTAACACTGACTATATTTCCTTCCTTTCTATCCCTCCCTCTACTTGTTCTATTCTCTACTTTGTACATGTCCCTTTACAGAAGTGTGTGCTTCTAACAACCCTCTCCCCCAATCTGCCCTCCCCTCCATCATCCCACCTCTCATCCCCATCCCCGCTACTCTCCTGTGGGGCAAGATACCCAATTTAGAGTGTATGTCATTCCCTCTCTAAGCCAAATTCAGTGAGAATAAAATTGATCCATTCCCTTTTTGCCTTCCTGTTTTTCCCCTCCATTATGACAGTTCTCCCTTGCCTCTTCTGTATGAGATGATTAACCCCTCTCTCTGTTTAACCTCTCTCTGTTTCCTCTCATTCTATTCCTCTCCCACCTCTTAATTACACCTTTTAAAATATCATCTCTTCATATTCAATTGATCCTGTGCCCTCAGTCTACATACACATAAATACCCACACTCACGTATGTATTCACATGCATATATACCCTCCTATATGGACATGTGTATGCATGCATATATACATATATATACATATACATATACATACATGCATATATATATATGTGTGT
>CM053592.1:56489667-56532227 GCA_028646515.1 Pseudochirops corinnae
ATTTCTCATAAAGTCATTTGTTTCCATTTGCTCCACTCTAATTCTGAAGGAATTATTCTCTTCAGAAAGCTTTTGAGATTCTTTTTCCATCTGGCAAATTTGACTTTTTAAGGTACCCTGTGAAAAAATCAGCATTTTACAGATGCGTAAGGAGGCAAATTAAATGATTCACATACTACCAAGGCTAGTAACTATCAGAAGCTAGATTTGTGTTCCTCACCCTACATCCAGCACTCTACCACACTCTGCCATACTGCCTCTCCAGAACTAGTCTCCATAATTTTTACCAAAATGAACACACTTATTGATATGAGGAAATAATATAGAATTAAAACCTTATTCAGCTATTGAACCTGGCCAATTATAGTAAATTATTTTTTGACCCTACTGATGATCCTATTGAGTTATACACTATGACTGTAGGGTCAAAGAAAACTAAACTAAGACCATCAACTCATTTTGATGTCTTTCAAGCACCAATTACTATGGACCACTTGGAGCGCAGTTCAGTTTTTTAAGAATCAGTGACTCAGAAGGACACGTGCTGTTACCAAATTTACTAATAATGGAATCTTTTCCAAAAAAACTTTTTTTTCATTATTTCATTTTAAAATCCAATTTGTCATGGCACAAGGAAAAAAGCACTGGATTTAGAGTCAGAGTGATGGAATCCTAATAAAGTTGTCCCCAGACCCAATATTCTAACTTCATTATAGGCCCCGCTGTATTTGTCTAGCCCTCTACTCTACCCCCTCCCCCCCATCCCCATGTCCTAGCTTCTTTGTGTATGCCTCACTGCTCACTGGAACAACAGGTATGTCCCCGAACTCTTAGTTCCCACAGAAACAGCAGGTATGTCCATGTGATGGGAACCTAGCTACTGCCTCTACCTAGTCACTGCCTCCAGACCCATTCCCACAGAAACAGGAGTGTTCTTGTATTCAATCCCAATCCCATCATCCTTCTAGCCCAAGACAGGGCCACAATAGCTAGCCAGTTGGAGGGCAGCATGACCAGAATGTTTAACCACCAAACCATAGATGGGACCCCTCTTCCATTACCTAATCCCTTAACAAACTCCTCCTGCCTCTTTAATATTAATGATATTCCTCTATTCCATGTAAATTTCTGTTATGTAATTGCATCTTTACCCTATAAAAATCCATCTTGCTTTCTCTGAAGTTGCTGGTTCCTCTTGGAATTTAGCCCGCTTCATGAGAGGCATCAGTCTCAGTTAATGCCTATACTTGGATTAGAGGTGTTCTGACTGAATTCTTTGAGCCGGTTCCACCACAACACATCATGAAACCCCAACAGTTTTTGGGTGGGCACAGCCCCCACCACAACAGCTTTTGGGCATCCCTGTGTTTAAACCCCAACAAGAGATCGCATGGATGATCTTAATAAGTCACTTAATTTATGGGTCTCAGTTTCTTCATCTCTAAAATGAAGAAATTGAATGAGTTGATCTCTATGGTTTCTTCTCATTTCAAATATATGACAATATAGCGCAGCCAGCTCTGCCCAATGTCTAGTAAAACAAGAGATTAGAGAAAACTCATTTAATGGACTGGTAGCCTAAAAAAGTCATTCCATTCTCCACCTCTACCATTCTCTCAGATGAAAATTGAATTAAAAAAATCTCAAACCTACTACCTTTCAGGGGACAGAATTCCAGATTAATGAATATTAATTCTCCTGCAAGTTTTGGTCATTTCCATAATATAACTACAAGAGCATGTCCTTGCAAAGCCGTGAATACTTACATACTATTGAGTGAAATAAAACTAAAATGCTGCTTTTTTCTGTTGATGTTTTGAAACTTTTAAGTTTGTTAAAATGCTCTTCCTGTTGAGTTCTGTGAGTAGAAAATAAAGGCTGAGCACAGTGACTAAAATAACAAGATTCAGTTTTGGTGGAGTTTGTTGTGTAATTTCCATTTGCATTGCTGTGGCTGCTACACACACTATTTTCCTGTTTCTGACTCTTTGACTTTGTATCAGTTCATATAAGTCTTCCCTTCATTCTCTACATTCTTTACAATCACTTTCTCATGTTGTAGTAACTTGTAACTTGTTATTATGTTCATGTGCTTGTTTAGCCATTCCACCACTGATGGGTTATCTACTCTGTTTCCAAACCTTTGTTACTTCCTCAAAAAATGATCCTATGAATATTTTGGAGGCAGCTACATGGTTCAGTAGAGTGCTGGACCTGGAGTTGGGAAAACTTGAATTCAAATCCTGCCTCAGACATTTATTAGCTGTATGACCCTGGGCAAGTCATTTAACCTGTTTGCCTTAATTCACTGGAAAAGGAAATGGCAAATCACTCCAGTATCTTGGTCAAGAAAACTCCAGTATTGACATTCTGTGGCCCCCCAGGAACATAAAAAGTCAGACATGACAACAAATGTGCAGGGCAGCTAGATAGCACAGTGGATAGAGTGCCAGTCCTGGAATCAGAGGTTCTAGGTTAAAATTCGACCTCAGACACTTATAGCAGTGTGACCCTGGAAAAGTCACTTAATCCTGTCTGCCTCAGTTTCCCTCATCTGCAAAATGAGCTGGAAAAGGAAGTGGAAAACCACTCCAGTATCTTTGCCAAGAAAACTCCAAATGGGTCATTAAGAGTAGGACATAACTAATCAATACACACACAAAAATATGTTTTGGTGTATATGGAAATTTTCTATTTTTGACCTCTTTGGAGAACACACCTAGGAGTGGAATATCAGGTCAAAGGATGTGGATATTTTATAGTCACTTTCTTAGTATAATTACAGATTTCTTTCCAGAATGGTTAGACCAGTTAACAGCTCCACTCCCAGCATCTTCTTGTACCTATCTTCCTGAAACCGCTCCAAGACTTGAATTTTCCAATTTGCTCTGTTCAAGATGGAGTTGACCTCCTTATAGAATTTTCTAGGACTAGTCAACTATAGAACATGTATCCTTGTGGGTACCACTAGGGAAAGAAAGTGGAAACAAGTATAGGTAAGTATGCTATATTTGCTGTTCCGCTGCTGAGGAAAGCCCAGTGATTTCCTATTGTACAGACTTTAAAGATGAGAGGACACAATCATACACACACACACACACACACACACACACACACACACACACACACACACACTCACACACACCTTGTTGATGGCTAGGCATAATGCCTGATCATTGTCCAGATGCTGTAAATCAGACTCATAACCTAAAAATAAACTCACATAGAGACAAAAATTAGTTATTAATTAATATTAATTTTAATATTAATTAATTTTCAATGATGAAAGTGATTCATTATTCAATACCCAAATATATAGCATGCTGTACAGGAAACTAAGCGTAGCTGGAGAGTGCTAGACCTTGAATCAGGAAGACCTGAATTCAAATGTGGCCTTAGAAACTTCCTAGCTGTGTAACCCTGGTAAGTAATTTAATCTCTGTTTGCCTCAGTTTCCTCAATTGTATGATGGGAATAATAATGACACCTGCCTCCTTAGGGTTGTTGTCTAGATCAAATTAAATGAATATCTGTAAAGTGCTTAGCACCATGCCTGGCACATTGTAGATCCTTAATAAATGCTTGTTTCTTCTACTGCTTCCTGGAATTCAGTATATCTTTGGATTTTAGCCCTGGCTCTGCCACCTATGTGCCTTTGGTCAAGTAGTTTAGCATCTATACTTCAGTACCATCATCTGTAAATTGAGAAGGTTAGACTAATAGATGGCATCTAAGGTCTCTTCTCATTCTATAATTCTAGATTCTAGACAAACTAACAGAGGATCAGAGTAAAGGTGTACACAGGAGCAGGACTAGGGCAGGTATGTGCCTAAAATTAAATGGCTTAAAGAGGAAAAAAGAAGAGAAAAAGAATGAGAAAAAGGGTGGGGAGAGAAAAGAACAAATGAACCTTTTCTCTGATTGGCTTGGGAAGTTTATTGTTATAATCACCTTATTATGCAACAAATAATTTCCCCTTGTATACCTCCCATGGCGCTTTGTTTTGTACCTAATGCATTTTCCAAGCAACATTATGTAACACAGCTATCTGGTTTTGTGTCTCATCCCCTTGCTAGACTATATACTCCAAGATGTCTCATCTGCCAGTACCTAGCCAGTGCTCGGCACACAGTATGTAATTAGTGCTAATTGAATGAAGTTTAACTGGACCTACCCCCCTGGAAATCATTATGGTTGTTCTTTCTTCAAAGGTACCCAATCAGAGGAATTGTTCCAAGTGTGTGCCGAGAACAGAATACAGTCCAATTATTTAATTAGGGTTGGAGGTGGGAGTAGGGGTGCTACTAACTATCGTAAGGCCCTCACCACCCCTCCCAAAAAAAATTAGGCCAGTAACATAACATCCTAGACCTTAGGAAAAACACTCTGAAAGAGATCTCTTATCCCACATTATTTGTAAAATAAAAAGATATCCAATCCCTCTGAAATGCAAGGGCTACTGGAGTAATATTTAGCTAAGGTGGATATTATAGGTAAAAATTGTATCTACAGAGTTTTAGAGAGCATGGATAACATTTTCTAAAGCTAATGGGTTTATTTAGGGAGTACTTAAGCTTAGTACCATTGGTAATAAGGCAGCTAAAATGTTTAGATTTGTTAAAAATCTTTCCTCCTGAAAAGAGAAAAACACAGATTCATTTCAAATACTGTTAAGCCAAACAGAAAGGGCTGCACCATCCATCCCCCTAGTCCCTTTCAGGAAAAGAGATGAGGAGAGAGAGATTTGGTATGTTTTTTCATCCGAGCCATTACCTTGAACATAACTGTGCATGGAATTAAGGGGAAGAGGAACATGTTAACCGTCTACAAAAAATCATTATGGTTTGCAATAAGTTTTGTGAGGCAAAATCCTAAAATCCTCTCTGACTTAGGGAGGAAAAACAAGAGAAACAATATATTTCCAGAGTATTTTCTATAAGTAGGGTTTTTTCTTCTTTTTTCTATTACTATTTCTAGCTGCTATATCTGGAAAAGGATTGAACTACCTATCCCAAAGTCTAATACCTTCTGGCTAAAAATCACAAACCTTGTTTGGAATTGCAATCATCATGTGAATGTAAATTGAAGTCAATGCAATTGAACTGAATTTAACACCTTAATAACGTGCCATTCTGTCTTGCCTTTTCTTTCTAACATTTCACGAAAAGGCAACTTTCAAAAATAGCATGTCTCAGTGGGTTGCAAATGCTCCTTCATTGCTTCATTTACTATCCTGTATACTTCAATAAATGAACTTCAGTTAAATTTCTTGTCTCTACTCTATTTCTACCTCCACTAACTCCTCCCTTCAATGTACATTAATTGATGCCCTCAAAACAAAACAAAAAAGTCAGAGTGGAACACAAAGTTTTAGGAGATAAAGTTCTATCATACATGATTCTCTTACTGTACCAGTAGAGTAACGCCCCACCCTCCACAGGTGTAGAGCAGGAGAAAAAGCTGAACAATTTGCCAAAGTTTCTCCTATGGCAGTAAAGCACTCCTGGTCACCTTTTTCTATTAGCATATCTATATTCCTTCAAAGCTCATATCCTACCAGAAGTCTTTTCTGAACATTTGCTCTTCAAATAATAACATATAAACTTACCTGTACAAATGCTGTGTCACCTCAGCAAACTGTAAACTCTTCAGAGCAAGAGACTATTTTTTGTCCTGTCTTTGTACCTCCTAGCACTATGCCTTGTACAAAGTATGCCTTTGATAAATGTTTGTTGGATTAGATAATGGCTAATAACAACAGTTAACACATATAGGCCCTACTATGTGCCAAGCATTTACTAAGTGCTTTCCAAATATTATGATGTTTGATCCTCACTACAACCTCAGAAGATAGGTACTGTGTTTATCCAATTCTCCAGATGAGGAAAATGAGGAAGAGAGGTTAAGCAATTTGTCTAAGATCACACAGCTAGTCTGAAACCAAATTTGAATTCAGGTCTTACTGACTCCAGGCCCAGAATTCTAGCTGCTGCCCAGCCTATATGGTCTTGAATTAGTTGCTGAAAACTGGAATGACTTTTCAGTCTTGGACATTCTCCTTAAAAGAGCAGTTCTCAAACTTTCTGGTCTCAAGACACCTTTATGCTGTAAAATTGCTGAGTTTTTGTTTTACAAAGAGTTTTGTTTTACATGAGTTATAACAAGAAATATTTACTGGATTAGAAGTTAAATGAGCAAACAGAAAATATCAAGAAAACTTATTTAAAATAAATATTTTTTAAAATACAAAAAATCTTTGTATTATTGTAGAAATAGTTTTGATCTTGTGGACTCTCTGAAAGGAATTCATGGACCTCAAGACCTACTGACTTAAAGTGCTATTTTTCCTTTTTACTCGGCATCAGCAACCTATGACATGCATATAGAAAGTTGATATAATATGTATATTACATAATGCATAGGGTTGTTACAAGAATCAAGTGAGATAATATTTGTAAAGCACAGTGACTGGTACATAGTTTGTGCTTAGTAAAGGCTTGTTCCCTCCTCCTCTGTCTCTATCATTTCCTCTTTTAGAGGAACTATCTTTAGGTAATATACTTTCCAAATATACATGTAAAAAAATTGCTTAAATTAGCCAAGCATCCATCTCTTTCCAAATATTCTGACATTTGGTGCTTTAAAGACAGAACACCAAGATACCTGGTTGAATCTGACAGATTATTTTATAGACTATATCTATATTTGTATCTATATCTCTGTATCAACATCTATACATATATGTGTGTCTCTGTATGTGTATGCATACATATATGGGCATGTGTGTATGTGCATATATGTAAGCTATTGTTATTAGACATTATCTAATCCAACATATATGTATATGTGTATGCACGTGAGCATGTGTGTATATATATATATATATACGCACACACATTGTGTATGTACATCTACACATAAATATATATTCTTTAGGTAGTATACATGTATACACACACACACACACACACACACTACCTAAAGACTATAGGAATTGTCTTTAGGTTATGTATACTCCAAGTATCCGAGTAAAAAGTTTTTAAAAATTAGATAAACATCAGATTTTCCAAATGGTCTGATATTTGACACCCTGGAGACAAAACACTAAGATATTTAACTGAATTTTTCACCACTTATTTTACAAGGAGAAATGGAAAGACATAAAGAACTGGTGCTACATGAAGTAAGAGCAAATAAAAAACATGGCCAGCATGATCACAACTAAGTAAATGGAAAAAATAGCCACCAAAAAATTCAAAACTGCATGCTGTGCCCTGACTGCCAATGCACAAATATGAAAACATGCCTCCCTCCCTTCTTTGCAGCAGTGGAGAACTGTGAAGGTAGAACACTAACGCTGCATATGTTGCAGACCTGACTGATGTATTCATTTGATTGAAGTCTCTCTCTCTCTCTCTGTCTCTCTCTCTCTCTCTCTCTCTCTCTCTGTCTCTCTCTCTCTCTCTCTCCCCCCCCCTCTCTCTCTCTCTCTCTCTCTCTCTCTCTCTCTCTCTCTCTCTCTCTCTCTCTCTCTCTCTCTCTCTCTCTCTTCTGTAAGGCAGCAGTTCTCAAAGGGTCTAGGGACAAACTGGAGGTCAAAACTATTTTCATAATAACGTGAAGATGTTTGAATATCTAATGTAATAAATATTGATATGTATAAACCAAATATTGGGGAGGGGTGTAGTTTAAGATATTTTAAGAGTGAAAAAGAGTTCTGTGATCAAAAAAGTTTGAGAAGTACTATATAATCAGTGGCTCTGAGAGTGGGTGAGGGGAAAAAGAGAGAGAAATTGGGAAATAAAAATAATGGCTTTTAATAGCTATTAAATAAAATTAAGGAAAAGACCCCCAAAAGGCAGCACAAAATATGTTTGGTATTGTTTAGAAATAGCATTACACACTGTGTAACAAAAGTTCATTGCCGCTTTTGTTTTTTAAGTAAACATTAACAAGGAAAAATGCTGGAGGTGAGGGGCAGTGAGAGAGAATTAAACCAAATAAATACTTTAAAAGTAATGTTTTTTGTGAACAAGCTCTTCACTGTGATTGTGAATATTATACACATACAGTAGATTACCTATGCATTTACTGTAGAAATTGAGAACTACTGAATTTCTCTTACACAAACCCCTTATGAATCTCTTGATTATGTAAGGCATTGCTAATTACAAAGTTTATCAAGTACAATTATGCATCAAGTATAATTACATTACAATTATGAGGAGAGGCTGTATGTAGTACTAGAAAAAGTTGTTATTCAAATCAGGAAGATGAAGATTCAGGCCTTGCCCCTGGTGTAACTTTCACAGTGCAGTCATAGGCAAATCACTCTCTTAGTACCCCTATCCCACTCCACTCCCAGGAATTCTCTTAGGCTATAAATTAGATAGTTATGGATCTACTTTCATAGAAAGAGTTCCATACAGTGATGAAAACACAGGTCCAGACTTAACCTCTTTCAAAAACAAAATACAAGTCATAATCTAAATAATTATGAATTCAAAATTAAAGGTGGTTTTGCCATCATTCTTACCTTCCTACTGATAAGCTTTATTTCCTCCCTTCCCCCCATACACACAGTAACTAGGTTCTTCCTTTACTCTATTTAAGATGTATTCTTATTAAAGTCTTTAGTTTTTATAGCATGTCTCTTTCTGAATGCATCTCTCCTCCTGTCCCTCCCCTAGAGAACCTGTTGTAATAATTATATTTATATTACCTCAAGGAAATCATCCAAAACATAGACAGCATTTGACTATATATACATATATATGTAACATTCCGTATTTACAGTTCCCATCACTACCACCTCTGCGATGAATGGAGGGAGGTATGTTTTCTCAGCACTTCTCCAGGGCCAAGCTCGACCATCATAAATACACAGAATCCAGTACTTTTAAATTCTTTCCATTTGTATTATTCTTCTCATTTTGTTCATTGTTTTCCTGGTTCTGCTAACTTCATTTTGATGTTTCTGAAACATGTATATTTCATAGAGGATTTATAACCAGGAGGATTCTTAGGGAACATGGATTCCAGCACCTTTACTTTACAAATGAGAAACTTTAAGCACAGAACAGTCAAGGTGACTTGCCCAAGGTAACACAAGTAGCAAATGGTAACAAATGCTGGCTTAAATGGAAGTTCTCTGACTCCAAATGCTGGGCTCTTTCCATTATACCACACTGCCTCTTCTCTAGAGAGTTAGAACCCAAAAGGCTACAATAAAATAGCTAAGTATATCAACTGATAGATACGATATATGACTCTTGTTATCAGAAAGAAATATATGCCTGATTTGGTTCTTCCAAGGAAAATCATTTCAATGCAAACAAAATAATCTTTACTTTAAAATCAAGACCCACCTCCTGACAGAAAGGTCTTGATGCAGGGTGAAACATACATTTCTGGACACAGTCAATGTGGGAATGTGTTTGGCTTAACAAATGTGTTGGAGAGAAATATTAGTGGAAGAAAAATAAAACAAAAGCTACATTATAAGCAGAATACATGTGTAGCACACAATGGTAGAGAATCAATAAGTGTTTGTTAAATGTTTAGTATATTCCAGGTGTTGTACTGTACAGGGCATTAAGGATAAAGAAAAAAAGTAAAAACAATGCAGCTGAAAAGGAGTTATTAGGTATACTTGGAGGCAATTTTCTGCTTTGCCTAATCTAGCTTAATAACAGTGGCTGAGCTTCTTGCCGAAAACTTTCTTTTTTTTTTAAGTGAGTTGGTCTTTATGGAAAGTGTCCCATTGATATTATTTGATTATTCAGGTTTAATACCAGCTTGGGGAAGCACAATACTTGTTGACATACCTTGTTCCGCTCCATAAATGGCATTATAAAGGAAATTTGTTTAATAAAACACATATTATTCTTCTAAAACTGTGATGTCAAGATCACATACTTGGATTTTTTCCCCCTGTTTTTCCTCTTTCAAGACTACAGCTATATTTGAATTAGTTCTTTTCCCCCTCTGATTATACTTTCTATGTGCAATGAAACTAATAGAAATAACTGGGCTTTAGGAAAGAAAAAAAAAGTCATTTATCAGATGAGATTATTGTAACCAACCTGCATTTCCATGTCTAGACATTGATGAACCAAATTTCCTCCTTTCCCTCTTGTGTTTCTCCATATACCTCCATCCCACCCTGGTTTCTTTTTTCCATCCCTTTTTAAACCATCACTTGGCAGCTCTACCTCAAGAAACATTGGTTTTGTTTCTCTTAATTCACATTTTAAAACAGAATAAGAGACAGGGCCACAAAGAAATACTCTACTCCCATAGAAAGACTCCATTTTCTGCCATGATCAACTTCCTGACAGTCTTAGCAGAGGACAGGGAGGCCTGTCTGGTGCACTGTGTGTTTGTCACCCAGAACAAACTGGGAAACCTATTACCTACAAAGGTATTAGGAAAGTGCTCCCAGCTGAAAGCATTTATCCAATTCCAATTGTTGTTGGAAAGGCTAAAACACTAAGGGCAGCATTGTTCCAGTAGCTACTGTTTAAAACAATGCAAGGCCTGTTTAAAATGAAAAATTGTGGCATGAAAACCAGGAGTTGATTTTTAAAATAATAATAATTGTGCATCTAAAAAAGCATTCCTAAAAGGAGCATTTACATGCTCAGCATATGTTTTTCATTGTAACAGCATTAACCTATATAAATGAATATGTAAAATATAATGGTTGCTCTGCCTATTTTGATGTTTTAGAATGGTACTCTATCTTCGTTTGCAAACGGCGTAATGAAGAGTTATGAAGAAAAATCACATAGCTGTCAGTAGAAAGTGGCTGTGGTTTATGGCATTACGAAACACAGTGTTGTATTGAAAGTTTTCTGTTAAAAAGTAATTGAAAACTGCCCCCCCTTTTGTAAGGGTAAATATATCTATATTCTTGTAGAGCAACTTCAGAGGAATGGCATGCACATCCCCAACTATAATCATGTGTGTGCTTTTTTTTCCTAGGGTGTACAAGCATAAAGATACTTTAAAGACTCCAATACATCATTTCTAGTTTTTCACTTAGCAAAGCATTAACATCAAAATCTTCATCATCATCTAAGATCCCTCATTTGAAAGTAGTGTAGCAAAACATGTTAATGGTTAAGAAATTCAGAGTGTAATACTAAACAGACTAATGCAATGAAAATCATATTCAAATTCCTTTTTTATTTTTAATAATATGCCAGAACAATTCTTGGTTAAAGGGAAAATTCTTGTGAAAAAATTTTATCACTCCTTGCATCTATTGCTCACCCTTTGCCTAAGTATGAGTGCTACCAGCCTATAAGTAAATGGTATAGAAAATATAAAGAACCAGCTAGGTATAGCTCTGTATTCTACAGGAAATAGTTTGTAATTTTATCACTTTGGAATTCTGAGAAATTTTTGTTTATACAGCATGCATCAAGTTCAAATGTTTAAACAGCAACCTAAATAAGACAGGAAGGGAACCCCAAATTACTGAGAAGTAAATAAGTTAGAATTTCTAAAATAGTTTCTGGGGGGAAAAAATAACACCATGAAATAAAATTGTTTATTATTAACTAAAATGAATAGTTATTCTTTTCATTGATTCCATTTGCCTTTGTTATAGTTTTAGTTTGTTTCTATCTACACTTTCCCCACTTTTAGATTAAATGACCAAAAAAAATTTCCAGCAATTACTTATAGAATCTTTATAAGATTCCTACTTTTTTTAAAATCTATCACCTAAATAAGTCTGTTAGAAAGTGGCCCTGAAATAATTATCCCACCAGTAAGGTCCATCTCCCATATATCCATGTACCCCATGTAAAAAAAAAATCATAGCTCAAACATAAACCTCAGAATACCTATCTACATGAGACTCAAAAGTGATATGAGCACTTGCAAAGAAACTAAATATAATGTATGTATAGGTCCTAATCATTGTTATGTCCACTTGGACATAAAGTGTGTTTGTTGATAGTTATCTTTTTAACTTCAGCTGGAGTGGGCGGAGCTAAATCCTTTTGTTTTCCTCTTATGGAGAGAATCCATAAAAAGAGATTTATTACCATATTTTCTTCTTGAAATGTAGTATTTGCTTTGGACTTTAAAAGTGGTCCTCAGCCTAGAACAGAGTAAATATTACAGCTTTGTTAAATAGCAGCCAAGGTTTAATTGTCTGTGAAATATAAGGCTTAGGACATGATTTGAGTTAACTACTGTTTTGCTGATACAAACTAGCGGCTGCTTGCACAGTGACCAAACATATCCCAGGTCTGATTTATACAGAAGGGCTATTAGGCAGGAATTAAAGTGGGCCAGGGGCAGCCACATGCGTGCAGGAACCCATCCAAAGAGCTGGGAGTTTTATTCTTCCTGCAGCAGATTTAAAGTGGCTTTGGACAAAAAGTCAAACAAGTATAAGCAGCTGTGGAAAATATAACAAATCATACTAACAGTTTGGGGAGGGGGCAGAATCCTGTAAAGGTTGGACTTGGGGGTGGGGATAGGGAAAGGAAGAAAGAACCCCCTGTAAGGATACAGCACAGATCTCCATGTTCCAGTGATAAAAATAATCTTTCCAAAAAAAAATAAATTTTAAAAAAAGATAAGAATTTATTAGAATATTAGAGTGGCTACAGGCCTAAAAAGAAAGGTTGGTGGATTGCTGGGGGGTGTTTTGGGTTTTGGTGGGTTGTTTTATTAAAAAAAAAAAAAACACTAATCTATTTCTGCATAGACTTCTGAGAGTAGCAGAGGACGGGTGACCCTAGCTCACACACCCCCCACTAGCTCGCAGCGAGATCACACACACCCCCATGTGTCCACCCGAATTCTAAAGGGGTGGGCACCAGGGCTGCCAGTCCGCTCTGTGGCAACCGAAGCTCTTCCCGTTGCTACTGGGCCCTCAGCCGATTTGCTCCAGTGGCACCGGAGCCACAAACCAACCAGTAATTACAAAGCAAACAAGGCTGAAATATTGGATAGGTCTCAATCGTGACAAGATCTACGCTTTTTTGCCGCCAATTTGTTTGTGTAGCTATATTTAAAGGCACTTGATTGAGGAAATGTTGAAAATAGCGGTGAGGGTTTCCCTAATGAGACCTCTAGAGGAAAGCAGTGGCATTCGAGGGGGCGCAACTAAGAGCCAAGGAGGCGGAGGGAGAAATGGTTAACCCCTTCCTAACCGCCGCCCGGTTTAAAAAAAAAAAAAAACACCTTGAAAGAGAGTGAGGAAAAAGAATTTTTGTTTCTGGCTCTCCTGAGTGGTAAGAGGAGGAAGGGGCCTCCTCAATGGCAAAAATGAGAGTTTTATTAGGACGAAAAGGGGACCCAAATCCTAAATGACATGGGATTGGCAGGGAAGTCGCTGTTCTAAATCCAAGAGACAGAGTGTGAACCTATTCTTACGCTGAATCCTTCTCTCTCTGGCAAGTTCTCGCAAACTATGGTTGCTCCGAGGGCCAACTCAGCTTTTCCCTCTTCCACCTAGAACTAACTGGTGAAACCAGGGCTTGGGACTGATGGGTCGATGCACTGTCCAATTTTTTCCAGGCTGGTGAGGGGACGGGGAGCCGGCGCGGGCGGATGAAAATGGACAAAAATCAGCCAAATGGTTGCAAATCTAATCTGGAGACTGAATCTCTCTATACTTGTCATTGTCCTTTTCCCCTCCTTGGCCCAGCAGAGATCGAAAGATCCTACCTAGTCTTATATGAACAGATGGTTAGTGTAAAACTAGGGGTTAGGTCAGGAGATGTGAGGGTACTGAACACCGTGTCTGACTCCTCCGGAAAGAGCCCTGGGGGTGCTTTGTCGGTGAAGGTTGAAAGCTTTTTTTTTTTATTTTTCCAATAAGATGCGTGCAGTCTTAAGTCTCAGACCTTCTCTCTGTCTTGACCTTCCCCAGGCGGCTCTTGCCTTGCTCTTTTTTCTTTCTCTGTCTCTACTTGTATCTCCCTCCTCAATCAGTCTGTCTGTCTCTACTTCTTTCTGCCTCTGTCTGTGTGTCTGTCTTTCTCTGCCTCTTTCCTATTCAACCCCTTAAAAAAGTGTTTTACCATTAATTTTACCATTCCTCTACCTCCCTCCAACTGCCCGAGAGAAGTAGTCTTGGAGGAGGATCCCTACCAGTTCCTTCAAATATCCCTTTTTTGAAGAAGGGGAAGAAAAGAATTGAGGAGGGGAGAGGTTAAAGGTGGGAATTCTGATTCATTCCAGTTCACAAAATTGAGAAAGGGACAGATCTGAAGACAGCTGGACTCAGTGGTCCCAAATGGAAATGGAAATAAAATCTGGTTGGGTCCAACAAAGAGCAGGTGGTTTTATGCATAGGCCCAAGTGGATAGTGGTTATAAACAAAGGGCTCAAATAGGCTAGCAAGTCAGCTCAGGAAGCTAAGAAAATTTTGGCCAAACTTTAGAAATGTAGGCTAAACTGCATTCATGAGACTACTTAACGTGCCTATAGATCAGCGTTCTAAAGGGGTTACATGGTGGTCTAATTCTTTAAGGCCTTCTTTCCTTGTTTTGGGGGATTTATCCAGTTGTCTCTCAAGCACCCATCTTTCCAGCCCTGCCTGAAGGAGGAGCTTCCCAGAAATTTGTATATGGAGCACCAACAATCTAAGAAAAGGATAGAGAAGAGGATAGGAGACTGAGATTTTAGCCCTATCTGGAACAACTAGTCACAATTATGAGTTGAGGAAAGGAGAGTCAACTTACATTTGGAGTTTTTGAATGTAGGACTGTTTTCAGCTAGACCAAATACTGGCCCCTGGGTTACTAGGGTAATCTGGTGACAACACTGTCATGGTTCTTTTCTCAGTGTGTATTGGATAATTTGAAATACACTAGAGTTAGGAATTGAATGGAAAGAGAAACGGGGAAGCATAGGAAAGTGATGGTCCCAGACAGAATCAAGTTTAAGATCTCCAGGATGTCATAGGAGAAATTTCAAGCAGAACAAAAAACATAAATGAGACCTAGTTTGTGTACTCCTCCAAAGAACTGTGTATTTTTGTATAACTAATTCTTTCGTTAGGAGGTGGGAGGGCGAAGGCTTTGAAACGCAAGAACAGCTGGGTCACTTTTTTCTTTCCTCGGGGTCTTGGCATATGCTAACTTGTGCGGGCTTACACACGCATTAAAGAGAAAACTATCTCTTTTTTTTCTGGAAAATAGAACAAAGCAACGCCTCTCCAATCACATTTCAGATACATAATCTGAAACAACAAATTACCCTCCTAGCCATTTCCAGCCAGCATTCTGCCTTCTGTTTATATTATGACTTTTCTGTTTGCAATTATTTTTATTTTAATTTTCTGTCACTTTAACATAAACCAGAGCATTTTCTTTTAATGTTTTGTACACAACATGCTCCTTTTGATAAGATGTTCTTTCCTATTCTCTTTGAGTTTTCCTTTCCGTGTTTGGAGTTCTGTATCAAGCGTTTCTAATATTTCTCCCTTTTTTTAAGGACTTGTCCCTGTCTTGCTTTATTTGTTTGTGTGAAATTTAGTTTGAAAGGAGATCAGAGAGAGCAGGAGGGGTTTGTAATAAGAGAATGACCAAATGACCCAAAGGCTGATTATATGTCATTAACTGGAGACTTGGTGTATCCAAATTACCAAAAAGACTTCACTCAGCCAGATCCATTACCTTTGGATATATGCGAAGATAGTGGAATACATACAGCTACAGGATAAGGAGCCTGGTGCAATTGTCAATAAACCCGTCACAAGATTTTCCCAATTAGAAGGCTGCCTTTAAAAACTGAACTCTGCTGTTCCGTGGGAAAAATTTATTAGAATCTGATGCTGCAGAAACAGGTAGAGGGTTCTGCCCGCCCCTACCCTCACCCCCCAATGGTATTAACATTTACATAACTAACATTTTTGTGTTGTGTTGTTGGAAGCAAAATTACAGGTAATTGTCTAAGCTCCAGAGAATATTTGGAAATCAAACCAAGCTGCTTTTGATCTACGTGCACTGCTAAACCCAAACCTCGTAAAAAATCGAGGTATTCCATTAATATTGACAATAAAAGTGTTTCTTTTTGTTAACTTGAAACCTAACAACCCTGTCCAAAGTCTGTACAGGAAGTCCCCTATAACGTCCAAAAAAAAAAATGTTTGCAAGAAAACTGTCCGTAGAAATCTCATCCATGTAAAGTTACAAAGAAGGCTGCAAAACAGGATTGCTCAGGACCGCAGGCAACGCTTGGAAGTTAGAAATGTAAATGCGACCCCAAGTTCGGTTGTTAGAAACATGCTGGCTCCATTATTCATGTTCTTGCAAGGCTCCCCCTTTTAAGTGTATTTCTCTTCTAAATGGATATTGCCATGGAGTGTGAGCCGAAATCTAATTGAAACCCGCTACTTTCGACAGATAAACGGTGTGTTTGCAAAATCACAACTACTTCCTCAATCAAACTTTGAGTGGTTTCCTCCTGACAGGAGGTAAATATTGCCCTTGCTGGTGTCCTGCTTCAAACCAGAGTGGGCAAGCCCTTGAAGGGTCTAAGCAGTAAAAAGGTCAGTTTATTTCAGTTATTTTTTCATTCGCTACAGAGAGATTGCTTACTCTTTGTCAAAATCAGTGTAGACCCGTCCTCTCTGGTAGGCACAGGCCTTATTTTCCCTAGCACAATCGAAAGAACTTTGAGGCATTTCTTTCTCCTCTCTTAAAAAGTTCTCCCCCTAGCAAAAGTTTGTGTTTAAGATTATCTGGTGGTTTAATTTTTAGCATTCATAGGAGGTGAAAAATCTTCAGAAAGAGAATGAACATTAAGATAATTCTCTGATATGTTTTGTTTTAAATAATGTATTTATTGCTTCTCGATTTGGCACATTCAGCCTCAGGTTCTATGACAGTCTGAACTCTACAAATCCAAACACTGCAGGAAGGCACAGTGGGAGCCAAGACAGAGCTCAGAGATAATCTGGAGGAAAGGAATTTAAACTCAAAGTAATCGATGACTCCTGTAATGAGTTTAAAGTTTCAGGAATAGAAATAAATTGAGGGACCTACATCTGCCCTCAGTCTATCACTGCCACTGACACCCACCCAAGGAAAGCTCCTTCTCCATGGACAAGTCAGAACACTGGAGGGAATGAGAAGGGAGGGGCCTTTCTATTATTACCCTCAGTCTTACCCATGCCAACCCCCAATGAACTCCTACTCTCCCACTCAGAACCACACTTGGACATTTGTGGTACTTGGGTATCTTACAAAAATTACTCCTCCCTATCAGTAGCAAACCTTGGTTTGAAAACTGCGCCCCCTATATGTAACTGTTGATCATAGATCTCAAGTTTACCATAGGAGACTTGACTTAACACAAAGTAAAAATCCAAGTATCAGTTGGCAGTGAAATTTTTTGGTATTAAAATTATATGCATTTAAAAAGTCATATAAAATGGCATTCTTCTTTATGTTCCTCTACCTGCTGAGCCCTAGGCATTTGAAGATCTTACCTACCTCTAGTCCTTGTTCTGTTAACATACACTGGCCCCACCTCCAAATATTGGGGGAGGGGGGGAGGTGACAAGCTGTCTTGTTGAAAATGGAATAAACCAATGCCAGCTACATAAATTACTCCCTGCCAGTCTTGAAAAAGAGGCCTAATTCTTAGAGTGGTAGTAAAAAGATTAACAAAATAAAACTAGTTTAGTTTCTACCTATGATCATTTCCATTTTTAAAAGGGGGGGGACACACCAGTGCAGAGATGATAACTAGCTTTTCTTCAGAGTAAAGTTTTCACTGTTTCAAATTCCCTGAAAGTCGCAGAACTGTAGTGTTGGCATTTAGTAGCTATTAAGTCGATTTTCACAAGAAAGAAGAAAGAAACAGAGACAGAGAAGTACTTAGTTGGTAAGCAACCAGCTGAATGGTTCTATGTCACCTGAACAATGTTTCTGAAGCCTGAAACCTAAATGTCCCATCTTTTTACAGAACATTTTGTGTTCACACAGCTCCCCAGTTTTATGCTTAATCAGAGAAGTTTCTTAGAGTCCACTTTATCCTAAGACATTATGGAAGCTTAAAAGCAAGGTCAAAGTCATTTCTCATGTGACAGTTTGGAAAATGTGAAATTAGATTTGAAAAAGATGACAAAGGAAATTGAGATGTAATCCCGTCAACACAAAACATGAATTTATGGTCCATCTGGCCTGATTCTTTTGATTCCTCTTTATGGTCCAGTTTATTTTGAATTATCCTGCACAAAACATAAGATAGAGACAATGCTTTGCTTTCAATCATAAATACAAGAAAAGGAGCTCTATTTTCTCCCACAAAACAAGTTCCAGCTTTTCTTTAAAATATAAGGGTTGGATCTAACTGATTTTTAAGAAATAGTACAACACAAAGACCAAACTCTTACAATGGTCAGCCTTTCCCAACACATTTTGGATCCCTTCCAGGTATGTAGGTGGGTTAAAAAAAAAAAAAAAGACAAGTAAGATTAGTTACTAGTTTGTTACCAGTAAAAGTTAGTGCCTGTTCATTGGAGAGGAGAGGAACAACAGTCATTAGGTCTACCAGAAGAGCTGCAATGAAGACAATTCTTCTAGAATAATAAAAATCTATTGAAAGCTATGGTTGAATCTCAGGGATGCAGGTTCTAGTGTAGAGGCTTCAGGGATAGTGAGGAGTTGGATGGGGGATTTGCTGTCTCTATTAGCAGAGGGGTTAGAGAGGAAAAAAAAAGATTCTTCAAGTTACCTTCCCTAAGACTGAGACCCTAGGCATTAGACATTCTAGCTAAACTTCCCGGTCCAATACCAGTCAGACATACGGAGCAATTCTCACTACTGTGCCTGATTCAGATGCATCCAAGATGGCAGTCTTCCTCCAGTTTCTGGTGATCATGGTTTGGATGGAAGAAGGTGAATATTGAGATAATAACTGCTGTGAAGTAATGCTTCACTGCAACAACAGAAAGAAAGAGGGAAAAATTTTTTTTTAAATGTGGACAGAAGCACCCCTCCCCCTTTCTTTCTCTATCCCTCCTGTCCACCTTACCACCACCCTCTTCATGCCCTCACCATTAAGTGCTGGCATATCTACTTGGGGAGCTGAGTAGTAACCAGGCCATCTGAACTGGAAATATAGATAATAGAATTCACTTCTATCTTACCACTAGGGTCAAAACCTTACAGAAAAATTGCAAGAAAGGAAGAGGATGGGCAGACAGATTTTTATAAAAAGGAAAAGGGGGGAAAGAGAAAAGGCAAAGAAAAGCCTTTTACTTCCTCTCTTGATCTAGGTCTTTACAGGGATTGCAGCAAAGAGCATGGAGCCTAAATTTTAGTCAATTAATTTAGCTGAGAATACAGAACTCTTTTCTTGATTTTTCCTCCTATCTCACTCCACCTCAAGCTGATGGATCCGCTTCTCACTGAGGCTGAAGAATTTGGGTCTAAGTTTCAAAAGCCTCTGAGGTGCTAGAATCCTGGGACCCTTTGGTACCGATTATAATTAAACTCTAATGATGCTGGCCTGGAGTATTGATGTTCAGATTAACATCTCCAGCATCTTTTATTACCTTTTCTCTGCCTCATGTTTTCCGTTTCTTTCATCACTTGAGATCCTATCTGCACAGTGGTAGTGGTTTACCGCAACTTTTTTTCTCAGTTAAAAAGAAAGTCAGAAAAACTATATAATGGAAAGCTCCTGAGGCTTTGCTGTTAAGACTCAGTTGCGTCCCTGTGGCCAAAGAGGCTTCTCTAAGCCATTTCGGCCTCGGTGAAAAAGGGTTTCTACCTCCTCTTCATCCCCCAAAACTCTCATACAACCAGCCAGAAAATTGTCCACTATTCGGCTTTTCCTCAATTCTCATCTGCTCTTGGCCCAGTTCAAACAAAATCTTGCTTCATCTACCTGCTTGCCTGCCCTGTGTTTTTATAAACACAGACATTTTAAGAAATATATCAGATGTCAGTCTGTGGAAGGCCTAGTATTTGTGCATCAGACATTATCTATCCTCCTGCGTGAGCCAATACACAATGCCGGCTCACTACACTACCAGCTTTGTTTCCTCGATGAGGCAGCTGGAAACCAGAGAGACTTCTTTGGGTGCTAGCCTTTTAAAGAGTATTTGTATCTTAAAGACGGAACTGCAGACCTGCCTCGGTTGTTACTGAGTTTGATTTTGGATTTGGGGTATTACTTTTCTTTCTCTTTTTCTGTTGTGTTTTTTTTTTTTTGTGGGGGGGGAGGGTGTAGTGGGAAAGTGCGGAAGAGTATAGGTTCCCAAGAAGAGCCCGGTTTCACGTATACATCATCTCTCTCCTTTTGGCCCTATAATTTGGACTTTTAGGAAAGTTTGACCCTCAGAGTAAGTGGGCATTTATGCAAAGATGCATTCAGCTCCTAGGCCTTGCCGGCTAACATGAATTTATTCTCTTTGCGTAGAATCAAACCAGCAGAGTGAAACCCTAGACATCTTCCCGGGCATTATCCGCTGCCCGGGGAAAGGTGATCTGAAGGTGGTGGCCCCTTCCTTTCGATGCTCTAGCGGAAGTCAAATCAGCTGGAAACCCAACACCATGCCGGAGTAGGTAGGGTGAACCTAAATCCCCGGACAGCTTCGCCACGGTGCCCTCCCTTTAAGCTCGCCCAGCTTCGCCATAAAGGTTCTTCGTTTTGGTAGGGAAAATAGGTCTCATCAACGATAACAGTGGAGCTTAAAACTGCGTATTCTCTGAGAGCCCTGCAGCTCTATAGTAATGACATTATGAGGTCACTGTGGATTGAATAGATTAATAAAATTCCTTATTCCAGTGGGTCATCATCTACCGATAAAAGCATTTATCTACCCCAGTGCCAGTTCTGTTATGTACCCACCAAGAGATCTGCCCTTCATGGATCTGCCCAGCGACATCGCCTTTCTCTCTGAGCCTTGGCAGAACTTGGACTCAGCGTTTCTTTGCTCCAGTCTCTCTCCCTGGCTCTCTCCCATTTATGGATCTCACGCTCCTGTTGACACCCTTGTCCGCACAGAACTATATTGTACTGGATCCTAATACACACCAAATCCAAGTCCTCGCCTGTCTCGGAGTCAAGCCAACCCAGGACTGGTATTAGCTATTTTCATTGCTGTTATCCTGTTCCTTTTTAAAAGATGACCCCGGAGTCTTGGCTCAAGATACCCTCCAGCAAGCTATTCTTGAGTTCCAGAGAACAAGAACTGGAGAGCCATTTTCCCGTTATGATGGGTCTGAGATCACCCAGCCTAAATATCCAAACATCTACTGGCTCTCCTCCGACCTGGTTGTTAAACTGGGCTTTAATGATTCCCCTTCGATAACTAAACCTGGTTTCCACAGATGCCTGCTTTTATGGGTGAGACAGGAATGCAGAGATATATTTATATGTTTGTTCGTAAAAACTGGAAAATAAGCTCTGAACACGCTGTAAAAAATATTCAGTTACTCACCAAACAGGCTAGTTAAACTGGCAGAAAACTGATATCGGCCACACCACTGATTCGGGGGGAACGAGGTGCCAGGTTTTCAACATTCCGCAAGCTGGAGGAAACCCATTTGGGGGTCTTGGTGTCCCCTGCAAGAACAGTGACAATCGTTACATTAACCATAACCCTAATCAAAAACGAGGATGTCACAACCTTTTGACTCTGCAGTCAGACTTTGACGGCGATGCTCACAAAATTACCCTTCCCTTTCAAGACTCTAGTTTAATTAATGGGAGATTGGTTAGGAAAGGAACTACTCTGTCAGATGCTATAGCCTCTTCTCCAAGCGTTCCCCCTTAACAACAGCTCTGGGCTTCTGGACCAGAAAGAGAAGAGAGTTCCTAGCGGCATCGGTTGTATGCATATATATAATATGTATGAAAGCATCAATGAAAACCTAGACTAAGCTTGGTCCTGGGGCCGGCACAAAACCGTTATTGTGCTACTCGAATGACAGCAGGAAAAATGCATGAAGAGGTCTCCTTTTATTTTTTTTAATCCGTTTTTTTTAAAGCCCTGAAAATCAGTATCTGTGCTGTGTTCGTAATCAGAAAATAGTAATAATGACAATAAAGGGAAATGATACTATACCTGGCTTGAGACGATCCGGTTTTTTTAGAGGATTTTTAAGTTTGTTTGTTTGTTTGTTTTTTATAGCAAAGCATCTGCTAAACTCTTGCATTAACCATTGACTGATTAAAAAAAAGTTTAAAAAAATCCTCCTTCGTTTTAATTATCTTATGGATATGAAAGAGTAGCCAATCCTAAAAGAGGACTTCAGCAATTAGCAACGTGAACATCAAAAAGTTTTATTGCGGAGAGCCTAAGGCACCGCCCCTGCCTCGCCGCGATTGGCGTGGACAGCCTCTGACGACATATATTAACCCGAGCTGCCCTAAAGATGTAGCTGTACATGGAGTTCTTGCTGAGAAAATCGCCTTGTTCCCGGCACGGCCACCAGTCCAGGGAAGTCGCCACTGAAACTCTCACCTCTGCTGCCTCTACCGCTGCCTCTGCCTCTGAGGATCGCTAGCTCGACCCACCAGCCAGACAATCCAGGCCCAGCCAGCCAGAATCAAGCGCCCGGCCCCCGGGAGGAGCGGTTGCGCCCCCGGCGCCTTCTGAGACCGAGAACGCAAGAAAAGGGCCAAAGAAAATGGATGCGCTGAGATCGCTCTGAAAGTCCACGGATCCAAGCAGAGAGAAGAGGAACGGGGAACGAATTCCTCGCAGGCAGAAGTCACATTCAGGGACAGACAGAAACAAACAAATTCCCGCACCCCCAAAGCATTAAAGAAAAAAAAAACGACCCAAGAATCAAACGGGGAGGGGGGGATCTCGTGGGGGGAAGGGGAGAGGAAAAAAGAGAGGGGGAGGGGAGAATCGGCTGGAGGTGATTTCACTGTGACTGGCACATCTCCCTCCCGTGGCCTCTGAGCCTCGGCCAGTCCAGCCAGGCTCCTCTCCCCAGAGTCTCTAGCCTCCCTCTCTCAGGGCTGAGTTGAGAGCCCTACAGGATTCAGCTCAAGGAAGTGGTCCGGCGATCAGTGGAGGAGAAAGTGAGACAGGAACTGCCTTCCTTGCTTGCCCTCTCTGAATCAGGGGCAACCTGGTAAATTCGTTCGCCCACAGTTCTGTTGTTTTACCGCCGCCTCAGTCACTGTTTGAGATTTGGAAACCCAAGGCCCCAGAGACATTTTTGGAGAACAGAGACTTTTGTATGAGCACGAAAGGACACCCTTTCCACACTGCTGCAGCAGCAACAACCTCGGTTAGCCAGGAAGGAGGCAGAGAAGACGAAGAAGGAGAGAGCCTGGCTGAGCATCCGTGACCACGCCGCGAATTTGGCCAGCTCTATGGCTAGCCTCAGTCTGGACCAGTGCTGCTGAAGCCCTTCGGCGGGCCTGCCGGGGCTGGGGGGAGGGGAGGGGGTGCTGCTGCCGCCACTACCTCTTCGAGGTAGGGGAGGCTGGGGGGTGGGGGGTGGGACGGGGTGGAGGAGGAAGAGGAGAGAAGAGGCAGCAAGCTCCTGGCCCCAACCCCCGGGTGCAACCGGTAGGCTCTAGGGCCTCGTGGTTGAGGACACCGTGGGACGCTAGGTTGGGGCCCAGAGTGAGAAATGAGTCTAGTGGGAGGCTTCCCCCACCACCCGGTGGTGCATCATGAGGGTTACCCCTTCGCCGCTGCTGCTGCCGCGGCTGCCGCTGCCGCCGCCAGCCGCTGTGGCCACGAGGAGAACCCCTACTTCCACGGTTGGCTCATCAGCCACCCGGAGATGTCCCCCCCTGACTACAGTATGGCACTGTCCTATAGCCCCGAGTACGCTAACGGCGCGGCAGGGCTCGACCACTCCCATTACGGGGGAGTGCCACCCGGGAGCGGGCCTCCGGGCCTGGGGGGGCCCCGTCCGGTGAAGCGCCGGGGTACGGCCAACCGCAAAGAGAGGCGCAGGACTCAGAGCATCAACAGCGCCTTCGCAGAGCTGCGGGAATGCATCCCCAACGTGCCCGCGGACACCAAGCTGTCCAAGATCAAGACCCTCCGCTTGGCTACCAGCTATATCGCCTACCTCATGGACCTGCTGGCAAAGGACGACCAGAACGGGGAAGCGGAGGCCTTCAAAGCAGAAATCAAGAAGACAGATGTGAAGGAGGAAAAGAGGAAGAAGGAGCTGGTCAGTAACTGTAGGGGTGGGGGAGGAGGAGAAAGGGAGGAGAGGTGGGGGAGGGGTGGCTACGTTACTGCTGGCTGAAGGCCTTATCAGTATTGAGAATAACTACGGTGTTCCAAATTCTTCTATTTATTTTCACACTTTTCTCTGTGGAAGGAGGAGGAAGTCCTCCACCTTTACTCGTCTCTGCAGTAGAGCAGGCTTCGTTCCTGCTAACTCACTCATCAGGCCAGATTGCCAGCACCCGAAGAACTAGTCTTCATTAAACACCTAATAAGCGATAATAGAGTTTAGTATCAAAGTGTTTTGTTAGGTAGGGAAGGGAACTTATAATTAGAGAAGAATTTGGAAGCAGGCAAGTAAGGATTTTATTCTGAAGTTGCATTTGTTTTATGTTTTGTTTTTACCTTCAAGTATTTATTTAAAGAGTTAATGCAAAACTCCTTCAGCTTCAGGATTTAATGTTGGTTGCAAGGTTGAGTTAACCGCCTCATAAAAACATATTATAAAGCAGAGATACCTCTTTAGCTAACCCCCTCTTCCCACCCACGAATAAAAAAGCCTACACTCTTCCACTATTGCATCCCTTATTTTTGTCTAGAATTTGGCTGTCCCTTCTGTTTATCCTAAATTGAATCCCTTAGAATCCCCAGATCAACTTAATTTGCCATGCCAACCATGTGAGTAACTTTTTTTTCAGTAAAAATAATTCCATCCTCATGATTTGGAGTTCTTAAGAGCTTTGTTGGTGTATTAGCCAAAAATTAGAAAAAGAAGGGGAAAAAGTCCAACACCGGGTTTGGTGAGGCTGAAGTCTTAAAGAATGTTTGAAGGCACCGTAGCCCCACATCCCATGCTTGCCCATCAAGAAAATCATTGGGATGATTTTCCCAGATGGGAATGATTCCTGGGCATGTGTGGCTTTATTTGAATTCAATTATAAATTTTAATTTGAGACACAATAATAAATATGACTGTTCCCATTATGGTTCTTGCTCAATAGTACAGAATTTTCAAATCATTTTCAGAATTCTCTCTTTTTCTTATGAACAAGAGTGGTACATATTCAGTATTTCTTGATCGTTCAGAAGAGGATCTTTAGATAATGCCATTGACCTGCTTTCTTCCCTGGGGGCCACGGGTGTCTCAGTGTTTGATAGCCAGTAAGACCCCAAGAGCATAAATGAATATTGCCCATTAGAGATTTCGTGTACTTCCACTGTATGTCTGATTAGTATAGAGACTAACGTTAATAGTCAATGGATGACAGAAAGACCCATGGAGTCCCATTATCTGAGGGTCCTTGGGCCGGCCAGAAAATCCAAGCCAGGAAGGGAGACCCAGAGGCCAAGAATTAGGCGGTGTGTGGCTTTGAACCCGGGAAGTCTTTGCCCAAATCTTCCCTTGCACCGCAAGTTTTCCGTTGCCATTAAAAAATATCCAAAAACAGACTCCCACCCCCCAGAGGCACTTCACCCCCAACCCGAGGTACACATCTGGCATAAGGGAAAAGGCCCCCAGCTTTGCTATAAAATGCTTTAAAACAGGCGGTGGTTTTATAAACTTTCCGATGCAGAAGGGTTAGCGTTGCTGACAGGAGGAGGCCTCGCTATGCCTGAACCAGAGTAGCAGAGATCTTTGTAGTTTAGTTTGACTCTTCTGGCCCTGGCTGAGCTTTTCTGCTGTCTCCCTCCCCTATCCCGGCCCCTTCTTGCTATTTCCCCTAAGGTGAGATGGAATAGGGCTATCGAAAGACATCATGTCTCATCTCTGAATTTCTCCCTTGCTTCCTCTCTGCCCAGAATGAAATCTTGAAAAGCACAGTGAGCAGCAACGACAAGAAAACCAAAGGCAGGACGGGCTGGCCACAGCATGTCTGGGCCCTGGAGCTCAAGCAGTGAAGAAAGAGAGAGGGAAAAAAAGAGAAGAAAAGAAGAGTCCCGTGGCTGGGCTTGAATGGACTCAAGGGAAACCTCTCCTGGAGGCTCTGCAGACATCTGCTCTGAGGACTTTTTGTATTTGGAATCAGCCAGTTTATTTATGTGCAATTTCCCTCCCCTCTCTCCTATTCCCCCTTTTGAAGCACCCTATCCCCTCCTTTAAAAAAAAAAATGGATATTTGAAGAAAGCATTCCATATTTTAATATGAAGAGGAAACTCCAGTGTGGTAAGGGGTTCTATCGTCTCATAGGTTTGATTTGTGTTGGGGTTTTGTTGTTGTTTTGTTTCTGGTTTGTTTTTTTTTGAGTGTGTGTCCGAGTGTGAATGTTCCTTTTCTGCCTGTATAGGACACTCAGCATTGCAACTCAAGCAACCCAGCTAAAAGACTCCTGACATCAGTGTGTATGTGAAGTGTATCTTTAATACTTGGCCTTTTGGATATAAATATTTCTGGGGATGATAAAGTTATATTTCAAAGAAGAAATGGGGCCACTAATGTTATTCTGTTGGTTCGGTATGTAGTGTTGCCATTTTATTAGTGGGCTTTCCTTATTTGAAGATGTTCCCAACAGCTACTTGTGTTGTGCACTTCCGTCCTCTAAAAAAGAATTAGTGGAGTTTAATTAATATTGAAGGTGTAAACGTTGTAAGTATTCAATAAACCACTGTGTGTTTTTTTACAAAAAAAAAATCTTTTTATGTTTTATACCTCAAAGTGTTTTGAAAACAAAATTGTTGTTCTTGTTTTCATACTATTTAAAAGATTCAGAAGTAAACTAAGTTATAAAGATTGCCTCTAACTTTATTTTAAAGAAGTCACTAATTAAAACCAATCTACATATATAATGCCCCCACCCCCAAACCCTCTGAACTACAGCCAGAGGACTGGTGAGAGCAGTCTTAAGCTCTAAAGGCCATAGGGTTTTCCAGGTCAGCTCTGAGTGATCTTTTGGATACAAAGCTTTAAATGTCAGGGAAGAGAATGATCAGGGATCCTTGCTTAGCTCAAAAGGTGGGAGTATCCACAGGTCTTCCAGGAAGATGAAATAGTCTTTTGTAGAGTTTTGTGATCGGATGACGGGTGTGTGCCTGTTCAGGACGTGACCTGCTTGGATTCTTCCCACTTATTCCATTGACAAAATTTGTTTGGTGCGTTTTGTTTTTCTGGGGAGAAGGTACATATTAAAAGTATGTTTTTTAAAAAGGAGAGAGGAAGAGAGGAGGATAAGAAGACAAAGGAGAAAGACAGACGGAGACATGGGCGTAAAATTTCGTTAGAAGTCTGCAACTCAGAGCCTCTCTAATCTGTTAGGGCTGTTGGACCCGAGGTGGGGAGGAGGAGAGGGTAGAGTAATGTCCGTGATTAGGTAACAGGTAATTTTATGTCAAGTTAAAAATCGAAGAAAAGACCTGGGATTTGAGTTGGGGGTAGGGTTGGGTGCAGAATATTAGATTTATAGTGAGCAACAGGCAAATGGATAGGAACTTTTGTGAATCTCAGAATTCTCGTGGTCTGCAGGCGTTCAAAACGGAGGCAACTTCTCTCCTTTTCAGATGGACTGAAAGAAAATTCATTTTGCCTCAAGCCGGAGATCAAGGTTTTTCCTTGAGCCGGCAGTGTGAATAAACCAAATCCTAAATATTGGAGGAAACTTAAGGGTCATAAAGGACTTTCTATTAAGCCTGAAGGTGGTGGGAGTAGAATAGCACTGGGAATGTTGGGGAGAAGAAGGGAGCAGAGGGAGAAAGGTGAAATGTATTGAAAAGCGGTTTGTTCAGGAAACGCGCAAGTATACAAATCCGGTATTTAGCAAGGCTTGCTAGAGAGTTTCCATCTTGCTTGAAAACCTCGGGGTGATGTTCTCGCCTCGAACCTCCGGGGTAGTCAGCTGGCTCGCGAACAATACGTCAAAACCAGGGGACTGGCTAGCTCTACCCTATTTTGCCTGTCGTCCTTCCCTGGCTTGTGGCTCGAGATGGTCCTGGGCAGGGAACACAGCAGATTTGCAAGGGCTCATTAAAAACAGAGAGAGAGAAGATAAGAAAAGGTCTCTGCTGCTTCCTCGGTTCCTCAGACTACGCCGAGCTTGAAGGGTTAGAACAACGAGGCCAAAGCGATCTGAACTTTCTCCTCTCAGGTCAGCTTGCGCTGGCCGATCCTGGCGTGGGGCTGTATTTACAGACACTTGTCTTTGTTTATAACACAGGAGAGGAGAGTCCCTCTCTTATTTTCTTTCACTCTCCTGATCTGAAGACGATCAACAAACCCTAGCTTTCTTCGTAATGGTGCCCTTAACTTACACTCTTCCCTGTCAGTTCTGAACCTGGGTGTTGTACACGACTATGGTGATGATAGTGTGGTTAAAATGTGTCTAGGGGAAAGACACAGAAACGGATAGAGAACTAGTTCTATGTACACAATGTATGTGCCACGGCGCTGATATATGCGAATGTATATGTAAGAGATAGCTAGTTCTCTCTGAACAGGGTGCAAAAATGCGTGTGTTGTGCGAGTATGTGTTGCGTGTTTGTAGGAAAAACAGATGAAAGAGAGAGGAGAGAGAGATGATAAAACTAAATTTATCTTAAGAGTCTATGAGTATGTGTATCCTTGTGTCCTTAATCAGCACAGAGCTTAAAACAGAAGTCTGCTGGATCTAATGTTATTTTTCTAATAAACGCCAGCTAAATTCAAGAAGGAACTTTTGGCTTGCACTTGCAGCGCTGTAGTAAATATGACTCAAAAATTTCCCTTTGAAAACTCTGGCTTTCAAGCTGAATCAGGAATTCGCGATGCCTTGTCACCCCCACTGTACCCAGTACCAGCTCCACCCCACCCCTTTCCTTAGGGGTGGGCTCTCATGCCCGGTTCTGGAGAATGTTCTGACTCCCTGCATCTTAATGAGTCCACTGGTCACTCATTCCGACTGAGGGGGATGCTATCAAGTTCAGGTGATTCCCCACCCCCAGCTTATCGACAATTCTCTCTTGCCCCTTCGTTCTCTGTTAATGTTCTTTTCTTTTTAATTTCTCCAAGTGACTGCCTTGTGAGACAAGCTAGAAGGAATCTATTTTAATTGCTCGGATAATGTGGATGCTGCCATTTTCTTAAAAGCAATCACTCCTGGAGCGAAATCACAAGAGCTCTAGACAGGCCGGAGCCGACAAAAATGTAGGTTTTGACGTTAAAAGCTAAATGGGGATGCCGGGCGGCAGAAGGTAAATTGATGGTAGATCGGGATGTCAGTGCCCTGGCCCCAGACCGCCGAGTGGAGCTGCGTGCTTGATAACCCTGGGAATATGGAAGGAGCAGGAGGATTGTTTTTGTTGTTGCTGCTGGGGTAGTATGTGTTTGTGTGTGCGTTTGTGTTTTGGTTTAACAATAGTATCATCTCCTTGGGGAAAAAGATGGAAGAATGCTCCCTGGGGAGCATGACTTAGAAGGCGCTCTCTCGCTCTCCCTACCTCCCTCTCTCCGTCTCCACCTCCCTTTCCCTTTCTCTCTCCACTCTCTTTTCTTCCTACCTCCAACAATTTTAGATCTCTCTCCTTCAGGGCCAGGACCAGTCCATTTACAGGATTTTGCAAACTTCACTCCCCCAAAAAATACATCAGAGGATGGGGGTTAACAGAGAAGAATAAGAGCAGAATGAGAACAGAGAGCAAAGGAGAAAAGAAAGAGAAAAATGAGAGAAATAGAGAGGAAAAAGGGGAGAAAAGAAAAGGAGAGAAAAGGAAAAACAAATGAGGAGTGTGAGCGAGAAAAGAGAAAGGAGTATAGAGAATGGAATGAAATAGAGTTTAGTTTGGTTGAGACAAGGTCAGTTGTTTTAGACATGCCAAATGCCCTCTTCAATCTTCTAGGGCCGCAGTTAATCTTGAGGTTTGGAAATGGGATATCACTCGTCATAAAAATCAGATGAGCAAGAGATGCATTTCTGTTCAAAACCGGACGTCAAGACATCAAGTCTCACTTCCTTCCTAGTCCATCCGTACCTGAGGGGTGGTAACAAGGACTCGGTGTGTGCCTAGCTTCAATTCTTTGCCATTCACATCCTGAACTACGAGCAGACGAAGAATCACCTCCCTTCCAAATGCAAGTGCATATACAACTGCACACACACCTTTAAGGCAGCCAAATGCTCCCAAGAAGAGGCTGTTTCATTGTCAGGGCCTTGGTTCCTTGTTTTAACATGCATTTAGGCCTTCTAGGAAGGATGGGGAATGTGGTGGGGAGATCTAAGGAGGGCACACGAAACGGTTCTCCCACCATAACGTGAAAATGTTTCACAGAGGCAACCAAAAAGTTTTCCCTGGAAGTTTTGCTTCTCTCTGAAGCCTGAACAATGCCCTTGCCGAACCCTTATGAAACACTGTATGTGTGCTGCGGAATGGGAAACGAGGCCGCCCTGAGGGGCTTGATAGTTATTTTCTCCGTCAGCCTGATGCTGAGGGTCCTGCTCAAATATCTACATCCTTTAGTTTTTAAAAGGGATCATCAGTTCTGGAGTATGCTTTTCACCCCCACCTCCGCCCCACTCTACCTTACTCATTTCCTAACCAGGAGCGGTGTTGGGGTGGAAAAGCCAAACAAAACAACAGGTCAGAAACACGCAACCGCAGAAGGCTCAGCAGTCCAACACCGACACTTGGCAGAATCAGGGCGGTCGGTGCAAGAGGCTGCACCAACCGAGGGTGGATTACTATCCTCAACCAAACCCTGGCCTGTCACCGTCGGATGTTTTACGATATCCGAGGGGCCAGTTGCTTAGACCCACAGCCTCTGTACTCCTGGAAACAGGGATGTAATCAGCCTGGCTTCTAGATCTGATGTCCCGGGAATAGATGGGGGGTGGAGGCGGGGGCTTGTAGCTAATGGTGATTCATATGTTATCAGTGTCAAAGATGGCGTCACCGATAAAGTGGGGAGGGAGAACTGGGGCTGAGACGTCCTGCAGGCAGGCAGGAGTTCCCTAGCTCTGTACCCTCAGCACGACCCCAACCCTGGGGCAGTTGCAGAAATTGTCGGAGCCGCTGCTGCAGGGAAGTGCTCAGAGGAGTCCCACCTCTCCCTATCCCCAGGAATAGGCGGTAGCGTAGACCTGCTTTATCATTAGGATGCCTTCACGACGTTTGGAAATGTCTCTAGGAAAAGTTAAACTCTGAGATTGGGAGAGACTGGAGGGAGGGGGTCCGAGAGAAAAGAGAGATGAGGTAGAGAGGGTAAGTGGGAAGAGGAGAGAGAGAGAGAAAGACTTTAAATTGTTTCCTTCCCCGCCCACCCAAAATAAAGGGCAAAAGTAAAAAAAAGAAACAAATACCACATTGCTACAAAGCTTAAACATCTCTGAGATTCCGGCCACCTTATCATTTCTGCCTAATATGAAATATGTGCCCCTTCAAGAATAGCTCCAATCTCTTTCCATTTCTAATTGGCCAATTAAGGCTCAGCTGTTTTAGTTTGCGTAGTATAATGGAGATTAAAGTGCAGTTGTTATCTGAATTACATACGTACATAAGTTATATAATTTCTTCCCACCCCCACTCCCTGCCCAGTCAAAAACTGTTTCCCTTAGAGAAGCCTCCATGGCCTTTGCTCCTAAAGCCCCAAGTTTCCCTAACAATGCCTCCCCCCACCAACACACACTTGCCCTTTAAATTCTCCCGTTTAGACCGCTTTGATAATCAGATGGTAGAGCCCTGATTACAAATTTATTCTTGGGCACTATATAAGTCTTTATATCTGCTATTAGACACATCTGGGAATGATTAAAGCCTGGAGCCTGCTCCGGCCCTCCCCCACCCCTCTTTCCCCTCTATCTGGTAGTGAGGGCCTAGAGACATGTTGACGTCAGATCAGACGGCTCGGAGCCATCCTGCTCTCTAGTTGGGTGTAATCATCGCGTTGCTTTCCAATTCCATCTACAATCCAGTCGGGCCGCTGGAATTCAGGTGTGATGGGGCAAGGACTCAAACATATGAACATTAGGCCCAGCTATTTTTTTTTTAACTGAGGGAAGAGAAGAGGAAGCGCAGCTGGAAAAATACATACATATATAAATACACACACACATATATATACACATATGCATATATGTATGTGTCTGTGTTCCAGAGCTTTAAATTTTTTTTTCTTTCCACTCTGACAACCCAGAGGATAGTGCACAATGACTTCCCTTCTCGAAAATAAACACTCTCCGGCCCGCTGTTAGTGAACTTCTCCCAGTGCCTGTCTCTCCTCCAGCCCCTGTGATTTCCAAAACAAACAGCAACCGAGGAGCACGGTCCTCGGCCTCCACAGCGCAGGGAGCCAGCTAGCGCCTAGAAAGGAAGACAGGGTCCAGGCGGCGGATTTGGCTGCCTCCCGCCCCCGCAGGGCCGCGCCCCAGGCAGCTCCCCCAGTCCTCCAGCCAAAGTGGTAGTCGATTGATTTTCTAATGAACCCTGGGGTCCAAGGCGAAGCTGATTGCAGAACAAGATGTCTCTCGAAGGAATCCTCGGCCAATCCCGGGTGTTCACTTTGCACCTGTTATTAAATTCTAATGAATCGGGGATTTCTGAACAGGCTTTCCAAGACTTTAGAATGGTTTCTACGAAACCTACTTTTTCTAAGGCGATGCGATGCAGGCAGGGGATGGGGGTGGAGGGAGTTGGAACGAGCCCAGTAAAAGAGCCTGGAGTGCATTGCTGAGTCAATGAGCTGACTGGTTCTGGTAATACGCCCCGCCCCAAATCGCAGCTAGCCAGACTAAAGGTCGGGGGTGGCAGTGATTGGGGTTTGCTTGGGTTTTACATCTGATGACTGGGAAGTGAGACTAAGGAGACCTGAAAGATTCAAAGCTGTCGGTTGTACATCAGTATTTACGAAGAATCACTGGATTTTGTACTTTGTTTCTTTGGGTTAATAGTAGAAGTAAGGGTGGGGTGGAGGAAGGGATAAGGGAGCTGGTATTTATTTTAATCTGTCAATCATTTCTTAGCAAACCCCAAGCTGAGACTCTTCACGGCACTGCATTATCTATTGACCTCCCCCCCCCCATTCACCTGAAAAGTCCTTTAGTGTCGTTTGCCATATTTCTGTCTCCAAACGCCCAGACCAGTAAATTTCTTAGCACTCAGAATCGTAGACTTGGAGCTGGAAGGAACATTTAAAAAGGTTATCTATTCAACATTACAGGTGACGAGACTGAGAAGTTAACAGAGTTAACAGAGAAATTAAGTGATTTCGCCAAAGTCACACAAGTAACAAGTAGTAGAGACAGGCTGAAAGTATGTTATCGTGGAAAGAATACAGTGTTTAGAGTCAGAGGACCAGAGTTCTAATGCTAGCTCTGGCTACCTTGGGTAGATCGCTTGAATTATCTGGGTCTCAGTCTTCCTTTTCTGGGGGGTGGGGGGATGGAAATGGGTAGGTTGGCTATAGCCTAGCTATATCTCCAGCTCGCCGCCTCCCAGTTCTTCCTTTGTTCCAACTCAAGACACCACAACTGCACGGTGTCGCCCTGTAATCTAGAAAGGAAAAAGAACATTTCCTTGCTAAGCCAAGGAAAATGGCACTTTGAGTTCAGTTCTCTATCCCAGCCAAGAGGAAAAGAAATTTCTAGCTTTGCGGCTTGGGGGGTGGGAAATGGGGGCAGGGGGAGGCTGGGAGGAGTAGCTGGGGGGAGGGAGAGAAAGAGAAACAAGTCTAAAACTTTTAGCCAACACTATCCGCAAGCTATCTGGAGAATTCTTGGGCCCTCAGTTGCTTTCTGGGTGCTGTGCTATCAACCCCAAGGGCTCCATCTCAAGAATATTCAGTCCTAAATGCCCCACAATCCCCAATCAGGTCTTAGCAGGAGACTAAATTAATTATACACATTTTCAGGTCAAAAATCCACTTCCTGCCTTAAATGTGTCTAGGTGTTGAAAGTAAAAGCGTAGTTTCTTGGCTGGAGTTATCCATATAACCTCATCGATTGCTATAAAATACAGACCAAGTGGCCAGTTCGCATGTATATTTTATAAGGAAAAAAGGAAGTGCATCTCCCAGGTAAACCACCTCTGTTAGAACACTATGGAGTCTACAACTGACGTTAAAACCAGTCATCCCAGAAGGCTTTTTTTTTTAATGTAAAACTAACCACGTGCGACCGGATGTCTCTGTATGACAGGACCCGAGGGTTTAAAAATATCTGTCTTTGTTGTAGCGCCAAATCATCTTTCAATCCAGTTGTGGTGAATAAGAAATTAGGGGCCAGAGAGAACTGCAGATTCTCTCTGATGAGACACTGCTGAGCCAGATGAAACAGCTTAGAGTAAACCTGTCACTAACTTGGGGGGGGGGGGGGAGAGAAGAATACTCTAAAGGCTCCATCAATGACTCCAGAATAGCAAAGAGGGCCAGGAGAGGCTTTAGTCTAAGTATAAATGGCAGCAACTTCGCCTTTCCTAGAAAGACTGAAGTCACTGTCCATTTAAACAACCTCAACCCCCCAGCATATTGTGGGAGGAGACAAATCAACTTTATAAATACTAATCACAAAAAAATGATAAAAATCCAGTTGATGTAGCAAGGTAGCTGTAGGCTTTTATCAGACATCTTTTACTTCCGTGTACGAAGAAGAAAAATGATTCTCCCCCCCCCGCAAATCTCTGTCCCCTTGCTCCGACCGCCTAAGAGAAAAAGAAAGAAGAAAAAGCAACTTGGGTCTGAAACTGGTAACTGGCGCCCAGTGTATAAGCTGTAATGGGGGAAAGTCGCTGGTGGCCGGCCCTTGCTGACCCTCCGATTTAAGAATCGGGTTTTCGTATACTCCCCCAGTAATTACCTCAAGTTACAACAGTCTCTGAAATTATTAATTAATGTAATTTTTCAGAGACTCTCACAAAACTTCTTCTTCACACTAATCGTCCTTTAGGAGATATGACACCAATCTCCATCCTCTGTAATTTTATTTTTAATTTAACTAGTATCTTTTTTAAAAAAAAAGGTCTTGGAGTTGGCAACGAGGAGAGCTGGAGTGCGGTGTATAAGTGCGTGAAATGTAGTGGGGTGGGTAGGTGGGAGAAGGGGGATGGAAGAAGCAGCCCTTTTTCTTCCTCCCCAGCCTGGTAGAAGAAGGCTTGGAGGTTTGCTCAGTCCAACAGACACCCTTTGATTGAGGAGGGTATTTGGGGAGTTGCAGTGTTGTGCAGAAGATCATGTCTTTGCCCCACGGTGCTGTCAGCGGTGACAGATCCCAGATGGAGCCGCTACTGTATGGCAGATTGAGTTTCCCAGCAGAAAACTCTCTCCCTCCCTCCTAAACGTCTTCAAAAACCTTCTCCAGATACTCCAGGTCACTTCGTCTGAAAATGAAAAAGCCCGACCTCAAAGGTTGGGGCTTCTTCTACTATTTTTTTTTTTAATACGTTGTCGTTTCTCTGCGCTGCCTCTCTGTCTGCCTGTCTCTTCGCCCAGCACGGACTCCGAGGGCTGCTGTTGCTGCTAAAAGCGAGTATTGCAGCTGTAGCCAGATGTTACCACTCTCCCGCGCCCCCGGGTGCCAGATCAGAAAGGGCTGCTGAGACTGGGTCTACCGACTGTCCCCTCACAGGCCGCCAATACACGCATATAGATATTCCCAGTCCAAGGCTGGTACCAAATGACTACCGAGACAACCAAAACACTGAGTCGGCCTGAAGCAAATCCTGCGGCGGGTAGGTGCCGGGACTGGGATGAGGGGAAAAAGAGAAAGGAATTTGAAACGAGGATAAAGAACGGGGTGGGAGTCTCCTATTTCTGGGATGCATCTTATTGCTGCATTTTCCTTGGCGAGGGGGTCTTGGCAAAGAAGCGCCAGAATGGCACCGGTTCAAATTCGCCTTAGCCGACGAAGGTAGGAAGTGAAAAGAGAAAGAAGAAAAGGGGAGGGGAAAGTACGGGAGAGGTCTGCAGAGGGAGTGAAACAGAGAACAGCTCCATTCCCTTCCTTTCAGCTAGATTTCCTTCGGGTTCTCCGCCAGCTGCCCAAGGAGACTTCGCTGCAGGGGCCCCCCGGGACGTCCAGAGGGGACAAAAGGACTCCGAAAACCGGAGAATGTAGGATGGGGGGGAGTGTGGAGATGGGGTACGGTTAGAGTAAGGCAAAGGCTGCAGCTCTCCAGGAGCTTGCGGTCGGGTGAAGCCGTGGCAGGGGAGAGGAGAACCGAGGCGTGCTTTGAGAACAGAAGACAGGCTTAGGGTAAAGGAGTCTTATCGGGGCGGAGCTGTCGAGAGGGGAGGAGGGTGGAAGGTAGGGAGGGGATAGGAAGGTGAGCTTTGAGAGATTGTCTGGTGCAGAAGCGGGGAGACTGGACGTAGGGCCTCTCCTGGGTGGGGAAGAGAGGGTAGGAGCCAAGATCAGGAAGACTTGGAGACTTCCACTTTCTACAGGAGAAATCTTCAGGCTCGCCTGTGTCCCTTGGACCCCCCACCCCACTGGAAAGGTCCCCTCTTGCTTCCGGAAAGCAAACTCGAGCTTTGAAATTCAGTTATAGTTGGAGACAGTGAGAAAGAAAGAGACAAAAATAGATGTAACATGTTTGTGTATATAAATACACATTAAACTGAGAGCTAGAGCTTAAACGGGTGGCCATGGAGGTAGAGGGAGAGAATGAAGGGAGGATAAAAGAGGTCTCAAGAGTGGGCTAGAAAGGGAAGGAAAATATCACCGACATACTTCCTTTCCTTCCTTTTACCGATCTCCCCTCATACACATTCACACTCCTCCAGGATACTATCTGGACTGGGCGTGATCACGCTACCTCTTACCATTCCGACTCTTATTAGCGGTCTCAGGAACAGAGAAAAAGAGAGATACAAGAACTGAGCTCTAGCCCTGAAGGGTTAACTTTCAGCTCTCAGATTCTCATCACGCTTTTCTTTGTGTTTTATTTTGGACACCGAGCTCTACTGACACAATAGAGTTAGTTACACAGGAGTTTAAAATGGAGCCAAGTTCGAGAACAAAGCTACGCAAACAACACAACACAACACACACGCACTTCCCACCCTCAAGGACTCATAAAAAAACTAGGTTGAAGCTTTCTGTATTTGTGGTCGGCAGTTCTGGATCGGCAGAATCCTTCTTTTGGGAGGAACTCTGAGATTTGTGTAGAAGTCCTCTAGAACCCTTAGGGACCCCTTTGGAGAATTTCTCCTTTTTAAGTGGGCAACTGCTAGGGTACACGTCCTAGGGTGCAGCTATACCGACTGAGAAAACACACCCCATTTGGCAGTAGGAAGCACACCCATCAACCTACCCCTTAGCCTGGTATTTTATGATGAAGATTATTTATTTCAAAGAAGCCAAATCTTCCTGTACCCTGAAATCCGGCTTCCTAGTAAAATCGGATGCCAAACTTTTAAAGTTTTCCAATCTTCTACTTCCATCCCTCCTCCCTTCAACACACACATTTTAAAAGAAAAGGCGGGGAGGGAAAAATAGACCTTACTTTATATATTAAAATCTGCTCGATTTAACCCATTCATTTGTCCCAAAGAAATTTCGTTATACTGGTAGAATTAATTATATTAAATATATGTCGATGTTTGTATGAGAAAATGTCTTTAAATACCTTTCTGACCACCTCTTTCCAAATCTCTCATTCTCCAGTCCCTAACATTTTCCTCTGTCCTCCAGAGTGCCCTTCTTTATCAGTTAAAATCCTGAGCTCATTATAAAAAGAAAAAATACAAACTGTATTTCAAAACTCTGGTTTGCTCTCCGTAGAAGAGTGGGAAACAGGGGAAGAGAGATTTTTCATTGCACACTCTCGTTGAAAGTGGTTTATTTTGATTTTTTTCCCCTCATACCCACATGTCTTGTAAAAGGCTCCCACTGAAGGCAGCCCCAGTCTTTTCTCTGATGAATGAAAGGGCTTTCTTGCAGACTTCAGGCCCCCACCCCCTTTGTGTTTTAAGTTCTTGCCTGTAGCAGAGGTGTAATTGTGACCGCTCCTGGTCCTCAGAGCCTCCTGTTGGGAACTGTTAGCTGAGGTTACATTAGGGCTGAGGACCTCCCAAGTGGTGGTGGCCTGGTGTCACAGACTGGGACTCTGCATATTGTCCACTCTTCCCCCTCTCTGTTCCCCTTTCCCATTTTCACTACCCTGCTCTCCCATTCTTCCCCTCCTTGATTGTCTTTTCTCTCTAACTCTCCATCTACTTTTTCTCTCTTTCTCTTTTTTATTCTTGCTTCTTTCACTCCTCTATTTCTCCATTAAATTAAAGTCCACAGACAACTGATCACCTTTTCTGGTGTCTTGAAGAAACTATTTCACAGTTGTTACACACTCTTCCTTCCAGTCCCTCCCCTCCTCTTCCACTTCCAAGATTCAAGAACCATAAAGCACTTTTCCCCCCATAAAGTTAGAACCACAAATTGTGACCTTTCCTGGAGATCTGTCAATATGACGATTTACAATGAGATGAAAAAGCCCCTTTGCAGCACTTGATCTCAAAGAACCATCTTAATGGGCTGGGGGGAGTGGGGTGGATTGTTTTGTTTTGTTTGTATTCTTACAATTAAATATTTCCAGGGAGCCCTTGAAAGACGAACCTAAATAAAGACAAAAACATGCACAGAACTTAAGTTAAAAGAATGAATAGAAGGAAGGATTCTAGAACCTCCTATCAAGCTACAGCTACCTGTTTTTCATGTTAGTGGAAGTTTAGCTACCTACCTTTTCCCAATTGCCTCCGCCTGATTTAGAGTGAAGGAATCCTGAAAAAAGGGCTTGTGGGTGTTTAGGGGCAAAGGCTGGGTTATGCTTACCTTTCTTTCTCAAACCAAAGGTCTTTCTCTACTTTAGGTCGCATTCAAAATATAGGCACCAGATTCCTATTGTACAAATGTAATGTCCAGTAACTGCAGACTGGCTGTTTTCAAGTGACTGCTGCCTGGTTCACTACACCTCTGACAATCCAATACTCTTTGCTGGGTGGCTTTCTAGATTGTCTCCCTTCCCCTCACCACCACCACTCCAAGATCTTATGCCTGTATATATTGTTCTTATATTTTTAGAAAGATGTATTTTGCTGTGAAATAATATATATGCTCTGCTGGGACAGGGAAGGGAATAATAGATGGATGTTATATAATAATTCTGTAAAGATCAAGGACATCTAACTATATGACAATTTAGTTCATAAAGCATTTTCCTCCTTTTTGAAGGCAGTGAGTACTTAGTGAGTACATGGTTTATGCCGTGTGCCTACTGCTCGGCTTAAACAGAGCCTGGAAAAGAATGGTCGGAGAGAACAAAGAAACATCTAGAGAAAGTTCCCTTGGGTCCTTCCTTCACTGAATCATAAGATAACCCGAATTTCTCAAGCTACCGCACTAAATCTGGACTCTTCTGGGGGGAATGAACAAAAAAAAAAAAACCTCTGCAAAATCACAAACTTCCCGGCGCCAGAACTCAAGTGAAAAATGTACATCAACCTTAGGCTTCCCTAGATCGCCTGGATTCAGGAATGAATCTGATAGTTATTTAACTTCTAGAAATGAGCTAGAGCGAGATGCTCAGTAAGCGCTGAATTAACCGTAAAGCAGTTCTCTAGTCTTTCTCTAAGCAGGTAAATACGGAAGGCTTAGGGGCTTAGAGTTGCCACTTGGAAGACACTTGGAAAAGTAACAAAACTCGTCGAAGACTTTGAGACTCAAGCCCATTCGCCACTTGAGAAGCTAAACCATCCTACTGTTCACTCCCTTAAACTAGCTATATATGCCTACGAGCGTTTTCTGTCCATGGCGTATACACATAGTCGTAGACACACAGACCTCCCACATACCCACAGACAGACCAACAGAACCCTACAGACACACAGGGCACACACACATACACTCATCTGTTGGTGCATTTATGACCTAATGAAAATGTATCCTTTGGGGAAAATACTGCCTATAAAATATGAAGAGCGCGCATAGATTTTTTTCTTTCTTTTCTTTTCCTTTTTTTAAAAAAGTTGATTTTGAACCATTTTAGCCGGACACCTTGGCTCCTACGGTTACCTCTATAATTGCCCTGTTATTTTTGCTAAACGCTAAGGATTGGTTCCAAGTGACCTCTGCTCAATGAAAACCATTTTCTATCATTTTGAATGAGGTTCCTACCTCCCCCCAATAGCAGAGCATTAGGACTACTTCGAATTGCCCAATCTATTGCCCATTTTATCTTTATGGACTATGGGGCGAGGGATGAGGGGCGGAGGCGGTGAAGTTGCGTAGCAAAGATCTTCTTGCTTTTACTCTCCTTTCTGTAATTAGTTCCGTCCAAGCGTAGACTTCATCTGGAGGAATCCATCAAACCCTTGATAATCTACCAACCTCCCACTGCTCCCTTCACCGTCGCCTTTTATTTCTTTTCAAACACATTATTTTTCAAGGGCTTATTTTGCTGAAAACTTTACAAATTCTCCATCGAATCCCGTCCCCCTTGATTAAAAACAACAACAACCGAACTACTACCAGAAAAAAAGGTCCCAAATGGTCACCACCTGTTGTGGTTGTTTGTTGTTTTTGTTTTAATTGGGAAAGATGGTCTCTAAAAATCATAGTACGTTAGCGCTGGAAGGGGCGTTATGCTTATGAGTCTGTGAGTGTATTCTTTGCCCAAGGAAGACAGGTGAACAGGGTAAGTTTCTGTTCTTTCCATGCCTCTCCTTCCAACGGGGTTTAAAACCTAGACAAAGTCAGTTGTATACTATGATTCTCTCTTGGAATTTCGTCTCCGACCACATACATTCAAGTCAGCAAGCTTGACCCAGGAAACCAAAAGGAAGCAGAATGGATATGTGGTGATATCCTACCTGTCTCAATAAGGCTAGCATTATTTGTCTGTCCTAAGGCTTATTGAAACTTGGTGAGCTCCCATCTTACAATCTGCAAAAATTTTCCAATATATGAAACTCGAGGCTATCATGTAATGAATGACATGGAATGATTCGGAAGGAGTAGATGTTTAATTCCTTTCTTTTCCTGATCATTTATACTCCTTGGCTTAAACCATCTTCTCGTTACACTGATAGATAAATGTAAAACTTGAAGTTTCAGTGGAAACATTTGGCTAACGGGACATTTTGTGCATGCTTTAAATCGCTGAAGTCTAGTTAACTGTCTTCTCTCCACTATTTTCAAAGTTAACATAAACTGAATGCAATTGATAGAAGAAAAGTTTCATCTTTCTGAAAAATGCAGTTTCAGAGACACAAGAGAAAATGGGAATCCTGCTATTAGTCCCACACCCGACTTCTACTTTTCACTGCTGGAGACCAAATTCATCTTTTAAGTCTTTATTCCCATCAACCCCGCCCAGCTGTAGTGGTTTTTAATATGAAATTTTCCCAGTGTGAAGAACCCACAAAAATGTGACTTTTCATTTCGCTTTTTAAAAATCTGTCCCATTAAGTAGCCCCCTTTTTCAGTCGTGCATTGAAATACAATGCCCAGTAAGGTAGACGGATTATTTCCAAGTGACTACAGCCTAGCGATTAAAGAATCATTATATATTTAATAATCCATTAGTGTTTGTTGGAAGACTTTCTAGATCTTCCACCTTCTCCTCCCCTCCTTATGATCTTGTGCCTGTATATAGTATATTTTTAGAAAGATACATTTTGCTCCAAACCAATTATATCTGTTCTTCTGGGTAGGGGAGGGGTTTCTGGAAACTTTGAAGAAACTAAAAAAGTTCACACCGTTACACAATGTGACCAGGGCACAAGACTGTTTCTAAGCATAATTAAAAATATATGGAGAAGAGATGAGGCACATGCAAAACAAATGATTTTTCTGGCTCCAAAGAGCAGATGACCTGACTTTTTAAAACAATTTCATCAAGGCTCAATGCAAATAAGAAAGAATGGAGGGGGGAGAAATTTGGGAGAAGGAAAGGAAGGAAGGAAGGAAAGAAGGAAAGAAGGAAGGAAGGAAAGAAAGAAGGAAGGAAAGAAGGAAGGAAGGAAGGAGAAAGGGATGGAAAGGAGGGAAGGAAGGAGACAGGAAAAGGAAGAAGGAAGGACATAGTGAGATAGCATGAGTTTGAATCCTAGCTCAGTTTATTAACTGTCTGTTTGACCTTGAGAAAGCCACTTAATCTCTGAACTTCGATTACTTTATATTGTAAAATGATGAGATTATACTAGATTGTCACTAAGATCATGAAGAGTTGGACATGACTGAAATGACTGAATCACAACAAAAATCACTAAGATCCCTTTCATTCCTATATCTTATGACCCTGTGGAAAAGGAGAAGCAATAAAGACTATAGAAAGAATAATGAAAGAACAAGGAGAAAAAAAAGATTCTTGAGTCATGAGAGTCTCTTTCTTATACTTTTTTTTTTCTTTATCCTTTTGGAAGTAAGTTTGCAAAGGAGTAAGTAAACTTTTAATGTGTAAAATAAACAAACTAATAAATAAATTTTGCTCCTGCTGTAAGACAGGATTTGCCAAGTTTCAGCCTGGAATTGC
>CM053592.1:56532727-56583380 GCA_028646515.1 Pseudochirops corinnae
GCAGTATCTAGAAGAAGTACACTCAGAGGAGGCTCATCAAGAGTTCTATTGGTGGCTGTCCTTTTGCTATTTATGTTTTGATTCTCAAAAGCTCTTTGACTAGTTGCAAGCAAACTCCTCGGAGCAAAGTTGACTCTAGAGGAAAGAAAGAACCTCTGAATTCTTCCTATAGCATGTTGACAAAGCAGTAGTTATCCGTGTAGGTTGGTGGGGCGGGGGAAGTGAATGGACAACGAAACTCTATTAATAGTAACCCACCCCACCCCAATCCCCGTCTATAGCTCTATTGGCCCTTAACCTAACAAAAACAAATCCTATTAAAAAGCAATGACTTTACCCAAATCACTGAAAGATTGGGCCATAGGTACGAGGCAGTAGCGCTGGGTGTCTAAATAGGTAACCATAAAGAGGATTTTGAGGAAAGGACTCCATGTCCTGGGAGACAACACACACAGAAAAACGACGTTTCTTTTAGGTCACAGATGAGAAACTGCCACCAGCTGGGAGTCCAGGAATGCTAGGCAATGCCTTTATAGGGAAGGCTGCAAGTGCAAGCTGTCCTCTCTATCTTTGCTCCCTTCTATCACTGTCTGCTCCCTACTTGCCAGGCACTTCGCTAAGAGCTGAGGGATACAAGGGCAAAAAGACGGTTGCTGCCCTCACAGAGCTAAATCTCTGCTGCTCTGTCATCTCTCTGGCTGTCCCTCTATCTCTGTATCAGTCTCCCACCGTTCCACTCACCCACACCTCCTCGAATAACTACTTGTTAGCTTGTCTTCCACCTTCCTTAAGGGACTATTAGTGGCAATTTTAGCCAAAGTCAGGGGACTCGATTCGTTCATTTATCTATCTTTAAAAGTGACAGCTGAACCCCCTTTCTCTTTTCTCCATGAATCCTACGGGCTTGTAAGCATTGAAGGGTGTTTATGAACTCTGCTTTCCCAATTCCAAGAGGATGGAGAATATTTTTTTTCTCCCTCCTGTCGCACTATATGGCCATTTCCTTAGAGGACCAGTCCAAATAATATAACTTTAATAAATGTGTTTATATGCTGGACCCTCTCCTTGGCTGGTGCTGTATTAATGGATAGAGCCTAAGTGATCAGGAGTACGAGACCTAATGAATTATGGGCCCATTAGTGGGCTTTGAAATTAATTATGTTCGAGATAGCAAGCCCAGGAAGCTTTCAAACTTGATTATTTTTACTTTACAGAAATAAAGGTGTGGAAGGGGGAAGTATCAATGCTGTGTACATAAGGAGAAAAACTTCATCTTTGCAACCATAGAAAATAACTGAAATATGTTTCTCTTCATTTCTGGGGTTTCTAAAATCTTTTCTCCCTCCTCTTTCTTTCTTTACCATAAAAATTTTTCATTCTTTTTTATACCTATAAGAGACTTTAAAAATAATCCAACATAATCCCTCCATTTTAAAAATTAGGAAACTAAGGTGATTTAAGTGATTTGCCCAAGGTCACCTAGCTAGTGTTAGTCAGGACAAAACTGAGGTCTACTGATCCCCAGTACAATGTTTGCTCCACTCCATTCGCCTATTCTCTCTCTGATGGAGGGTTGCCATTTTTAGGTAAAGTTATCTCAGCAACTCCTGTAGTCAGTTGGATGCCTTTGCAACAGAGTCATACTTGAAACATAAATGGGAATACAGAAAACTTTCATTTAGAAATAGTTTTGAGCAAAAATATGGTATAGGAGGAAAATATCCACCAGTTTCAGGATAATTTATTTAACACAACAGGTAGATCTAAGCTGTTTCCCCAATGGCTTTACTTAACCTTAAAAAAAAGCCAAGCTGTTATTAATACAAATACTTAATCTTTATTTATTTTTTTTAAACAGGCAAAAGAAAGTAGATTTATCTTTCAGGTGGCGGGGGAAGGATTAAAGATTTCATAAAGGGAAGCTGCATATTTGTTCTCATCATAAGTAGTGGTGGATCTATTGACATGGTATCATGAGTTTTATTTTGAGACTAGTTGAATGTCTGGAGATGAGGATGCTGAGCAGACATATAGACAGACCTCTGGAGTTGATCAAATGCAAGGGAACTCCAGCGGTTAATCACAAATCGCATGTTATTATAATGCAACCAGATCAAAGGGAGGGCCAGGGAAAGCTGGGACCTACCAATACATATTTCTCTGCCTCTCTGATAATAGTAGTTTCAGAGTTTTATGGAAATCCTTAAAAGTAAAGTTAGAGGAAAAAAGAGGCAGAAACAGAGAGTGACAAACAGAGGGACAGAGACATGCAGAGACAGGGAGACAGAGATAGAAAGACAGAGAAGAAAATGAAATATGAAACATTTATTTCCTACTAAGTAAATCTTCCCTAAGCATGAGCTAAATTTAGAGATAGACTTAGTGTGTATATACATTTGCTGCCAGCTTACAGCTAACAAATTACTCACATAATGGGGGAGGGGACAGTGTGGGGAAGGGGAAAACCCAAAATATTAGACTGCCTGTTTACATTGCATCAAATAATTATCTACATTTCCATTTGATTTTGCATCAACTTTGCCCATATAAGTGAGCTCCTGTAATGCTTCTGTGAGCGCTGTGTTAGTCAAAAGCAGTGACTTCGGAAACTATTCTGTCATTCCTCCCTCAGGAAGGAAGGAAGGAAGGAAGGAAAGAAGGAAGGAAGGAAGAAGATACATGACAATGACACTCTGACTAATTGGAAAAGAGTTGCATGACATCCTGGTTTAATTTTATTTTTAGTGGATAAATGTGGCCAGATCTTGAATGAATCCTCTGGAAGAGAATTTTAATGCAAATATAACTTATGATTCTAATAATCACTTTAATCAACTCTCATTGAGGCATGCATTTTTCCTTAATTATATCAGAATGTAAGAACATGTTAATGTCTAATTAAATCAGATCATATTTTGAATATTCCTGCTACTATTGACAGTTAAAATATGAGATTTTTTTTTGTCTGCCAGGTTCTGGTGAGTATGTATGTTTTAAAGTGAGGAAGCCAAATGACAAGAAACAAAAAAGAAAGAATGGGGAGAGAGAGGGAGATGACAGAGAGACAGACAGAGACAGAGAGAGAGGAAGCTGGTTTCTTGAAATGTTGAAATAAGAGCTATGCTGTCCACATTCAGTTTTGACTTTTGTTCCTGTGTCCTGAAAAGGGAAAATGCCTGACTCTTTAAGTCTTCTGAATGAGCTGGATTGGAAAAGAAGAAGTGATCTCACTCAAGGGACTGTTCAAATGAAGAAAAGAAAAGAGATTCCTATTTGAGTTCAAAGAAGGTAGTCCAGTCCAAAGACTGGAGAACTAAGCACAGAGACCCCAAGAGATCAACCTGGTACTAAAGATCGCAGAAGGGATCCAGAGCAACCTTCCCTAAATAGGTTTCAAGGGCTTTTTTGAAGTTCTGATTCTTTAGTCCAGGCTTGTGAGGATACACACTCCTAGAGTTCAAATCCTCAAATGGGAGCTCTAGTTCTCAAATTCTTAGCTGCATTTTAGGGGTAGGCATGAGGAAGCTTAAGCTAAGGGAATATAGAGCCTGAGGGAGCTGTGGTTCTAGTTGTGGGAATGACTGAAATTGATTAAGACTATCCACCACCCTTACTTCCACTCTAGAATAGACAGGTGCACCATCCTATCCCATGCAGTTCAGGGCATCTTGCAAGGTAGTTTACAAAGTCTGAACTTATGGTCAAAACATCAAATTCTTAATGTGCATGCCTGCCACCCCCTGCCACAAATTCTTGGATATACCCCTATACTTCTAAAGAATATTAATATGTACAGCAGTCTGTTTCCCAAAAGTGATGACACCCCCTCCCCCACCTACAGCAACATATCAATCCTGGGATAGTTTGAGTTTGCTAGAAATATTGTGTGGTTGGGGCAATCCCAAAACTACAGGGCTGGCAGATCAAATTCCCAGATCCTCTGAGGGTCTAATTAGGAATTTATTGGCAAAAGGCAGCATGGGGTAGAGAAAAATCTCCCTCAAATGGGAGTCAAAAGAAATGAATTCTAGTTCAGGCTCTGGCACTTATTAAGTCTTTTAACTCTAGACAAGTCTCCAAGTCTTTTTAAAAATTGTTTTTCAAAAAATTCCAAACTTAAAATAGACTTTCACATACTTTCATATACATAGAATGGAAAAAGAGGCTGGTACATGAAAGTGTAAATCTGTATTATATACAGTTTAGTCTTCTTTTTAGGTATATAAGAAGATTGGCTTGTCATTTTCAAAGGTGCACTACTTAGTTGGTCTGCTTAGCAGGCCTTTGTTCTGTTCTATGGAGATGTCTCAATGACCCTCTTGTCTTTCTTTCCTTTCCTTTATGTTATACTATCTGGAAAAGGAAAGGAGAAAAGAAGAGAACAGAGGAGGGGAGGGGAAAGGAAGGAAGGGGGGACAGGAGACGAGGAAAGGAAAATATAAAAAACAAAATTCCACAATGGCTATGTCTGAAAATAAATTTCTCATTCTGCATCTTGAGACAATCACCATCAAGAAGAATGTAACAAGCTTAATCTCCAGTCATTGGAAATTATGATTGATCACTCTACTAATATGAGTTCTTAAGTCTTTCAAAGTTGTTTTTTTCCCTGAGTCTTCGTATCCTTGTCTGTAAAATGGGGATAAAAATCAGTGCCTTGCCCTGCCTTCCTGATCTATTTGTTTTGAGTATTGAATGATAAACCTTTTCTGAAAACCCCAGCCAAGGTGTCAGGGATTATTATTCTTAGGGGCTTTTCCACTTTCACTCTGTCCACTGATAGGTCATCTTCCTTCAGTCTCTCAGGACCCAAGAGCATATATCTGAAGCTCAACTGAACAACTGTACAAGAATAATGCCAGTACTGGAACCAGTAATGACAGCAATCTCCTAGGATCCTCCAGCCAAACTCTGTATATAAACCTTTAGATAAAGGTACTGGTCAATATGACTAAGAGAGTGGTCTTGTTTAGGGGTTCTTCACCTTGAACTTGTGTATATGGATGAGTATATAATTATATTTCAAAATAAATGATTTCCTTTATAATTTTGCATATTTTATTTTATGCATTTACAAGCATTATTCTGAGAAGAGGTTCACAGGCTCCAACAGACTTCTGAAGAGGTTCATGACACATAAAAAGATCTACATACCCTGTACCTCTGTACCCATACAGAGATCAATTTAATTGACAAGCATTGCTATGCACCAGACACTATAAGGGATCTCTCATTTTAACTAGAGAAATCCTTCAAAATTTCTAACCACCTCAATAGTCTTTTCCTCTGGACCAAGGTGCTTCATTGTACCTTCTCTGGAAGTGACTAGGGAAAGGCTCAGATCAAATTCCCTCTGGCTCCCCCTGGCTGTCATTATTCCCAATCAATGCCTTTCTTTTCTTCCTTCATCTCTTGTTTACCTGACTCAGGGTTCACATGTCTCCACTCTAAAGGGTGACACTTTGAAAGTGAGAGTTCAGAAAGTGTTAAAAACAGATTTATTGAAGGGCCCTCTGGGAGGGGAAAGAAGGGCCTTCCAAGCAGTTAGTCTTGCCTCCTGAATTGGTCATACAAACACATATGTACACAAAAATGCATACATAAATATGGTCAGATACACCTGAGGAAAATAACAGACTAGGACTAAATAAGAGAGAAGGAGTCTTTGGAAGAAATCTGAGCATTTCAGCTCCCAACCCTCCCAGAGAGGAGACACCTGGCTTCTTCAAACTACAAAAAAATCTCCCCTACTAACTCATCTTTTTATCTTGGTATATCATAATATCCCTCTACCTGATACCTAGTCTCCTTATTTAAAAAAAATTTTTTAACTAGAGCTTTATTGAAATGCTTTACTATATTTACTATATTTCCCCTTCTAACTTCCCTCCTCCCCCTCCCAGGGAGTCATCCATTAAAACACAATTTGAAAAGATCAAGAAAAAGAAAATAAATCATCAGAACCAATCAACACATCAAAAAGTCTGCTGTTATATTCAATTTTCCGTGTGCAGGGACCCTGGACCTCCATAAAAGAGTGGGGGAAATGTTTTCTCTTATCTCTTCTTTGAATCTTGATCTCTTTTAGATGACATTTTTTCCTCCAAATTTTGAAGTATACCACTTCAAGGACCCAGTCCCCATCTACACCTCAACTGTAGTTTCTTTAAGGCAATGGCCCTTTTCATCAAGGCACAAGACAGTTTTCTCTACAGTTCCTCCAGTTATAAGCCCAGTTAAATATTTCAACAATTCTTATTTATCTATCCCCTCCTTCCACTCTGGCCCAAATACACCATCCTCAATAATGTGTACCCCTTCCACTCTGCACTGCCGTCTCCCTGTCCCAACATTGCTGCACAGAAACAGGTCTAACTGATTGCCCTAGGGCTCTAGGTGCCTGAATCCTTCCTGGAATGGCATGGGGGGTCTCTTGCTGCTGGTCTGGAAACACTCCATTTTCCCACAGTATTTTACATTCATATTACTTTTCACACCCTGTTAGGCAGTAATGGCACTGAAACTGCTAAATACTTCCATGCTCTATGCCTGCTCTCCAGAGACTCTATCAGACACACTCTGCTTCCCCCTGTGATTTTAAGAGATTTAGGCTATTTTTTCCCTTCTTTATGCAATGGTTTCATTTCCATATTCTACTTTACTCTCCCCTTCCCTCCCTTCCCACCACTTAATTACAACGCTTTCCCTCTGTTAACTATCTCCTTTTATCTTATATATAGCTTACTATTAATATATTTATTTGCTTGTTTTCTCCCCCATTATATTGTAAGCTCCTTGAGAGATGAAACTGTCTTTTGCCTCTGTTTTTATCCCCAGTACAATGTCTGGCATATAATAGGTACTTAATAAATATTGATTGGTGGGGTTAAAATTGACTACTGAAATATTTAGCCACTTCTCCTAGTCCACTAGGGCCAAACAAAGCAAATATAATCTTTCTTCCACATGGCATCTTTCCAGATACTTGGAGTCAGCTCCAATGCCAGTCCTTTAAGGTCTGATTCTCTATCAAAAAAGTTTTGCTCCCCTACACCTGTCTTCACTCTGTCTTTTCTTGTCCTTTCCCAATGTTTATGTTTTGTTCTCCCTTCCCCTCCCTTTCTGAGAGAGGCTCTGATTTTTGAATTAGAGAATTTTCTTCCTCTCTAGGAGCTTTGTTAGTCCATAGGCTTTTCGATGCCTCCAGACTTCTCAGAGTAAGATTAAATTAAAGGGTCAAGATGAACTGGAATACAGCCTTCCTTTGCAGCAATTATTTGAAACTAACTTCTGCTGTAGTTTTGTTAATACTTCAGGGATGACGAGTGAAAAGAAAAATATATTGCCCTACATTCATTCCCAGTTCTTCATGGAAATCTCTCAGGGTGTTAAAGATAAATACACACAATAAACATAGAGGCCCCAAAGTGTGGGGCCAACTTGGTACAGTATCTCAATACCAGTCTGGATTGAGAGAAGAGGAGATCCCTGAACAAAGAGCAAATCCCCAAATGCCATTTAACTCTCCCAGACCATTTCTGAACTCTCCCAGGAAGCTTCCAATAGAACATGTTCCTCCTAACTAGGTGCTCTCTCTGCACCTGGACTCTGGTTGGTATGAGGTGTTAAAAGAAGCAAGCCATATAAGGGGGAGAGACTATATGGTAATGGCTGCTGTAGGGGAACCTTATCTTAGAATCATAGGATTTTACAATTAGGAATATGAGAAATCAACAAGACTAAGCTGAGGAAAGTGAAACCCTGATATTAGAAGTGACTTGTTCAAAGTCACAAAGGCAGGAAGTGGTAGGGCTAACATTAACATCTCAGAGACCATCTAGTCCAAGAATCCCCTCTACCTCATGCCTGTTTAATGATCATTAAGACCCTGCTTGAAGATCTTGAATGATGCTAAACTCATTACCTCCCAAAGCAGGCCATAGCATTTTGGAACAGTTCAGATTGTCTCTCTTATCTAAGTCCTTTTGGTTCCAGGAATTCTTCCTGGCTGTTCTCCATGCTTGAAATACTCTCAATCCTCTGTTCTGATTACTGACCTCCTTGACTTTCTTTTAATCCCAACTAAAATCCCACTTGCTACAGAAAGCCTTCCCCAACCTCTCTTAATTCCAATGACTTTCCTCTGCCAATTACGTCCTATTTATCCTATACATAGCTTGCTTTGCATATATTTGTTTGCTTGTTTTCTCCCCCATTAGATTATAAGCTCCTGGAGGGCAAGAACTGTCTTTTGCCTCTGTTTTTATCCTCAGTACTTTGTACAGTGCCTAGTACATAGTAAACATTTAATAAATATTGACTGATTGAGTCATAATTGCCTACTCTGAAATGTTCACCCATTTCTCCTAGTTCACTAGGGTCAAACAAAGCAAATATAATAGATATACCTCCAGATACTTGGAGTCAGCTCCAATGCCAGTCTTTTAGCGTCTGATTCTCTGAGTTTTACTCCCCCATATTTGTCTGCACCCTATCTTTTCTTGTCCTTTCCTATTGTTCATGGCAATGCCCAGGGATGAACCCCAGAATGAGGGCACAGTACATGATAGGGACATCTTGGGAAGGGGAAACCCTAACCTGAATTGGAAGGAATCTTTGAGAGCCTTGGGGGGCGGGGGGTGGAGGGTGGGGGGGGGGGAGATGGGGAATGATTCTAAAGGAAAAGATTTGCATAAAGTCACAGAGAGTCCAAGACAGAGTTGGGATTCAAATCAAGGTCTTCTGACTCCAAGCCCTTTCTGTATCCCCAGACTCACTGCCTCTCTAACCTTACTTCTAGCTCAAACTACATTGAAACCAGCCTTATTAATACTCTAGGCTCCCTTATTTAAAGGCTTTTCAATTATGCTAATTTAACACGAGTTAGGAATAATGATAACGCCTCTATATAAATAGCTCCTTCCAAGGAGTCTTCTCACAACAAATTTGTGTTCTAGATAGAGTAGCGTTTTCCTCATTACAGATGAGGAAGCTGGCTCAGAGATGCTCAGTGGGTTGCCCCCTATTATATAGCTAGTAAATATCAGAACAAAATCTGAACAGCACTTTTTGTATTGCAGCTTTCCAGTCCTGGCCTTTTTCCCAGGTACCTGACTTCAGGGTGGGCCAAAGAGGCTAGAGAGGCTACAACAAGGAAAATCCAAAGTCTGCACACTTGCCTTTTACTATGCCCAGACTGGAATTGGGTAAGAGTGAGAGAAGGGAGATACAAAAAGGAGAGTGAACTGAATTAGCACCTAGAGGCTTAGTATTCCAGAAGCCAAAAGAAGAGAGAGTATCCTTCCTTACAAGGCAATTTTCAAGATAGATTAAACTCCTGACCTTTAGTGAAAATTTGTGGTTGGTAGCCTGCTGAGGAGAGTATAAGGTTATTAAATGAAGGAATGTTGAAGGGGAAGAAACAGAAAGAATAATAGAGACAGAAACAAGCCTAAGAATCCTGGATTAGAACTGGGAGAACTAGGTTGGAATCTCAACTCTACCATTAATAAATTATGAGCTCCAGAAAATTAACTTCTCTCTGTGTCCTCATCTCTATAATGGGGATGAGGTATCTTGGGCTAGAAGTCCTCTAAAGTCCCCCGTGCTTTTGGGAATCTTTCAATCTCTCCCTCGCCATCCTTTCTTACTCCCTGGGAGTTAGTCTGCCTGGTTGATCACTCTTTTGAATCTCATCTTAGGACTCCAGGTCTAGGTGGTGATGGAAGAACTGTGCATTCCTGTGGGTGGTCAGTGTGGTCTCCTAGTGACCCCAAAAGGATGATCTTGCCTCCTTAAGGGTCTAACAAATACTGCAGAAGAGTGATTTAGACCAGGGTGGAAGGCTCATTCAAAGGGTTACTGGTACTTTGAGCTCTGTACAAAGGCATTCCACACATTATCATACTTATTATCATTCGAAAGAATGTAAAGGTTGCCTCAACCATGCTGATTAATTTGAGGAGGGCTAAGAATCTTCTATAAATGTTTTAACCTCTTGTCCTTTCATAATTTTCTTGGAATATCACAATAGAGAAAGAAGGTGGGAGGGCGGGATGGGGAGGGGAGAAAAATAACTAATTTAAAACCAAAACTCCCACCCTGACACTCTATTCCACTGAGCTACCTCCACCCTGAGTTTCTTGTCCTCACCCCCTAAAAACTAATTAAAAGGCCTGCTCAGATTTGGTAATCAAGTGCTTAGAGCAAACCTGAGAGGACTCCAAGAAACCATGAATTGAGTGTATCTTAAGGAATACGGAGGATTCCCTGGATAGTGAGGTAGGAGTGAGGAGTCATGTCCTAAACCACCCAGTGAAGTGTTTGGGTTATTTTGTTCTGTTAATACTTTGGCTTCCTCAATAGAAAATTCTTTGGGGAGGGGGAGTGGTAGGGGAGTCATGGTGGTGTTGGTATACGTGGCAGAACATTAGGGTCCAGCAGAAAATCAAAGTAAAAAGGAGAGAGGTTGGGTGTAGTGGAGTAGTTTGCTATGTGGAGTTGGTAGGGGACAGGATATTTCTTTTAGGCTTTCCTCTCAACTAAAACATTCTCTTGGGGAGCCTTTCCTCTCTTAAAAGCTATTCTCATTTCTTCTGCCCCTCCTTTACGTTCATTATTTTTCTGTCTCCTGCTGGGGAGTGTGAGTGTAGGCAGAGCTGGGAGAAAGTGTACGAAATCCCTGTCTTGAATAATCAGGTCCACCATTTGAAGAATTTTAGTGGTTAATTGTTAATGGATGGTTGATTTGAATTGCTAATTTCCTCTCCCCCTTCACCCTAGAAAGTACTCTGTACCCTATGCAAAGCTCATAGATATATTCATTCGCAACAAACCCACACTCACACTATCATAGAGATGGCTCGAACTTTTTTTTACTTTGAGTAGTGGTCTCTTCAGCTGAAAGCTTTCTCACTGTTCATCATTTAATTTCTATGAGTTTGAGAAACGTTTCTTAAGAGCTCTGGTTCTGATTTCTTTCAGGTGGAGGACAATTCTGAGATTAGTAGCACTGAGATGGCAGCTGTTGAAAGGACTTTAACCCAGTCTGATGATAGTAACTCCTTTTCTGGCCATTTTTAAAAGCTTCTCGTTTCTTGAATTAGCCACTGGTAACCCCCACCCTTTCCTATCTGGCCTGTTACTAATATTCAATCTTTAAATGAGCATCTATTTTTTGGTGCAGCCTCAGATGGGGAGAAAGAGCTGGGCCCCACTGGAATGAGGAAGATCTGGGTTAAAATTATTCTTCCAATACTATGTGATTTGGGGTGAGTCACCCAGACTTTCAGTACCTGAAGGAAGCCACTAAGGGATAGACAGTTGTGATCTGCTTTGGAAGAGGGACTTCCTACACCTGGAGAATGCCAAATTGACCCACAGCTCAAAATCACACCTCCTCTCTTTTAAATAAACAAAAATATGTTATGCACCAGTTTAGCTATTTGTGGTTATCTGACTTGGTGGTACCAAGATTGGAATGCACAGGTTTGCAACCCCTCCTCTACCATTTAATTTATTTCATACCTCTTATTCCTTGTCATTTTCTAAGATTGTTTACTGGGCTCATATTTGCTCTGCTATCTTACTGGTAGAGAGGCAAGGTGGATAATTAATACTTAAAACATTGAGGGAAAGGCAAATGGGGGGAAATTGTATTTTTACAAATGCAAGTATTTTCCCTACATACCAGAATCACTTCAAGTTTTTGAAGAATGGAAGCACATTTTAAGGCCACTTCCTTGGTACATAATTTACACATTTTGTTATAAGCAAGGTTCTGTATGTTTTAATGAAAGCTGAAAGCATGAGGTACGCTGTAACAAAGAAGTTGGGGTGAAGGGAATTGCACAATTATCACACCTTGCCTGGGAGTGCTCCACTGATTTGTGCTGTCTCTGCATACAGACATGCCCCGACCATGATTCTGCTTACCCAAATGAATGGAGTTTCTAATATACTCTCTTCCTGAACAGCAGGAACTCGAGTAGGGGTAGAATCATAGATTTAGAGCTGGAAGGGACCTCAGAGGCCATTAAGTCCAACCACTTCATTTTACATTTGAGGAAATAGTTACAGAGAGGTTAAGGCACTTGGCCATGGTGGTACCGTAATTTAAGTATTTGAAGTGGGATTTGAAACTGCAAGACAGGGATAAGAAACCTGTAAACTAAAAAAAATAAGCAATTAGGCAACCGAGAGCAGAATGAGAGACGCAGTCAACCCTGAGAACTTTATTCGCGAGGATACTCAAGAATAAATCATAGAAAAAGGCGGAGGGGGAGAACTGTCCCCTAGACACGGAAAATTTCAAAAGGAAGGGGAGCTGAGACGAGGGGATCATTGAGCAGCTAATGTAATTGCCAATATTCAAGCGTTAATTTGAGCTCTGACTTTCTGACATCTTGGAGTAAAACACTCAAGTTTAAAGGTAGCTGCAAAAATTAAACTGCTTGGTATATAGTATATGGTATAAACATCACCGAGTTTCTTTGGCCTCTGATGCAGTACTAATTTGAATGAATTAATTGGGGGAGGGGTCTAACATTTCTTACTAGCTAACAACGAAAATTAATTTTAAGTACTCGGTTCGCAAAGGGAAAGAAATTGGGACAAAGAAGCAGCGAGCCTCTCTCCGATTGTGCTCTCCGACGCAGGGGCCTTTTTCTCGTCTACCAGTCCAGAGAGCTCCAGTTTGATCTCCAGCTCTCACAGGCGTTGAAGCCTGGCCTGTTAGCCTCGGGGCTTGAACCTTTTCCCACCTAGTCGCCTGAAGCACCTCCGGGAATTCCCCTCTTCTGTGGCACTCACTTCCTAGAGGTTCATACACTGACTTAGATTTGGAAACACTTCCTTTGACCAGAAGCGATGTTATTAGGGTTATTAATAACAACAATGATCATTTACGCCCAGAGTAACAAAATATGATCCAAAAGAGAAAAAACCAGAACTTTTCGACGTCTGGCCGGGTCCGGAGGCTCTCAAGAGACACCCCACCCCCGCCTTGGGGGCATGAAAGGGAGCGTGACTCTCGTAAATAATTCATATTTGTGTAAGGATTCGCTCACCACATTAAGTCAAGGGTATAGGGGAAGTAACATTACTCCTCTCCCTCGACTTTTACATAAGAAGTTCCGAGCAAACTAAAAAGTCGCTGAAGGTCACTGGATCACAAAGGACGTCACTTGCCATCACTTAGTTTCTGAGTCAGGACTGGAAGTCAAGTCCTCTGAACTTGGCCTCTAATCAAGTTACACTACCTAGTCTCCTAATCAATCAATAAGGATTTATTTTTAGCGCTCGCTATATAGGTGCCCAGTCAAGAGTACCTCCTTGGAGTGGAGTGAGAAGGAAATAAAAAAGAAGCAAGATAGATTCCTGCCTTCGAGGAGTTTATTCTATTGGGAGCTAATCTGACAGTCAGTAAACTCTAGCATTTATTAAGCCACCTCTGCGTGACAGGCACTGGGTTAAGTAAGGCTAGTACATAGACTGTGCTAAGAGCATTGGCTCAGGAGCTGGGTTTGGGGGGATGTTCACATGCCACCTTTAATGCTCATTTGTGTGACATTGTATTTATCTTCTTCTCTGGGGTTCATTTTCGGGATTTACAAAATGAGGGAGTTGTACCACATGGCGGGAGAGGTCCTTTCTAGAGCTATAAACAATTGGAGTACACAATTAAGATCGTTCCTGCCTAGTTTTTGTTTTTGTTTTTAAACACATCTAGGATCGTGGTTTCGTTGTGTTTTTAAATCCTCTTCCCCATACCAAAAAAAAAAAAATTTAAAAATCCCAAAAGATAACTTTACCCTTGTCAGTGTCTACACTCTAAAAATACACCCTGTTTGCCTAAAATGATCACTTTCACTATGATAAACGTCTACGAAATTTCAAAAAGATGAGGGTAAGGGTGCGGGGCTACGAAGGAAACTAGCAAGGCCTTGTGGAGCCGTGTAGTGTTCGAGACAGAAAATTAGACTTGGAACAAAGAAAACCTGGGGTTCGAGTTCTGGTTCCCAAACTCATTGACTGCGTGACCTTCTGCATGTCACTTCACTTCTCTGTGCTGTCTAGGAAACTCGTTAAGAATTGCCGACTGGGTGCCGTCTTTCATGGGTAAAGGGAGTTTGCTTATCAAGGGAGTTCCTATTTTAATGAAATCTCAGATAATTCCCATCCCTACCGTAAAACCTAAAACTGAACAGGACCTTAGAGATCCTGGAATCTAATTCCCTTCCTTTGCCCGGAGGGCAGTGGACTAGGAAATCTAAAGCTGAAGGTGTTTGACTCCCTTGGGGTTCATGGAAACTTCGGCTTCTTCTTTCTTTGTTCTCTGCTTCCCTAAACCTGGGATTCAACTCTCTACCGCTGCACCTGCATACAATCTTTCTCCTGCCTCTATGGATTCAGAGACGGCCTTTTCACCTCCTCTCCACACCCAGATACCTATGACATACCCTAGCACCCATTTTCGCAAGAGGTAGAGTGACATAGCGGACCTGGACATGGAGTCAGGAAGACCTGAGTTCCAATCCGTCCACGGATACTTACTAGATGTGCCCCCTTAGCTCTCCGCCCAGACACACAGCGAGGCACTTTTCCCTCTCTGCGCCTTAGTTTACTAATCTGTAAAGATGAGAAGGCTGGACTCGGTGACCTTTAAAAATACTTTCCAGTACTACATCTATGTTCCTGTCCCGGTGTGGGTTCTGACCCTCACGTTCTTTGGATTTCTTTACAAATGGTTTAGTTTTGTGATCTTCCCACCGCCCTTCGGAAGAGTAAAGAGGAAGGAGCAAAGTGGATCTTTCCAAGGCAAACTTTCTGCAGGAGCTACTCCCAAAGTTTATCCTCTTCCTCACCAGAAATTATCGTGATCGAGGACCTGGCCACTGTTGCGATGCAAAAGGACTGCTGGTGAGGATCGGGGTATTGGGATTCCCTGAAAGCTGACTGCTGCTGACTCCCGCGTCCTCTTGAGAGTTTGGCCCAACGTTCTCTACTGGGCTCCGCGAGAAGCCGCAAGCGAGAAATGCTCTGAGCAGGTGCTATTACGATAGCCCTGGTACACCAACTCCTGAGTGCTCGGGCGCTCGCATCTAGACGCAACTAGCGGCCGAGCCCGCACCATTCCCGCGCGAACTGCGTGGAAGGAGTCTAAGCTTTTTTTTTTTTTTTTTAACATAGGAAATCGACCTCCAGCTGAAGTTGTTTTAGCTTAGTGATAGCCGTCTTGCAATTTAGATGTCTGTTAGGAAAGAGAAGAAACCAGCTGAACCTCAGCACCCTAACTAAAGGGTTAATGATTTCGACCCTGGTTAGAGAGGTTAGAGGAAAGCTCACTGAGCTCAACTGTTTGCAGCGCTCCCTCCTTCATTTAGAGACGCAGATGGTACCAGTCTCGACTTTATGTTTTCCCCCCAACAGAGGACTGGGCTAGAGGTTGGGGATGGTGGGGGAAGAGAAGGAAAGTGAACATGCTGCATACATTTCCACAGCGGTCGAGTCCGAATTATGCAAGATCATGTTTCAAAAACAATGTTTTTTACTGACTTCGAGTCAGTGCCAAAAACCGCTTGGGTATCCATTTAGGCTCAGCCCTCCAAGAATATTACTGTCCCCAGTCTGCTTATTCTGTCTTTAGGTAGTTGAAATTTTATTTTATAAAATATTTTGGTCCATATTTTTTTCTTTTATACTTGCAGCAGGCTCTCCTCCCGACTGAACTGGTGTACCTGAATTGCCAATTCTGAAAACGGTGATTTTGGAGGGAAAGGGAGAGAGGAAGAAGAAAAGAGGAGAGAAAGAGAGAGGAAGGGAGAAAGGGAAGGAGGAAGGGAGAAAGGGAAGGAGGAAGGGAGAAAGGGAAGGAGGAAGGAAGGAAGGAAGGAAAAAAGGATAGAAGGAAGGAAAGATGGAAGGATGGAAGGAAGGAAGGAAGGAAGGATGAAAGGAAGGAAGGATGGAAGGAAGGAAGGATGGAAGGAAGGAAGGAAGGATGGAAGGAAGGATGGATGGATGGAAGGAAGGATGGAAGGAAGGAAGGATGGATGGAAGGAAGAAAGGATGGAAGGAAGGAAGGATGGAAGGAAGGAAGGAAGGATGAAAAGAAGGAAGGATGGAAGGAAGGAAGGATGGAAGGAAGGAAGGATGGAAGGAAGGAAGGAAGGATGGAAGGAAGGATGGATGGAAGGAAGGAAGGATGGAAGGAAGGAAGGAAAAGGAGAAGGGAGGATGAGGAGAATTCAGATATAGTCAAGGCATCTTCAAATTCAGACTATCCAGTCCCCTCCTAGTAGGATGAGTGGATTCCTTCCCTAGCTAGTAATCACTAAAGTTTCATTTGTTTGAGAAAAAAAAAGCATAGATTTTGCAAAATATAAGTAAACATGCTCTACTAAAGGCCTTCTAGGATATCTCTTTTACGTGCAGATGACTAGGTTCCTGAATGCTATGCTTGTGGAGCATAATCAGGTCCTAAAAAGAAGGTAATGTCTTGCATGGGGGCTTAGGAATCAGTCAATCATTCATTTATTAAGTAATATATATATATGGCATGGGATAAAACAATCAAGCAGTCGACCTCAAGAAGCTTACAATTGGGGGTGTGAGGAGCCCCTACTCAGAAGGGAGAGATAACATCTACATAAATAATTTTTAAATTATCTTATAAAGTAATAGAAGGAGACATTAGCAGGTGAGGGAATCAAGAAGGATCTCATGGAAACGTTGCTTTGAGGAAATACATTCCCAGGCCAGGAGCACAACCTGTTCAAAGTTGCAGAAGTGGGTGATTGAGTGTGTTGTGTGAGGAAGTTTGTGTTAATCCAGCTCTCTCCTGAGAACCAACCCAAATCCAGTGATTCTCAACACCAGACCTATCTATTTCAATCCATAGTAGTCCTTTAAAATAATCTACTAAATTCTAGATGATGGGAGTACAATCTGAGCTTGAATTCGTGTCCACAGTGAGGAAAGTAAAAGATCTCTATGGTATTGATATGTGAAATAGCAGGAGGACCACTCAGAATGAAAAACAACAAAGGCAAAATCTTTTCCTTGGTGGAGGCTGAGGAACTGCCTAATAGCCACCCAGAATTAGGTGAATTCCATTCTGAGAGTGGCTGTTTCTAGGACTTCAGAAGTAGGCTGAGAGGTTGTTGCCTCTGGGTTTGTTTCCTTTCGTCTAGTTCTTTCAGCCCCCTCCATCTCTAGGCCTGGTTTCACTTGGAGATTATTTTTCTTCACTCTATTTGCAGGACCATGTGGTCTCCATACCTGAATCAGGGTTCTGTGGGTATGTGTTTTAATACATTATGGATGCCAATTCTTCTCTGGGAATGGGGACTTGGGTTGGGGAAGGGTCAAAGAAAGGAAGAAACCCAGCTCTACAGTTGCAGTATTAATAGAGTCTTCCTCTGGTGCCTTTGATTCATTCCAGGACAAAAGTAGTATAAGGAATTTCAGTGGTCATGTTCCCCTCGGCCTTCTCCAGTGTTATGCAATCTTTTCCCCTGTTAAATAAAACCAACTTACTCTTCTTTGATAAGGACAGAGATGAATCTCTATCCTTTATAAGCTCATGCAGATAGGAAATTAAGCGCTCCATGGAGTACTCCAATAATTAGTTGTGGATTGAGTGACTGTTCTGAGAACCATGGGTTATTTGAATGTAATTTTGTTGTCCAGAACAGTGGTTTCATCTGTGTAAGGAATGCCTTGGAGTGGAAACTCCCTCTACCAATGTAGCTGGGCAACTCCTCTGCAATTTGTAGTATTAGAAAGTTCTCTAAGAGGCACTGAGAGTTTAAGAGACTTGCCCAAGGTCATAAAGCTATTAAGACGTTTCAGAAGCAGGTCTTCTTGACTCTAAAACCAAGCCTTTTTCTTTGAAGATGATTTGAAGGAGATTGCCTTCATAAAGTTTTGACATCTTTTCCCCTACTGAATCATCTTTTCTGCTGGCTGGCCATTTACCAATTCAATTCGATGATGGGTGGGGGAAGTAGAGGGGTGAGAGGGAGGAAGGTAGTGCAAACCAAAGCAGAGGGCAAGGAGAAATTGACATTGAGAATATGTGCTCCCAGCTCCTAGTAATATTCTGGTGGTTGTTCTGGCAAACACCACCCTTCAAATACTGTTGTCCCAAGCTTCTGAGAGCCAAGAATTAGGTTAGAGGTAAGCTTATTCTAAATTTACTCTAGACTTACTAAACTTACTCTAAATGTCCCAGTCCCCAGAACATTTCTTCCTAGTGGTGGGTTTCTCTCCCCTTGCAGAGAACAGGAACTCTCTCTTATCCTCCCAAGAGCCCCATGAGTAAATTTATTATGTCCTGAGTTCAAGTTCTGTCTATATTACCCTCTAGTTGGCAAGCATCTAAAGTTCTCCCCAATGAGCAAACTACAAAGTTAAAACAACCCTCTCTATCTAAACCATTGGCAGTTGTAGATTTTGCAAAACAAAGGTTGGGAGGGGCAGTAAAAATGAGGAGAAATATTACAATAGTGACCCCAGTCAGCCAGGGCCAAATACCCACGTGTTGTGATAGAGCTTTCTGCTTAGCAAAACAAGGGAAAGGAGTTTTTCAGCCAAGTACTCTTACTTGGACATTCTTATTAATGACAATGACAGTAGCTGCATGTGTATACTACTTCATAGTTACAAAGTCTCTTGAGAGCACTATCATTTTTTATTACTAATGATAATATAGTAATAATGAGTCAGCTAGGTGGCAAAATGGATAGAGCTCTTTACCAAAAATCAGGAAGACCTGAGTTCAAACCTTGCCTGCTTACTGTGTGACTGACCAGATTGCTTAGTCTCTGTCTGCTTCAGTTTCTTCATCTGTAAAATGGGGATAATAATATCTCCTCTCTTTAAGGACTGGAGGTGGTAAGGATAAGTTTTTGAGGCTGTGGAATAAAGTTAGATATTTGTAAAGTGCTTTGTAAACTTCAAAGCCCTATATAAATAGTAGCTACTATTATTATTTAGAGTGACAGCGTGGTTGAAGTGGATAGAGGGCCAGCTATGGCATCAGGAAGACCTAGATAAAGTTCTGGCTGACATATACTGGCTGTATGGCTCTGGGCTAGTCACTTAAATTCAAAATGCCTCCAGCACAAATTCCTGAAAGGAGCAGTCCATCTAACTAGATGCTGTGAGTCTCCACACCGGGAATTGACCCACAAGGAAGAAATCACAGTTCCCCGCCTCACAACATTAGTAACATAAGCACCATATAAGTGAGTTGCTATGAATAGCTGACATTTATATGACACTCTATAGTTAGGTACAGAGCTTTACAGATACCACCTGATTTTTGTCATCATCATCAGTAGCAGGATTACTAACAAATATAGATTAGGTATGCTGGCCTCTCTGGAAAGCAGTTCAGATCCAAAGTGCAATGAAACAGATCTTTTCCCCTTTCTCAGAGACTCCAGAACCTTTCTTGTCCCCAGTCTTAAAGGTGAAGTGGGTAGGGAGCTTAGAGGGGAGTAGAAACCAGTGCTCTGTACTTCTCGAAAAAGAATTCCTGTCCCTACCTTGTCGATCTTCTTCCAAACAGTCTGAATAATTGAGAAATGAAGGGTCTGGATTTCTGGCCCCTGATTAAATGACTAGACCCGTCAGCCTTCCACTGCTTTTTATCACTTATTAGGAAGATAAAATAGTAAAAAAAAATAAAAAATAAAAAAAAGAGAGAGAATATGTGGTTGTGTGTGTGACAAAAACAGAGAAAGACAAAGAATATTTGAACAAATTCTTCAATGATCCGAGTGTAAATTCACAAAGATCTTCAGTTGTGATTCATAATTCCTCACATCATAAACAAAAACCTCCTTTCTTTTTTTTTCCTTTTCAGGTCCTGCAGGCAAAAAGCCAATACTTTCGGAAGAGCCTCTTCATTAGAAATTAAGGTATTTTGTGGTACGAGGTACGATCTTACCCCTTTGGCGCTTCTGAGAACTCAGAAAGTTCCTGGGATTCTGGGTCCTTATTTTAAGAAGTTCCTCCCCCAACACTGACCCCTGGGAACCCGGAAAGCATGTTTGGGAATTTAGGTGTTCCCTCCAGGTAAGAAGAATGGTCAGCAACAACCAGACATCTTGTCCAGCTGAAGGAGGAAATACCTGGGGACTTTACCTCTATTTCTCTGAGAAAACTCTTCTTTCATAGGTTGGTGCCCACTAAAGGGTTCCGAACAAATCCAAGGGTTATCTAGGGAGAAAGTATCCCAGCTTCTCTGGCTGCCCTGCCTATGTGTCCACATAGGAGAGATAGCCTGCAAGCAAGTACTTTGGGGAAGGGCGAGTTAAACACTGAGTCAGCCTCGTCCGGGCCTCATTGTTTTAATGTCTATAATACTTACGCTTGGTTTGAAAAAGAATAATGTCTTTACATTCAGAAGAAAAAAACATCAAAGGGTAGGGACTTCACAATATGGAGAACACATGGTCGTCTTGAAAGTCCTTGCCTGCCAAAACGTGTTTCTCAGGACTTTTCTCCTTTCCTTGTCTTTTCTTTCTTCTGACGCTCCTCCTCTCTCTCTTTTTTTCTCCAAAAGTGGGTGGTAGCCCCCAGGCTCCAGTTACACGGTGGGGGGGAGGCAATTTGCAGTCAGGCTAAGCAAGGCAATTAGGGGCTGAGACCGTGTATTCAGGCTCAGAGACTTCCTACAGAGGCGTCTTTCGCTTAATCTGCAAGAAGTTCGGCTGCCAAATGTGAGCCGCAGCAGCCAAGGGCAAGTCGGCTCTCTGGGCAACCAGGCAATGGCTTCTGTTAGCAGAGGCCGTGCATTTAGGGCATTCAGGACCGACGTCTGTCTTTTTCTTCCATAGCTGGATTTTCTTCTGAACGCAGATGATGTGGACAATTGTTGAATTGTTCTGGGGCGGTGGGAAAAGCTCTAGATTTCGAGTCGGCCTAAGATCACCGAAGCTTTTCCGCCACTTGGGATAATGGGCGAGTCTTTTAGCTTCTCAATTTCCTTAACCATAAATAGGAATAATAACTTTCCCCTTGGTCGTCTAGAGGCCAGAACTTTTTAAACCTTAAAGTACTATGGAAATGCGTGTTATTCTTGTGCACCTTTACCTGAGAAAGGAGGAGAGAAAATAGGGTGGAAAAATTGGTCCAAAGCTTAGTCCTAGGGAATCTGGATAGCAAACTTTTCCTCGGTGGCGTCTTATCGCTTTAGCGGCCAAATCATTTCTTTGAAAAAACCGAAATTTATTAGAATCAAGTCTTTTACGGAGGTAGCAACTGAGTCCCAAAGAGGGGAAGTAGTTTGCTCAAGGTCACACAGCTAGAGCAGAAATGGAATTAGACTTTACTAGAATCCAGGGCTCTCATTCTTGCACACATACATGGGTCTCAATGGATGGGTTAGAGAAAAGATCATTTCCTGTCTCCTGGCTCTGTCCCTTTAATGCATCCCTTTCACCACTTCTGTTGGGGGTGGGGAGGGGGTGGAATAAATGATCTCAGGATATTGTTGCAGAAAATTTAAAGGTGAAAAACAGGTGAGGTCAAGGAGAGGCAAATTTTAGGGGTCTCTATATTTTTAATAGTTTTTATTGTAAGGAGAACACGAGGTTCTTTCTAATATAGCAATTTTGAGCCCCATGGAAGAAAGCACTTTACACATGGACTTGGTTAAGCTTTCTGACATTCTGGTAGGTAAGTAGGTAGACAGGTAGATGGATAGATAGATAGATAGATAGATAGATAGATAGATAGATAGATAGATAGATAGATAGATGGATGGATGATAGACAGATAGTCATAATCCACCCGAAAACACATAATTTAAGTGATTTACCCAAGGCTGTGTGGCTTCAGAGTGGCCTGAGCACTAGAACCTAGCTAGCTCTTTTGCTGCTTGGAATATAGGGATGGAGGGGCTGAATGAGACTCAAGCACAGTGAGTTATACTACTTCTTTTGGTCAGTTCCTGTGACATCATCAGTGTAGAGATCCCTTTGCCAGTGCAAATAGGTAAGTGTTCTACAAATTTGTAGTGTTTGAGAGTTGGTCGAAGCACTGAGATGTTAAGTGATTTGCCCAGTATCAGGGCAGAACTTGAATCCAGATCTTCCTGACTCTGAGGCCAGCTCTATCCATTACAGTAGGCTGAGACCCCACAAAACACGAAAATTATACTGATGAAAGGCTCTCTCTCTCTCTCACACACACACACACACACACACCCTTACTTCAAGCCTGGACATTGCTGGGAGAAGGGAAGAGAATTCTAAGGCAATCTGGTGTAGTTAGCAGGGAACTGAACTTGGAATTCAGAAGATCTGTGTTTGAATTCCACCTCAAACACCAGCTATGTCTGGACAAGCCATACAACTGCTCTGTGCCTCAGTGTCATCATTTGTAAAATGAGGAGGTTGGAATCAATGACTTGTAAAGCTCCTTTCAGTTCTAAATCTATGATTTTATGATTGTTTCTTGGGAAATAATTTTGCTTAATAAAGAGTGCCAGGATCAGGTCAGGTGACCTAGGTTCCAATCCAGGATGGTACACTTCCCAGCTATGTGATTGCTCTCTGAGCCCCCTTTTCTTTACCTTGCAAAAATAAGGCTAGTAATATTTGCAGTGTTGACCTTGTGGGAAAAAAACACTTTGTTACCATAATCAAAATTTCTATAGCTTTAAGGTTTTTGGCTGGGTTTGCATGCATTATCTTATTGAAGCCTTACAGTAGCCCTGTGAGGAAGGTACTATTGGTTAATCCTTCACTACTATAATACTGAAGGTGAATAATTTAGCTTCAATTTGCAGATGAGGAACCTAAAGTTCAGAAAAGGGAAGTGATTTACCTATAGGTACACAGCTAGAATGTATCCAAGATGGATTCCAATCCAGCTTAACCTGATTCAGTACTCTATATGCTAAGCAAGGTTACCTTAATTAAAATGAATAGTGTTATAATCATAATAATCAGAAGTATTTATCTGTGCTTAGGAAACAGGTGCTGATAAAGAGAAAGACCTGCCATATTGGAAAGGAAGCCATGATAATTTCTTTCCACTGACACTGTAGACTCCACACCCAGATGTCATCCTCAAGTACTGGTAGATTCCAGGAAAAGAATTTCAAGACATTTCAGATCTACCACTGGTTTTGAAAAGGTATTACTCATTTGGGGAGAGGAAGAAGCAGCTCCTCTGCATGGAAACAGACTTTTCCAGCACCTCATTCACTTTTGAAACTACTAGATAGGGAGTGACCTCTGGGACCTGCCGTTCCTCAGATTCTTGGTGTGCTGGAAGACTCTGTTGCTCTTGATGGAGAATGGAATTTCCCAGCACAGTCAAACCAGCTTCAAGACCTTCTAGGGTTTGAAAAAGATGACTTCTGAAGGTGGGAGAGGAGAATGGGTGCGTATGGTATATAGGTATTTAGGCAGAAGGGGATAGAGGAAAGACTACTGGATTTGATATCAGAGCTCCTGGGTTTGAATCTTATTTCTGCTAACTTCATCCCTGTGTGACATTAGATTCAAGTAACTTTACTTCTTAAGACTCAGTTTCCTCCCCTGTAATGTGAGGTAGATAGACTAATTAATCTCTAAGGTAACTTCTAGCTCCAAGTCTTATCATTTTCTTACTTTTATGACTATGTTTCTGCAGAGATATGAACCAGCATTGACCGAAAGTGAAATAATAGCTCATATTTATATAAAGTTTTAAGGTGTGTGCATCTCCTTCTCACCCTCATCCCGGCCCACATAGTGTAAACTCCTTAGAAGCAAAAATCATGTCTTTGGTTTGTTTTGTAATCCTGGCACATAGTAGGCAATTAAACTCCTTGTTAGATTTGCAAAGTACTTGGTCTCACTTAATCCTCAACTCAACTCTGTGGGTGTAGGTATTATTATAATACCCATTTTACATATGAAAACAAAATCTAGCCTCACAGAGGTTAAGTGCTTCACCCAGAGTTCCAGAGGCATGGCTGGTAAGTATCTGAGGTTAGAAATTGAATTTAGCTATTCCTAATCCAAATTTCAAGGCTCTATTCACTATATTGTACATCCTTTTGTGGTGTTTGTTCCTGGGTTTACATAAACAAGCAATACCTCTACACTTTCAAAAGAGTTATGTAAATTTACAGATGCATCTCACAGTGTTTCTTTAGCTCCTCTTAGAAGCTGAAACAGGTTGTTTTTGTTTTGTTTTGTTTGTTAATTAGAAGAAAAACTTTTATGCATCCTCCCATCCCACCCTAACAGTTAACTGTCCCTACCTAGTAGCCTTTGGTTTGGTATTTTTGCTTTGAAACTACAGGATTTGCTGATATTTACACACGCACTGACACAAAAGCAAATACATGACCTATATTTTGTGGCTCGTCAAGTTGAGTCAGCAAACATTGACTTCTATGTCCCAGGGTCTGTGCTAAGTGTTGGGGATACAAAGAAAGATAAAAAACAGTCCATATATTCAACAAGCTCATAGTCTAATGGGAGAAACAACATGCAAACTATGTATAAACAAGATATATAACAGGATAAATTGATTGGTGATGGTTGTGCTGGTAGAGGTGACCTATTAGCACTCTTACCAATAACAACAGTAATTTTAGAGAGCTTTTCAAAGCTTTTTCAGGACAATTCAATCCAGTCAACAACTAATTAGTACCTAATGTGTTCAAGGCTGAAGGAGATTCAAAATTTAACTTGGTGCTAAGGCAGATAAAAAGATTAAGCTGAAACTCTACCCTTGAAACATGAAACTTATAGTCTAGTAGGGAGTTAAACACACAGTAACTAGAGGTCACAATGTACACCCATAGAGATGTGCAAACAGTAGGCATTTTGTTTTCTTCTCACAAGCAACTGTGAATTTTGATCTTCAAAGGAAACATCTTGGAAGTGATTAAAGCAGCTTTACCTTAATTACACTTGAGGTTCTACTCTGCCTAGTACTCCAATCTCCCTTCCCCTGCCCTTTCTTGTATATAGGCACTGTTTAGATTTTGTATCACCAGAGAACAGCTCATTCTGCCTGTTATCTCTGTTATATTTGTTCATAACATCACATATAAAGGTTTGCCTACAGTAACAATAAAATACTTTCTTTTGGGGGGGGAGGGCAATTGGGGTTAAGTGACTTGCCCAAAGTCACACAGCTAGTAATCCTTAAGTGTCTGAGGCTGGATTTGAACTCAGGTCCTCCTGACTCCAGGGCGGGTGCTCTATTCACTGAGCCAGCTAGTCACCCCACAATAAAATACCTACAGTGAAACAAATTAGATGGCCATTGGTTTGGTTGTGGTTAAAGAAATTGTGACAAATGGATAACATGTAATATTATTGCTCCACAAGAAACAGTGAATAAGAAGATAGAGGAATATGGGCAAACAGGGCAAAGCCATGTAAGTAAAACCAGAAAAGCAATATGTAGAATAACTACAGAAATGTAAATGGAAAGAATAACAACAACTAAAACCACCACTACCACCACCACCTAAAACCAAAGGCTGTGAAGTTATAATATCCAACACTGACCTGAAGAAGAGATGAGAAAATGACTCCGCTAAGATGGGAAGACTGCAGATGTGGAACACTGCATAGATGGTGTCTCTGTTGATATGTTGGTTAAGTTTACTGCACTCTTTTCCCCTCCCCACCTCAACCTTTTCTATTTTATTCTTTGTCAGAAGAAATGACTCTGGATAGGGGTTGAATACGGATATATCCAGGGGTGTTGCTGGAACACCCTGACCCAGCTCTGAGAACCATTGTTAAATTTTTCAGAGAGCATTTACAACTCAGAAATCTGCAAATTCTACAAGTCAGGGCTTGAGTTATTTTTGCTTAGACTTAAGAATGATAGAGAAAATAATTCAGATTAAACTTTAAAGTGTTCCCTACATACAATCTCCCCCCAGGACTCCCAGTCTGAGTTAAGTCTGTTAATCCACATACATATTTGAAAATAAAAGTGATGTAGAAAGAAAAAAATACCAACAATTTTTTTAATGCTCCCAATTACAAAAGCTTATCAAGTAACATCTTTTCATGGTGCATCTTTGCTAATGTTTCGTTTGAACTCGAAGCTGAATAAATAATTTTGCATCTGTTAAAAATATCTTCGATTTGGAATCCGTGCGTAGAAAAGGAAATGTACTCTACTTCCCCCATCCCCCCATCTCAGCATTCTCTGTAGGGAAGGTAACGCCTTTCCTTTCCAGGCTTCTTTTGTACGCTGCCGGGATCCGGCAGATGTCGAACTGATCTCTTCTTCCCTCTCCCCTCACCCCCTAACACCGCTGGTTGCAGTTAGTCGCTGTGCGGTTCAGCCCCAGATGGTGGGCAACGCGGACTCAAGGTAGGGTGCATCACTGTCATTTGTCTTGCTCTTCTTCTTTTAAAAGCCAGGTGGCGCCAACTCTCAACCCCGTCTTGAATTTGAGATTGCTACAAAGAGTGTCAAGTGAAGTTTTGGGTTTTTTAAAATTATTATTACAAAAGTAGATGATGGAGGATCAATACCCCTGGGGGGCACTCCCCAATTCTGTTCAACCTTTATAAACTAAGAGGTTCTGGTGGGGTTTTTTCCCCCCCTCTCAACACTAGGACTTCAAAATTTATCAGCAGGTGAAAATCTGTCCTACGTGCCTCATGAAGTCAGGTGGAAAGGATATCATTTAACTAGTGGGATGTTCTGAATGTCTTCGTGGGTTTTGAGTAGGGAAGGGTGCAAGGAGGAAGGAAGTTAAGAAAAGTTGAATTGTGCAATTAGTATCTTTTATCTGGGGATTGATATGTACATACTCATCTGGATTTCTGCAAACACTTGGTATAGAAGAAAGAAAACCTCCCTTGGAGTTGGAAAACTGGGTTCCAGCCCTACTTTTTCCAAGTTACTATCTGTGTGCATCTGAGTTTTAATTTCCTTATCTCTAAAAGGAACAAGCTCACCTACAAGATCTGTTATCTCTCTCTCCCAGTCCTAATATTCTGAGCCACTGAAATTCTGAGAGGATCATTAGACCACAGTTTTAAGGCTAAAAGACAATTCAGAAATCAACTAGTCCAACCCCCTCATTTTACTGAAAAGAAAAATTAGATCTTAATGGGTTTTTAAATAGCTTAATGAGGGTCACACAAGTAGTAAATGACAGAGCTGGAATGTTAATTAACTTTCAGACCTGAGTCACACAACCAGTGAATGTTTGGGTGGAGATTCAAACCCACATTTTCTGACTCCAATACCAGACTTTGTTCACTCTCCCAGGATGTCTATTGCAGAGACGTGTATTGTGAAAGTCAGGGATAAGGAAAGAGCACACCTGTAGTATTTAAGAAGTGACAGCTTATGAAAGGGAGAGAATTGTATTTTTAGTTCTACCCCTCCCCATTTTTTCATGAAGTTTTTTTTTAAATCCATTTTGGTGCCAGTGCTATAAGAAAAGAGATGAGCACAAAAGAGCCTACAAAGGCAAAGCAACAAGAGCACAGAAAGAAATGTGTTTGAATTCTAGCTTTCCTTACTGCCTGTGTGACTTTGACCAAGTCAACTCCCTTCTATATCTCAGTTTTCTCCTCTGTAAAATGAATGGATTTGACGATGCAATTGATAAGGTTTCTTCTAGCTCTAAATCTATGACCTTTTAATGGCAATAATTGCCAATAAAAACAAGTACATTAGTATATTTGTTACCTTTTCTCCACTAATCTGACTGGAGCCAAACTTGAGATCTGGAAAAGAGTTACCAATCTGGATATCAAAATCTGTCTCTTTATTAGTGCTATCATTGTAAATCATCACCCAATTAAGATGAATTCAATAAAAATAACTCTGAGCAGTCACTGAGATACTAACAGAATGGAGTTGGTATTGTGGCCAATAGAATGGTTGGATTTTAATTGAAATGACAACGAAAACCCACAGAAACCGTTCAACATTTTTAGTAAATGATGGTAATAATGATGACAGTGCTTTATTCATGCTGTTCCTGCTTATATTAATGCTGACAGTATCTTTGCTGCAATAGGAAATGTATTCCTGGATTCTTTCAAAGGGATTGCTATTGATAGACTTCTCCTCAGTTCCATACTCTCTTGGTTTAGGACCAAAAGTATGAAAGATTCCTGAAGCCTGATGGTGCTACATACTGACATATGGACGGTGTATGACTTCATGGTGATGTGACCCAGCCTGACACCACAAGCAAAATATCACTAGGAAGAGGACCCTTTTGCACTGCTCTTGGAATTGAGTGGCTAGCCTGTACTCAGAAACCTGCCTATTTGCTGATAGTTACATCCTGCCCAAATGTGGAAAAAAACATTATGGGCAAAAACATTCAAAACCAATTGAAATGTCATCACACTTCGAAAGAGAGCTAGTAGCAATATAAATATGAAGCCATCTGCACTTCAATTCAGTTCAACTCAACTCAACATAGAGAACTTACTGTATGGCAAGGCAGATTAGACACATGCAGAAAAATCTATTGTACAAATTAGAGTGTAAGTTCAAAGGAAAGGTTCGAATGTTATTTTTACAATTCCAAGAGGGAAAAGATTACTCTACTAGCTTCAAAATTCAGGGGAAAAAAACTTCATGGAAAAGGCAGCATTTGAGTAAGGCTTTAAAAAGAAATAAAAAATTTCAATGGGAATGCAGATGTGAGGGTGAGGTTGGGGGGAATGCAGAAGAAAAAAAGTGAGGAATATTAGGATTTGGAGCTGGAAGAGAATTAAATTAAATCTCTTCATTTTACAGATAAATATTTGAGATGCAGAGAAGTTAAGGAACTTTCTCAAGGCCACACAGTAGAGCTAAGATTTGAATCCAGGTTCTCTGATTCAGTACAAACACAGAAGATAGACTGAGTAAAGGCAAGGGGATTGGAGGGGAGGAAGGAGGAGAGCAGAATGAGAATGGGGAAGATAAAGATCTAGGCTGGTTAGAATGTAGGCTGCATGGAGAAGATGAATAAAACAAGACTTAAAAAGTTGGGTAGGAGCTAGACTGTAGAGATTTTTGAATGGCAGGTTGAAGATACCATATATGTTTGAGAAGTAATGGGGAGTCACTGAAAGCTTTTAAAAGGAAAAGTGATATGACCTGAATTGTGTATATATGAGGAAAATTACCTAGGCAAAGTTAGATTGGAGAGGAGGGAGAAAATAATCTAGGTTAGTGGCAGGATCCCTGTGGGTCATATACTGATTTAGAAAACCACAAATTAACATCACACATGTTTGATTGTACTTTTATTTATTTTGTTAAACATTTCCCAATTATACTTTATTCTGATTGGAGCCACTCTAGGTCCCCTATAGCAATATTGGCAGTGAGTTTGACCCCTCTCGTCTAGGCCATAGATACTGAAGACCTGAAATAGTTGGTACAATTGGGAGTGCAAGAAGAATGGTTTCAAAACACATTGGGAAGCAGAATTTACAGGACTTTGGAGGCATGAATGAAAGGGAAGCGACAAAGGTATTCAATTTACTGTGAGATTTTTTAAGCCAAGCTAAGGGGAACGCTAGGAATGTCATCAAAAAAGATGAGAGAAAAAAGAGCAAGTTTTAGGATTGTAAAAGATTAGTTCAGTTTGAGATGTGTAGCATTTGAGGTGTGGGGGCAATCCCCAAGTAGAAATAGCCAAGCAGACAGAAATTTGGGACTGGAGCCCAGATGAGAGGTTAGGGCCTCAGTTACAGATTTGGGAGTCATTTATGTTGAAGTGATAATTGAAGCCATGGGAATGGATGAGATCACTAGAGAAAAGAGAGAGGGAAAAGAAAAGTTGCTTTGCCAATTATATTCAGTGAAACCCCCAAAAGGGTGTAACCCAGGCTGGAGTAGGGGAAAGTAGGGACAGAGCTGTCAGGCATATAAAAATGTAGCCATAAAATAAGTATGTTTAGGACTTTCATATTGGAGGCCCCCTGAATTACCCAGAGATATATACTTTGATCATTTACAGCTGTCTCCACAAAAGTACTACTCTGAAGCTTTACTGTGTGTAGAGGTGAGCCCTAGTCTTTTGAAAGCTATGCAAATAGATTACAAACTCTACCAAGTTCTGTCAAGCTGTGTCTGCCATCTTAAGTCCAGCCTAGCTAAGAAAGAAATTCATGCCTAGAAGGATGTGAGAGTGAAACAGTGTTTAAAGTGAGGGGCTTGGAGTTTGGAAGACACAGTCTTCCCATCTTGCCTTTGATACTGATGGGCTGTGTGACCATAGGCTAGTTACTTTACCTCTCAGTTTTGTTGTTGTTCAGTTGTCTCCAACTCTTCATGATCCCATTTGGGATTTTCTTGGCAAAGATACTGGAGTAGTTTGCCATTTCCTTCTCCAATTCATTTTACAGATGAGGAACTGAGGCAAACAGGGTTAAGTGACTTGCCCAGGGTTACACAACCTCTGGTCTGAGGCCAGATTTGAACTCAGGAAGATGAATCTTCCAGACTTCAGGCCTGGCACTCCACCCACTGAACCGTCTAGCTTCCCAGTTTCCTCATCTGTAAAGTAAGATTATTCGATCAGATGACCTGCTCTAAATCTGTGACACCAGAATTTTTTTCCTGTCATGGTGATCCAGAAAAATAGAGACAAATAAAAATGTCTTTCAATCCTACATGGGTCCCCCTGTTGCTTCTGCTTGTGGTAGAGTGGCAGAAGAGGAGGAAAAGGCTTGCTAAGAATCATGGTTTTAGAATATTCATGAAAAACTTCAGCCACAAGACTAGAGGTAATTGCAACTTAGGTGCCAACTGCTGCAAAGAGTGAAGAAGTTAAAGAAATTATTTGAAGAACCTGACAAAACACCACAAACCAATTCAACTTATAACCCAACGTTTAGATATGAACCTTATAATAGAGGAGCTAAGCTGCAAAAATCTACTGCTTCCCCTCTCCCCATTTAATGGTTTCCCTTCTTATTTTGATGACATTAATTTTGTTTATGCAAATAACATAGTAGTTTGGGGTTTAAAAAATGAAAGAGATAAAATTAGATTAATCAGAAATTTATAGATTACTCAAGGAAATGCTAGGATCATATCATATTGCAGTTGGAAGAAATGTCAGAGACTATGTAGTTCAACTTCCTTGTTTTGCATACGAGGAGACTGAAGCCCAACTAAGTTTAAGGATTTGCCCAAAGTCACATAGCTAGTAAATATCAAAGGCAGAACTTGAACCCAGGTCTGCTAACTCCAGAGCTAACATGCTTTTCACTGTATCACTCGTTTTCCAAAGTTTCACTTTCTAAAGTGGAAGGAAATGATGGAAAAACAAACCAGAAAAAACTTTATCATGAGAACCCACTAAGGCTTATCATCCCAAGAGCACTTATAAATGAAACTGGAAATAGGACAAAAAATAGTGTAAAATGTAACATATTTTTCAAGCATTCCAATGGTATTTTATTCTCATCATAGATGAAAGTAGAACAATTGCTTTTCAACTTTAAATATTATATGAGGAAGTGAAAGTATAATTTTTCTTCAATGATAATTTTTTAAAATTCAATTTTTAAAAATTTTCTATTCCAAATTCTCTCCCTTGACCTATCTCCTCCACCATCCATTGAGAAGGCAAGAAAGGGGCAGCTAGGTGGTGCTGTGAATAGAGTACTGGCCCTGGAGTCAGGCGGACCTGAGTTCAAATATGGCCTCAGACACTTGGCACATGTGTCCTTGGGCAAGTCACTTAACCCCAATTGCCCTGCCCTCCCCCCTCCAAAATAAAAGCAAAAAAAATTTTTTTAATTTAAAAAAAGAGAGAAGGCAAGAAATACTAAACCCATTGCAAATATGAAATCAAGAAAAATAAATTTCCACAGTATCTATGTTATGGGGGAAATCAAGACAAAGGAAAAAAATTATGCTTCAATCTGCACTTCATCAGTTTTCTCTCTGAAGGCGGATCGTCATTTTCACCACAAGTCCTTTGGAATTGTGCTGATCAGTTATTAAATTTTTTACAGGTGATTATCCATTTTTTAAAAATCTTATATTTATTTTCTTTCTTTTTGTTACATTATAAGTTCTGAGTTGAAATAATTTTTAGTTGAATTTCTAGGATTTTCCAAGAATATCATTATAGCATCTGCAAAAAGAGATAGTTTCATTTACTCATAGCCCATTCTGAGTCCTTCCATTTTTTTTTCTTCTCTTATTGTTATTGTTAGCATTTCTAGTACAATAGTAAGGAATACTGTTGATAATGGGCATCTTTGTGTCACTCCTGATCTAAATGGGAAGCCTTCTAGCTTATTTCTGTTACAGATAATGCTTGCTGATGATTTTAGGTAAATGCTTTTTATCATTTTAAGTAAAAATCTATTTATACCTATGCTTTCTAGTGTTTTTTTTTAAAGAAATGAGTGTTATATTTTATCAAAAGCCTTTTCTACATCTGTTGAAATAACAATATGATTTTGATGCTTTTATTATTGATATAATCAATTATGTCAATACTTTTCCACATATTGAACCAGTCCTGCATTCCTGGTGTAAATCTTCTTTGGTTACAATGTATATATAATCTTTGTGACATATTGAGGTAGTCACCTAGCTAGTATTTTATTTAGAATTTTTGCATCAATATTCATTAGTGAAATTGATCTATAATTTTCTTTCTCTGTTTTTGTTATTCCTAGTTTAGCTATCAGCACCATATTTGTTTCATAAAAGGAGTTTGACAGGACTCCTTTGCCTGTTGTTCCAGATAATTCACTTAATATCAAAATTAGTTGATTTTAAATGTTTTGGTAGAATTCACTTATAAATCCATCTGGTCCTGATGATTTTTTCTTAGGAAGCTTATTTGTGGCCTACTCAATTTCTTTTTTTCTAAAGTAAATTTATTTAGATATTCTATTTCCTCTTCTGTTAATCTGAGCAATTTATATTTTTGTAAGTATTCTTCCATTTCACTTAAGTTGTTAAATTTATTGGAACATAATTGGGCAAAATAACTCCTAATAATTGCTTTAATTTCATCTTCATTAGTGGTATATTCACCCCTTTCATTTTTGATACTAGTGATTTGGTTTTCTGATCATTTTTGCATCAATATTCATCAGGAAAATTGGTCTGTAGTTTTCTTTCTCTACTTTTGCTCTCCCTGATTTCACTATCAAAACTCTATTTTGATGATAGAAGAAATCTGGTAAGACTTTTTACCTATCTTTTCAAACAGTTTATATAGTATTAGAATTAATTTTTCTTTAAGTATTTAATAGAATTTACTTATAAATCTATCTGCTATTAAGGTTTTTTTCTTAGGGGAATTTATTTATGGCTTAGCATTCTATTTCCTATTCTGTTATCTGTGCAATTTATATTTCTATAAATATTCATCCATTTCATTTATATTGTCATTTTTATTGGCCTATAGTTGGGCAAAATATCTCCTAATAATGGCTTCTCTTTTATCTTTATTGGTTGTTAATTCCCTCTTTTCCAGAACTTTGAATACTGGTAATTTGGTTTTCTTCTTTCTTTTTATTTAAATCAAAATCACCCAGTATTTATCTATTTTATAGACTTTTTAAAAAATAAAATCAGCTCCCAGTTTTATTTGTTAGCTCTTTTTATTAATTTTTCTTTTGATTTTTCAGTATTTCAATTTTGCTCTTTTGTTGGGAATTTTAAATATTCTTTTTCTAGGTTTTTTCATAGGCGCACGCCCAATTTGTTGATTTGCTCTTTCTTTTTTTTTTTTTATTAATGTAAGCATTTAGTGATATAAATGTTTCCCTTAAAACTGCTTTAAATGCATCCCACAAATTTTTTTGTTGTTATCTCATTGTTGTCATTATCTTTAATGAAATTATTGGTTGTCTCTATGATTTGTTCTTTGGCCTACTTAATCTTTAGGATGAGGTTATTTAATTTCCTAATTAATTTTTAATCTATGTTTCAGAAGCCCTTTGTTGAATGTAATATTTATTGCAACATGATTAGAAAAAGATGCAGTTAATATTTTTGTTTTTCTGCATTTGTTTGTTAAATTTTTATGCGCTACTATATGGTCAGTTTTTGTGAAAGTGCCATGCATATAGCAGAGAAATTGGTATACTCCTTTCTCTTTACATTCAATATTCTCCAGAGATCTAGTAATATCTAACATTTTTAAAATTATATTTATCTCTATAACTTCTTTCTTGTTTACTTAATGATTAGATTTATCTCCCACTATTAAAGTTTTACTGTCTATTTCCTCTTGTAACTCATTTAACTTTTCCTTCAAGAATTTGGATGCTATATTGTTTCGTGTATGTATGTTGAGTATTGAAATGAATTCCTTGTAACCTTTTAGCAAAATGTGGTTTCCCTGTTTATTGCTTTTAATTAAGCCTAGTTTTTGGATTCTGGTTTCTAATCCACTCTGCTATTCTCTTCTGTTTTATGGGTGAGTTCAACCCATTTCCATTGCCAGTTATGGTTGCTGTGTATTTTCCTCCCATTCTTGTCCTTATCGTTCGTTCTCAAGATTACCCTATCCCATCAAGAGTCTGTTTTGCTTCTGACCACTTTGTTCCTTAAACTACCCTCCTTCTAATATTCCCTTTCTCTTAACCCCTTTCCCTCCTGCCTTCTTGTTGAGTAAGATTGCTTTTTATGCCTAACTGTGTGTATATGTATTCTTCCTTTCTTGAACTAGTTCAGATTAAAGTGAGGGTCAAGTGTTGCTCACTCCCCCACTCCAATTCTCCCTTACATTGTATAAACTCTTCTTTGTATGCCCCATTTACATCAGATCATTTCCCTCATTCTTCTTCTCCTTTCTCCCTTTCCCAGTGCATCCCTCCTTCTCATATTTCCATTTTAAAAATAGTAATCTCAGCATAAGAGAATCATACTCAGGCCCTTAGTTTTAATAAATTCCCTCTAAGACACCTGTTGACAATAAAGTTCTTAGGGGCTACATTATGATCTTCCCATATAATGATGTAAAAGGTTTCACTTTGTTTAGTCCATTATGACTTCTGACTCGTTTGTTTTTATGCTACTCTTGAATCTTGTGTTTAGATGTAAGATTTTCTATTTACCTTAGGTCTTTTCATCTGGAATACTCGAAAGTCCTTTATTTCATTAAATATCTATTTTCTGCCCTGTAGGATTATATTGGGTTTTGCTAAGTAGGTTACTCTTGGTTGTACTCCTACCTCCATTGCCTTTTACAAGTCCTCTGTTCCTTTGAGGACTAGTTACTAAATCTTGTATGATTCTCACTATGACTCCACAATGACTTCTTTCTGGCTGCTTGAAGTATTTTCTTCTTAACCTAGGAGTTCTAGATTTTGATTATAATATTCTTAGGAGTTTTCATTTTGGTATTTCTTTCAGGAAGTGACCAGTAGATTCTTTCAATTTCTACTTTGCCCTCTAGTTATAAGAAATCTTGGGAGTTTTCCTTTATAATTTCTTAAAGTATGATGTCTAAGCTCTTTTTTCATTTGTGACTTTCTGGTAGTCCAGTGATTCTTAAATTATCTCTCCTTGATCTATTTTCCAAGTCAGTTATTTTTCCTGAGACATTTAATATTTTCTTCTGGTTTTTTCAGTCTTTTGACTTTGTTTTATTGTTTCTTGATTTCTTATGGATTCATTAGTTTCCACTTAGCCCATTTTAATTTTTAAGGATTTATTTTCTTCAGTGAGGTTTTATACCTCTTTTACCAAGCTATTCATTTACTTTTGTAATTTTCTTGCATGACTCTCATTTCTTTTCTCAGTTTATCCTCTACCATTCTTATTTGTGTTTTAAAATCTTTTTTTTCTTTTATATCTATTTCTTTAACTCTTCTATGAATCGTTGGTCTTAGTCTACATTTTTCTTTGAGATTCTACTTGTAGATATTTTCAAGTCTTTTTCTTCTATGCTTATGTCTTAAGCATCCCTGTAAACATGTGGTTCTTTATGATCAGGTTCTTTTTTTGTTGGTCTCTCATTTTTCCATTCTACTTATTGATTTTGGACTTTATGTTAGTGTTGAGCTCTGTTCCTCTTTGAGTGAGGAATGAGTAGGATGAGCTTCTGTCTTTTTATGTTCTTCTGTTTCATAGCTTCCTGTAAATTTTCAGTGTTTCCAAAGCAGTATGATCTGGGGAAAGATCTATTCCCTGCCCTTCGGGTCTGTGATCTGCAAGTTCTTAACCCATGTTTAGATCTTTTGGCTTGTGGACCCAGTTGTTATTAGGCCACTGAAAAGTTTTGCAGGTTTAGGATCCCCCTTGGTTTTGTTCTTTTGCCCTGGTTTATTTGACTTCAGGCTTGTGCGTAGGGTTAAAGGTTAAAACTGACTCCCCACTCTACTCTTATACCCAGAGTCATGCAGCTATGTTTCTGAAACTTATGCCTTGCTCCTTACACAGGTAGGGCTCTGGTCTCTTGCAACCACTCTTCTCTCTGCCCTGGAACCACTGTGATTCAGGTCTGGATTATGGACAACAGAGTTCCCAAATGGTATGTGCTCCTGTTCCCAGTGCTAATACAGGGATCCACTGGGATTTCCTTCTGTCCAAGTGTGTCCATCCCTAGCATATAATTTCCTTAATATCTCTGAGCACTAGAATTCTACTTACTGCTACCATTACCCACTGCCACTCTGTTACTACCACTACTGTTCTACTGTTCTCCTCAGCAATCCTCACCCCAGTGTCCACAGACTTCTCTATCTTCCTAAATTGCCATTGGCTGGAAAAAATCACTCATTGTGGCTTTTTCTTGGCTTCCCTGATCTAAATTCAATCGGGCACATTTTGTAGATTGTTGTAGAGGAGTTTGGAGAGAAGCTGAGGTGAAAAGCAATCTTTCAGTCTGCCATCTTAGCTCTGTCCCTAAAATGTAATTTAACAAAATTAAATCAGCAGAAGTGGCCAAACACAACCAAATACATGCAAAAAAAAATACACATTTGGGGTAATGGGATTTAAAATACATTTGTGTATTTTCATGCTATCTCAAAGAAGAGAAGATCCTAATATCTTGGAGCAAAAAAGAAAATTACAGATAGCATTGTCCCAAAAAAAAGTATCTAAGAAGAAAATCTGACCTATATAAAATATTTATTAAAATAACTTGTGTATTTTTGAAAGGCATCCTTGATAAAAATGTAAGTGAGAAATAAGCAGGAGTTAAGAAAAAACCACAGTGCTAGTTTTGGAAGTGACTGCCATTTTAGGACTCACTTCACACAGATAGAAGCATGCCCTCTCAGCCAGGAGGAATATTTAGGGACTATTAAGGTCTTTTAACTAGAAGATACAACTGAGTTCTTAAAAAGACTCACCTCAGAGTTCTTAGGAGACACCCAAGCTATGGAGACCTCAATAGCTCAGCACCAACAATAGTATCAGATTCCCTAACCTTCTTTGGGACCTAATGGGCATCAGTGGCACTGGAACAACAGGAAAAGGGAGTAGTAAAAAGTAGGACTGAGCAGCTACAGAGAAAAGGGTGATCAAGAAGGACCATTGGTCTCATAGACATCCGAAACAGAAGACTCTGGGCAAAAACATTGAGTTTACCTATCTCTTCAAATACTCAGGGGAAGTTCCAAGGAAAAGTTTGTTCTTTCCCAACTTTGCCTCCCGGTGTCTGTTCTTTAACAGGCACTCTAACATACTCTGCTTTCTTCTTTATACAAATGTTTCCAATGATCCAAATTTTTTTCTTCATCTATGAAAAGGCCAAGGGTTATCTAGAGTTAAACATAAATTTAAATTAAGGCAGAAAGACAAACTTCTGCCTAAATGTTGGGAATTTTCCAAGGGGCTTTGAGTAATTTTGGTTGTTTTCCTAACTTTTATTTTATTTTAATAGTTGATTATTTTTATTTTCCAAGTAACAAGTATTTTTTAAATTAATCTGTGTCTCTCACCCCAATTAAGCAATTTTTTTAATTGGAAAAAAGTATCTTAATATATATCCACATAGTCTGACAGAAACACATTCCCACCTTAGCCATGTCTAAAAATATTTATCTTTTTCTGCATTTTAAGTTCATCACCCTCTGTCAGGAGGTGAGTGGTATGTTTCAACTTCAGCCTTTTGGTTTATCATTGCATTGATTGGAGTTTCAAAGTCTTTCAAGGTTATTTTTCTCTATAGTGCTATTGTATAAATCATTCCCTTAGTTTGGTTCACTTTGCTTTACATCAATTCATAAAGGTATCCTAGTTTCCCCAGTTTTCCATTTCATATGGCATAATATTCCATTACATAATATTACATTCACATACCACAGTTTGTTTAGCCCCTCCCAATAGGAGGGCATCCCTTTAGTTTCCAGTTTGGGGCTACTACAAAAAGAGTTGTTAGATAGATTTTTATGCAAATAAATACTTTTCCTCTTTCTTTGATTTCTTTGGTATGTCTATGAGTGGCAGAACAAGGTCAAAAGGTATGCACAGAGTGGTAACTTTCTGGACATAGTTCCAAATGGCTTTTCAGAATGGCTAGAACAATTTATAGGCTCACCAACAGTGAACTAGTGCACCTTTTTTCCATAGCCCCTCTAACATTTGACAATTTTCTCTTTTATTCAACTTTGCCAGTCTGACAAGTATGAGGTGGAAACACTTAGTTACTTTAATTTGCACTTCTCTATTAGTAATTTATTGCACTTTTCATATGATTGTTGATAGCTTGGGGTTTTTTTTTCTTTTGAATCCTATTCATATTTTTTGACTTTTGATCAACTGAGGACTATCTCTTAGTCTTATAAGTTTGAATCAATACTTTTATATCTTGGAAATGAGACCTTTATCTCAAAGAATTTTCCCCCAGTTACTCTTTCCCTTCTAATTTTTAGTAAATTAAATTTGTGCGCAAACTTTTTAATTTTACATAATTGAAATCATCCATTTTATCTTGAATGATCCTATCGCACGTTTAGTCCTAACTAAGATAAACTTAATATAAACTCTATTAGGTAGTAGAGGAAACCCTGTGGACAATTAGGAGCCGTTATATTGATCTTAGGCTAAAAAACAAGCTAATTTTTTGTAGCAAGGGGTAGTTGATCAAACCTCCACAGACTAAATGGGTAGGGAGCAGAGCATGCTAATAACTATCTCCTGGACAGCAGCACTTTCATTAAAATAGGATTGTCAATTTAGAGGGACTTTAGCAGTCACCTAATCCAACACTTTATATTACAGACAAGGAAACTGAGGCCCAGAAAGTATGATTTTTCCCCTATTCTTAATTTAATAAATTCTCCTTCCCACCAAAAGTGAGAACATTAGAACAGGAAAAAATAGGATTATATATGAAGCTGAAATGAAATTCATTGGGGTTATTGATCTATAGTAAGGGTAGGTTAGATAGCTTCGGGAAATTGTGCAATACTTTCAATGATGCTGAGCTGCTCTTTGACACAAAATTGGCATTCAATTTTCAATGCCAATATTCTCTCTATTATGCTATGTGACTTCAGTGAATGAATGAATGCAAAAACACTTGCTAAGAACTTACTTTTTTTTTTTTTTGCAAAGCACCGTGTTAAGGAAACAAAAAAGCAAGATAGTCCTGCTCCCAAAGGGGTCACATTCTAATATTAGGAGACAACACATATAGTTATGGAATACTGCATCTCTAAAGAATCGAAATTGTGGGTAACCCTCAGGGTAATGGAGAGGTGAATGGTGGATCTAAAAAGGCTGTAGCATATCACCAAAAGTGAGATGTATGTAAGAAGTGACATAAAAGACAAGTAGAAAGCAAAGCACAAACAAAAGGACTTCATGTCTGGTCCCTTGGCTCTAATAGGTGAGCTTTTGCCTTGTCTTTCTGGGCCCCAGAACTCCATTAACACTTTTCCTTACTATCTCTTCATAATTGTCCTACTCACTTATCCTACCAGAAATTGGGTATGCATCCCTGAGATCTAGTAGTTGAGCCCACATTCCTAACACAAGACCACCACGCTCCCTGCCTCTTTGTCCTTCCCTTTTCCTTCACAGCATTCCTTTACACGCTGTTTTCCCCTATCAGAATGTAAACTCCTAGAGGGCAAAGATTGTCTTGCTTGCTTATATTTGTATCCTCAGGATTTAGCACAGTGCCTAGCCCCATAATTACTTCTTAATAAATGAGCCATCTATCTATATTTCTGCCTCTCTACCTATCTCTCTACCAAAAAAAAAAAAAAAAGGAGTTGATCATACAACAAAAATGAGGGATGATAGATGGACAGCCTAAGTGTTTCCAAAGTATCTATTAAAGTTTAAGAAAATGAGAGGAAGATTTTTCACATATAAGTTAGAAGAAGTATGGAAGAAAAAAAAATTTATGAGAAGAAGTAGACAAGAATATAAGAAAGTATGGGTAGATTATGATTGGTACTGGTGGAAGGAGATAGATGCAATCTTGGAAACAATAAATACTTAAGCATTTATTGCTGATAGATTACTTGCAAAGCCACTTCTCCACCCCCCCACCCCCAGCAACCCCCCAGCCACAAAATATCGTGATGGAACACTGAGTATTTTCCTTAGCTGGTAATAGCTATCCAGAAAGAAAAATCTAGAATCACAAAATTTCATAACTTGAAGGGACATCAGAGTTCATCAGGCCCAACGCCTACCTAAAGAAGAATCTCCTCCCCATTAAGTGGTCATCTTGGATTTTGTCTAAAGATCCCTAGTGAAGCATCCTGAGACAACCCAATTTCACTTTCTGATAGCTCTTTTAGAAGAATTTTCCTTATATTGAGATGACATTTGTCTTTTGGCAAATTTTACATGTTGCCCCGTGTTCTGCCCTCTTGGATTAACCTATCTTCTTTTTCTTTTTATAAAATACATTTTATTGGTGTCTTTTTTCTTTCTATCCCTATTCTATATCCAAGCTTTCCCCACAACGACTACAACTACAGCAACAAACAATTAAGCATAAGGATCTGATATTGTGGCTGATTCTCAGACTGTATATGATATGCCGTCCAAGTAGTCTCTCACCTCTCCAGTCAGGGAGGAGGTATGTTTCATTATCTGTTCTCTGGGACCTTCATTGTTTTATTTAATTTAAATTTTTTTATTTATATATTTAACAAATGTCAATAAACATTAACATTTTGGTGTACAAAGAACAAAAAGGAAATCTGTATACAAAACTGTTAAGTTCCATTTGTTTTTTAAAGTATATATATATATATATATTTTTTTTTTTTAGGATAAGATCAAGAATTTATTCTCTTCCCCGGGAGAAGAGGGTAGTCTTCCTCATGACTCATCATGGAGAAGAGGCCAGTTACAAAAGATAGTGCTGGCATTTATAACTTAACTTAGTCAAGACCCCTCCCCGACTGTTTTCTCTCTCATTGGTGCAGAGGCATATAAAGTTTATATTTAATTTAACATTCTAGTAACAAAATTATCCTCTTTGTATCCTCTTCTGAACTTCATTGATTTTTTCAGTTCCCTAGAGACTACCTTCCTTTTAGCGATCTTTTTATTTACATTGTTGTATGTATGTATATATATGTATGCACACACCATAAATATATATGTATACACACATGTGTGTATATAGTTCTTATGGTTCTATTTATTTCACTCTGCATCAATTCATTAAAATCTCATATTTCTCTGAATTCCTCATATTCCTCATATATTACTATATAATAATATTTTGTTCTTAATAAGCCATAGGTTGGTTTTTTTATATATATGTTTCCCAAATCAGTAGGTACCAGTTCTGTTTCTTTGCTATGACAAAGAATGCTGCTACTATGAATAACTTGGCAATGTCGACCTTTGACTTTCTTTGGATATCTGCCTAGTAGATAGGAATTCTAGATCAAAAGATGTGGCCAGTTAAGTCACTTATCTGCCATAATTCCAAATCAAAATCCAGAATACCTAGACCATTTCAAAAGCACCAACAATTGTACATCTGTCTTCCCATAAACCACCCCACTGACTATTCCCATCCCAACCTTTTCCCTTCACTACTTGTCAATAGGGAATATATAGGATAATTTAGACTGGGAAGGCATATTAGAGATCATCTAATTCAACTCCTCTCATTTTTTTAATTAAAAAAACCAAGAATCTTAGAGGTGAATAAATTGACCTAGGTAACACAGGTCATACAAACACAACCCTGGATAGACTTCAAGAGACAGTGGAGGGCCTAGAGCACTATGGTCCATGAGACCACAAAGAGTCTGACAGGACTGAACAATAACAACAAGCACAGGTTATAAAGACCACATCTAATATTCAAACCCAGGTTCTCCCATCAGAGCCAGAACTGAGATGCGATAAGGAGGGATTTACCTCAGGGCACCAAAATTTAGAGGAAGCTGACAGTGGTCAGCAGTATAGAAACAACTTAGTTTCACACTTAGTTACTAAGAAACAGTTAATTAAAAAAGAAAACTACCCGATGGCCTCACCCAAGGGGAATACCACCATAGCCAATACGTTAATCACAAAATAGCTGATACCTGTCAAGAGATAAGTATGACACTTATCATGTGCTTTTGGGAGGTAAAAGGCTGTCTGATAGCTTCCTTTTTAAGCTAATTATTCCTGCTGACTAGGTCCAATGTTTAATTGTCTCTCTTCTCCTGAAGGATAATAAGCATTTTCAATGGCTTCTACATTTTGGTGACCTAAAGCAAGTCCTGGGTCATCCTCGCCTGTCCTGCTCCCTCTCTACCTCTACCCAACATCACCAGCATCTTTCTTAGAGAAGGGTATTTTCCCCATCAGGACCTTGTGTCCCAAGGTCTCTCACCTTCCCCAGTGAATTTGTCTTAAGTTGATGTAAGTGTACATTTTATGGTGGTTGTCCTAGGTAAGAAAGCCGCTAGTTGTGACTTCACCTCCAATTGATGTTCTTCAGAATGTAATGACACCTCCCATAACAGAAAGAAATTGGCACTCCATTAATGTGGCTGTTGCAGGTTACCCAACAAATAATAGCCGCTGATGTTAAAAAGTTTCATTGAAATTTTTTTCACAACATCATCACTCTTGAATATATACATCCCCATGAGTATAAAAATTCCTTCATTTTTTTTTTGAAAAAGGATTAAGCAAAACTAGCCTACATATTGACCTTGTCTCATAGCATTTGCAAAATCACATGCCCATAATCCTATAGGATGTGTGTTACATCATTCCTTCTCCAGAGTCAATATTTCATCCTGGGTTCCTCAAGAATATGTCAGCATGGGGTGGCTAGGTAGCATAGTGAATAGAGCACCAGCTCTGGAGTCAGGCGGACCTAAGTTCAAATCCAGCCTCAGACATTTAACACAAAAAACTAGCCGTGTGACCTTGGGCAAGTCACTTAGCCCCAACTGCCCTACCTTCCCCCTCCAAAAAAAAAATAATATGTCAGCAGATCATGAGCCCTGGAAGGTACTATGAAATTTAAAAGCTTGAATTAATGGTCCTGTGACTATGTTCATTGATTGAGGAACAATCTAAAGGCAGAGAGCCTCATTACAAGAAGGCCGGTCACCTGGTCTCTGAGACTCAGTAAGGGAATAGGACTTCCCCATTGCCTAATAGTTAGGACCAGTCTCTGCATTAAAACAAAACAAAAAAAACTAAAACACTCCACAAAACTCCAAAAGGCAACATCCCAGTAGCCTGGATGGAGCTGGAGAACTTTGCTGAAGGAAGCTGTCTATTTCAAGTTCGGTCCTGCAGCACCAGCACTCTGCAAAACACAGCCAAATTGTGGCAGCTGCCATGCTCTCTTCTACTATTCAGTGTTCAACTCGAGCCTGAAAATGCCTTAACCTTTGCCATTATACAGATCGATGTCATCCCTCCAAGACTCCTGATATCCCCATGTACCTGCTTTCTTCTTGACCATAGAAATCTCTTCTCTCCCTCCAACTGGTCCTGTGCCTTGAGGTCAGGGTATGGGAAGCCGAGTCCTCTCATGTTGGGGGGCAGTGTCGGTGTGGGGTAATCTGCAGGAAAACAAGCACATTTATGCCCTATGTTAGAGTTTTAATTAACTCAGCCATTCCAGAAAGCAACATGGAATGATGCCCCCCAAATTACTAAACTGCATATCTTTTGACCCAGTGATATCCCTACTAGGTTTATGCCCCCCAAAGAAATCAAAGAAAGAGGAAAAGGATGCTTATGTGCAAACATACTTATAGCATCTCTTTTCATAAGTAGATCCCAACTGGAAACTAAGGAGGTGTCCATCTATTGCGGAATGGTTGAAAAAATTATGGAATAGGAATACAACAGAACACATATTATTGTGCCTTTTCCTTATTCCTTGTTGAGCCTTTTTTCTATTCCTCTCCTTCATTACCCATGGCTGCCAAATCTACATATTCTCTATAAAAATAAACCATCTCCCCTTTGTGAACAGTAAAAAGGAGTTGGTTAACATAGATTTATAGAACTTTAAATCATCTGTGGCTGGAGGGATTAAAAAAAACAAATAGAAATTTTAGGAGAAGCCATTATTAAGTTACCTAATACTGTTTTCATTTTTAATCTTCCAGATGGGGACAGATGTAGGAGGTTATTCACGGACATTAAAGTAGCAGTTTAAAGTAATCCTCCTTATTACCATTAAATAATGGTAACATTTGGTATAAATGAGAAAGCTCCATGTCATGTTTTGGTATTTTCATAACAAGACAGCAACACAGTAATGACCTAAGTGGTACCTTGCAACCTGAAAACATAAGCATGTCTAAACCCAGCAGTCACTTAAACTCTTAAGAGATCCTAGTGTTGTACTGATTTGCTGAATGTGCTTCTCTATCCAGTATGCGACACTATGTTATAAGCTCTCTGCTTGATCTTATGGAAAAGAAAAAAAATTTCATGTGTTTTGTTTTTTTTAAATCCAGTTTCCTTCTTGACTTGACCTACTTCCTCAACCTGCAATGCAAGGAAATGTTCTTAAAGACGAGAAAATCGTTTCCTGAACAGGGGTCATAGATTCAGAGCTAAAGGGGATCTTTGAGGTCATTTAGTCCAATTCCCCCTCATCTAATGGATGAAGAAATGAAAGCCCATAGGAGTCAACTTATCCAAGGTCATTCAGGTAATAAATGACAGAACTGGGGACCAGATCCAAGTCCTCTGACTCCAAATTTGTGAAGCTTCCCTTTATGGTGCAGTATGGTCAGTGATTTTCCCAGAGTGAGTTTATATTGAAAGTTCATTAGAAAGTCATGATTTTTTTTAAAGTTTAGTAGTGTGGCGATTGATTCAATGAAAATAACAAAATCAAAGAAATTACCCAATATGTCTTATGTCCTAAAGCCTAGAATATCAACAACATAACCATGCAAATGAATGTTTCATTATTGCTGGAATTATGTTGTAAAAATTGGCACCAGAGGTCCTGACGTGACAGACTTCCCGACGCTATCATCCAGTTGGCTAGGTTTGGGGCTTTTTGTTTGTTTAATAAGATCCTTCTCCATTGTACCCATAATCACCTGCTTTATAAATGGTTCCCCTGTGAAAGCCTAATGTTGCAAGGGGCAATTGAATCAGAGCTCCAAACATATTTATGTTTTTCTGCCTTTTGATTCCATCATTTCTGGGAATTGTTGTAGATGGAATGAAAAGAGAATACATTATAAACAATTTAAAAAACCAAAAACAAAATTCCTTGGACTTTTTTCAGATACCACATATGCAAATGTGGCTTTGGATTCCACTGGCTTTCGAGGGAGGATTGCATTTTCCTCATTAACCTCTTTTTTAATGAGACAGCTGTTTTCGAAACTAATTTTATCTAAATTGAATTTGACATTTGAAATGAATTCACACTGATTTAATATAAATGATGAGGTAGAATGCTCCCTTTTGATCTGAGACATTTGTGAGATCCTACTTTAACTTCCACAAAGTAGAGGAATTCACTATTTCAGGACAGAAAAAATGCGTTGACTGTGTTATATTCAGGAAGCCAAAGTCGAGAGGACCATCTTCTTTAGAGACAATCAGGAGAGCTTGAGAAAAGTAAGCCACTTCTAGTCTCCCTTTTCTCCAATCCAACCACCACAAAACTGCCAAAATGATCTTTCTAAAGCACAAATCTGACCATATCATCCCCTAGACAAGGAACTTCTGAGGCTCCCTATTGCCCCTAAAATAAAAGACAAATTCCTCAATTTGGCATTTAAAATCCTTTGTTATGGTGCAGTGGATAGATAGCTGTGGGCCTGGAGTCAGGAAGACTCATCTTTCTGAGTCCAAATCTGGCCTCAGACACTGGCCATGTGACCCTGGGCAAGTTGCTTAGCCCTGTTTGCTTCAGTTTCCTCATCTGTTAGATGAAATGCCAGTATCTTTGCCAAGTGTATCAGCAAGCACCCTAGCATACACAGGGTGGCTGCTAGCACAGGTTCTTAGATCTGCTTTTCTAAAGGAAAGCAACTCAAAGAGGGTTAACAATCTTACTTTAATCAATCAAACATATATCATTTACCTAGGTTAGAGGAAAAAGTCAGTACCCGGAACTTCAGAGAATACAAACAGAATAAAAAAGAAGTTACAAGCAGATAGAGAAACAGATCTGCAGATGGGCTTCCAGTCGTCTGACCATTACATCCATACCTACTCAGTTACCAGAGAGGGAAGCACCAACATCTGGGTTTTTCAAAGCTAGGGGAGCTCAACAGTTGCCCAGAGTCTTGTCTGGCCAAATCACACAACTTTTTCCAAAGTGAGACCCAAAGCAAAACCTCACATCAGGGCATATATGTAGCCTTCTCCTGGGCTGGAGAATGTCACAGCCCTACTGACCCGTTGCCCAGTCACAAAATAATAAGGCGTGGGCATTCCTGAAGAATAAGCCTCCCGACACAGGCTCCATGTGACCACATTCAGCCTATTAGGGTACAGAGCATGCTTTCAAATCAGGGAAGATTCTCAGAGCCACTTTAAGCCTATCAAAGGGCCAAGGGGCAGGGAAGATCTTTAGATTCCCATAACACCAAGAAAATTCCAAATGAGATCATGAAAAGTCAAACATGACTGAAAAGTGGCTAAACAACAAAAATTGTCTGCCTTTAACCTGTCTTTCCAAATTTGTTGCACCTTATGCCTCATCACTCACTTTGAATTCCAGCCATTCCTAGCCAATCTCAGATCTCGCCCCACCATCTCTCATTCCTCTTACAATCCTTAGCAGTCTTTTCCCCCCACAAGGCCCTATCTTATAGGACATCTTCCCTGGTCTATTAGTCATTAATGCTTTCTCCCTTCCCATAGTGTCTTGTATTTACACATCTCTGTCTGTATTATATTTGACCATAAAACATAAGCTCCTTGAGGGCCAGAGATGTTTATATTTTTGTCTTTATATCTCTAGCACCTACGATAGTGTCTTTCTTAATAAATATTGATGAATTGAATTGAATTGAATTTTGCCCAAGGCCAGCTTATACTAATCGTTTCCCTGCTAAACAAGTGGAACTAACTAGAGACAGAACACTATGCTCAGCATCAATGGGCTAACGAACGATTTCAGTCTATTGGAAAGTGCTCTCTTCCTGCTCCTCAAATCAGCATGTGTTTTACTGATCTGTGCATCTGTCAGATATGAATAAAATGTAAACTCCTTGAGGAGAGGGACTATTTGTTGGGGGTTGGGGGGTTGGGAGGAGGGAAGGCGGGTTGAGGTATTTGTAGTCTCAGCCACTGTCACAGTACCTTACAAACAGTAGGTTTTTGATAAATATTCATTAGATTTGGATTGGATTCTTCACAAAGTGGATGTGCCTCTTTCTAGTGGAAAGAACATCCAATCTGTTTTCAATCAGACATGACTAATAATTAGCAGTGGGAATCTTTTTGTACTAGCTAAGGCCGCCAAGATGCTTTCTTGGGAAGCTTTGTGGAGGCCAAAAGTGTACTGGATTCTTTTCAATCAACACATAGATATGTATATGTCTTCAATCAACCTATATATACATATTTGTGCATTCTACATCCTGGTAGTAGATCAACATACCATTCTTTTAGTGTTTCTTTCAGGCCTAGATAGTGGAATTTGAACATGTTTTCAGATGTAAAATGGAAGAGACATAAAAATAGCCATTGATTCTGAGTAGAAACCAAAAATATTTTTAAAGTCAAAGTTCTCACTCCACTTTTGTAGAAATATCTTGCTCAATACGACCATCCTTTCACACCCTGTTTTCTAACTTCTAAAATTCTAGATCTAGATGGCATGTGTTAAGAAATAGTACTCGTCTTCTTGGTGTACACAGTTTCACAATACACCCTTTCATGTTATTTGACAACACTTTATACATATTTCATTTCTTTGGTAAGTGGGAAAATATGTTGTAGAGAGCCTATCATTTGACACCATGCTGCAAAACATTTCCAATAATGAATTATTGACCAAGTACATATGATTCCCAAGTAGTTGTTGCCTGCTAGATTGAAAGCAGTTGTAGTGTTCTAAAAGGAGCATGTTCATTAGTATGGCTCATTCCTCTTTTTTTGAGGGGATCTTTGAAAAATCCATCTTTGTGATAGTATACTAGAATCAGTTCCTAAATCAACAAACATCTATTGAATGATCTGATTGTATCAGGGCACTGTGCTAAGTTCAGGGGACATAAAAATAAAAGTGAAAGGGACCCTGACCTCAAGGAGCTTACATTCTAATGGGGAAGACAGCATGTACATATGTAAAAGGGTCACCCTTGACAGTTTGCTTGTCTAGGACATGAATAAGTCTGACTCTGGGTTCTAAGAGAAGCATTTACTGAATTGAATCTGCCTGAGAGTTGTTTTGATACATCAATCATTTATTCAAATATGACAGGCCATGGAACTTTGGACCATATGGAAAACAAAGCCTGCTTTACTGATGTGAGTATGAAGAACTGAAGAATTCTAGAACTTTGAGATTCTAGAATGGGAAAGCTATGGACACCACAACTGTTCTATAATTAATAGAACAAATACAATTTACTTGACTATACATGGAATTTGGTTACTAACCATAAGTTAAGGTGGCATAATTTGTAGAGATGACCTAGTTTTGGAACCAAGAAAGTTCAGAAGAACAGAGAAAAATAAAAGAGTAGATATGATAACTATGTTAAAGAGAACAGCCCCCACAACCCCTTATTTGTTGCCATGCAAATTATGTTCCTGGTGAGATGACTAGAGTGTCCTCTACTGCCACCTGCTGCTGAGAAGAAATAGAGATATTATACTCTATGCTCTTCATTGCAACTACAGCGGAGAAGATAACTAATAAAAAAAAATTATTATGATTTGTTGGTGATGAATCGATGAAGAAAAGACAGAAGTTACTTCTCTGCATTGCATCTTGTTGATGCCTGTTGAGAGACGGAAAAGAAAAAGAATCTTGCAAAGGAATACTTTGGAAAGGTGTTTGCCAATTTTAGGATAAAGATTGTTGCCTTTTTCTGAGAGCATAACACTGCTTCTGCTGGAACATTGAGTTAATGTTGCAGTTGTTTAGGAGCTGAGCTATGTGGGGGAGCAGTTTGGAAAAAGCATCAAAGAGGTAATCCAGCTGAGATGTAATGTGCACTGAGCTAGTATTCACACATAAAGAGAATCAGTACTTACAGAAGCTGAGCTTATCAAGAAACTTTTTATGGCCAGTTCCTGAGAGAGAAAGAGGATACCAAAGTTCACAGTTTCAGAACTGTCTGTTTCCCTGGCTTCCATACATGTGTGGTTTTACCTTGGAATTTCACGCACATGCCCATTCTCCCCATAGACACCATATACACTGGTTGGAGAATACTACTGAGGTTTATAGTTGGAGTTTCATGTAAATATATGTGTTTGTTTTACATTTTCAGTAAATATATTGTTTAAGATTAATTGACTATTAACAGTAGATTGCTTTCTTGAACTCTGCACTCTCAGGGAATATAACGACACATCAAATTACACTGATTTTCTTATCCACCTACATGGTATGCTGTATATTGGCAAGATGGCACCCTCTCTATACAATCATGCCCTTGGTGAAGTACTCATTCCAAGTAACTGCGGTCACGGTTGGTTTGGCAGGCACACTAAATTACCCAGGATGTAGTTAGGAGCATTTTCTCTCCATCCTCTTCTCCTATTTTACTCTGGAGACAGGGCTACCAAGACACATGGGAAAATTAGAGCAACATGTCATGGAAATTGCTATTTCTATTTTCAGTAATCATGTCTTACAATTGAAGTACCCAAAGTAATTCAACTAGTTTATAAAGTTAACCCATCTAAAATATTTTCTTTTTTAAAATTAAATAACTTAATGTGAATTGATACAACCATTCTGGAGAGCAATCTGGAACTATGCCCAAAGGGCTATAAATAATTGCATACCCTTTGACCCAGCAATACCACTGTTGGGATTATATCCCAAAGAGATCACAGAAGTGGGAAAAGGTCCCATATGTACAAAAATATTTATTGCAGCTCTCTTTGTGGTTGAAAAAACTGGAAATATAGGGGATGCCCATCAATTGGGGAATGGCTGAACAAGCAATGGAATACTATTGTGCTATAAGAAATGGGAAGGAGATTGACTTCATAATTACCTGGAGAGGCTTATACAAATTGATGCTAAGTGAGAAGAGCAGAACCAGGAAAAACTTGTACACAATCACAGACACATCATACATATGATGACCAA
>CM053592.1:56583880-56603210 GCA_028646515.1 Pseudochirops corinnae
GGGGGGGGGGGGGAAGGGAGGGAGAAAATCTGAAACTCAAGTGATTGTGGAACTGAATCTTGTAAACTAAAAGTAAATAAACAAGTCATTCAAAAAAAATTAAATAACTTAAAATTGCTACCTACTTTTGATTAAGAAAAAAAATTGAAATCCTGAAAACAAAGAATATGATAATAATATGGATCACTTCAGAAAATATGTTTTGCCAAATTGATATCTTAGTCAAAAATGCATGCCCCATTCATTTTTCTTCTTTTCTTTTGGAATTTCAGATAAGACTGATAACTTACCTCTTCAGATGTCTTTCAATATTGCTCTCTAAAAGATGACTTAGAAGCTGCAGTGGCTAGAGTGCTAGGCTTGGAGTCAGAAAAATCTAATTCAAATTCAGTCTCAGAGACTTACTAGCTGTGGGACCCTGTACAAATCAATTAACTTCTGTCTATTTCAGTGTCTTCATTTGTAAAATTAGGCTAATAATAGTACCTACCTCTTATAGTTGTGAGGATAAAATGAGATATTTGTAAGAAATTGTGCAAACCTTAAAGTTTTCTAGAAATGCTAGCTAGTATTATTAATATAATCAATTACAAAAACAAAGTGGCTAAAATGTTCATACACTTTGACTCAGAGATATCACTGCTAAGCATATACCATAAGGAGGTCATAGAAAAAAGGCTGTCACACACGCTCTCTCTCGTGCATGCACTCTTTCTTTCTCCACATATATGTATAAATACACACACACATACACACACACACACACACACACACACCCTAAAATATCTATAGAAGCATTTTTTTGTGTGGGGTAACAAAGAACTGGAAACAAAGTAGATATCTGTTGATCAAGGAATGACTAAACAAATTGTGATACACAATATAATGGGATAGTAATTACCATGCTTTAAAAAATAATAAATAGAGTGAAAACAGAGAAGCATGGAAAGACTTACATTAACCAATGAGAAATGAAATAAGCAGAATCAAAGATATAATGTGCAGTTACTGCAACAATGTAAATGGGAAGAACAATAACACAAAATAAACAAAAATGAATAATGCAAAACTATAGAAAATAAACATAGCCCCAAAGTAGAGATATGAAAAGACACTATCTTTATCTCCATTGCAGATGTGTGGGTGGGGTAGGGCACAGATGTATGCCATTGCATACTATGTTAGATTTTTCTCAATGCTTGATAAATTTTGCTAAGGTTTTTCCTCTTTTTCTTAAAATAATTCTTTATTATTATATAACTATCAGGGAAGGGGAGGATGAATATCAGGAAAAGGGGAGAATTTGGGCAATGTAAAAGCAAAGGACATCTTTAAAAGTTTAATTTAAAAAATTACCATTCAAACCACAAATTGTTATTACTTCAAGTGTTTAGATGTTACCTTCTTCCCCCTTCCCACAAGGGGAAGGAAAATGGAGATAAAGTGAGGTTGTGTTTATATTTAAACTGATAACAAAATCATTAACTGGTTTTTACCAATGGGTGGTCTTTCATGTGGTTTATTTGGAAGTGAAAACAATGCTGCTGGTCATGAAGTTTATTTATTCTTGTCGTGGCTGGTAGAAACGCTTCCAAATGGACTAGTTAGATGTGATGACCTCTAAGGTCTCTTTTAATTATAAAACTCTTCATAATTCCATGAAGTAAGGTGAAGCTTTCTCTCTCTCTTTCCTCATCCCTCTCACTCTTTTCTCTTTCTGTCTGTTTCTCTCTTTCTCAATCTGTCTCTTTCTCTAATACACACACATGCATACATATGTTAAACATATGTATGTTTAGCTTTATATGTTAAAGTCCTGAAATAAGCTAGTCTTTATAGTTTGGGAATTTTCACCTAAATAAAATTTGTAGATGGAATACTTTCAATGTTCAGGCTTTATTGATTTTTATGATTGTGTCCCTATGAGTTTGATGCCATTCTGTAGATTTCATCAAGATCTAACAATTCCATTCTGTAAGAATGGGGGATGGACTGGAATTGGATTTGGGAAACTAAATTCTAGACTTCTTCTCTCATCTCATTTATAAGCCTGCAGAAGGTCCCAGAATCACAGAAGCTCAGAAACAAAGGCACCTCAGAGCCATCTTGACCACAGCTAGGCAATAATCCTCTGTATAATATCTCCATTAACATAAATGGTCTTGCAGCTTTTGCGCAATGGCTTCTAAGCTATTGAATAATAGCAAACATTTAATAATAAGTCACATATATATGTTGTAATTTATGTTTTTCAAAGTAGACTTTCATCATGGAAATTTTGTGCCTAGAACAGTGGTTATTAAGCTATACATAAGGATCCCTGCAGGTCTCATATTGACTTAGTTTTAAAATGCAGTATTATCTATGTTTTATTGTATTTTGATCAATTTTGTTAAATATGTCCCATTTTTTTAATCTGGTTCAGGCCATGCTTGGGAGTGTTGTGAGCCTCATGTGTCCTTGGGATGCATGTCTGACATCTCTGAATTATACTAGCATCATCTCTATTTGCCAATGAAGAAGCTGAGGCTGAGGAGTTAAGTGGCTTTCCCATAGACAAATAATTAATTAGTAAAGGTGTTGGGATTCTAAAGGCATACAGGAAAAGAAAGTTTCCTTATACCCTGACTCCTGATTTTTATCTCTACACTGTGTAATTTTTTAAAGGTAGATTTTTCTCCTAAGTTTCATTATAATAAAACAGAAATGTTATGGTAACATACCTATGGAACTAAATGTGATATTGTAATGAATAACTAAAATCTTTGAAGTACTCAAATTACTAGAAACTCAAACCATACTATAGGTAAAATTATTCCTCCCATTCTCCTATGAAATGATTTGGTTTCACACAGCAGCTGAAAGGGAGATCTCTTACAAGACCGCCCTTAGTTTCTTTTCTTTAAAGAAGGTCACAATAGTGAGTGCAAACACACCACCAACAACACACAGTGATATCGAGCCCAGTTAGGAAAAGAAAATCAGTAAAATAGGTGTCGGTTCATTTTCTTGGTTTCATTTGGTTCTATTTCAGCCTCATCTGTGATTAATTGGCCTTTCATCATTTTTTACAATGGCTTCTGCAAGAATATCAGTCTCGAGGCATACAACATTGCTCGCACCCACTTCAAACGTCATTTAAAATCTCATTTATTATTTCATACTTGTGGTCTTGCTTAAAAGACAATGTTGTTGGAGCTGGGTCTCACATAGCTCCAGATCCCTGAGTAAGCAACAACGAAGGAGAGAGAGGAGAGAGATGGGGGCAGAGGGGAAGGAGAAAGACAAAGAAAATGAAGGATTCATAAAGAGACACAGAGAGAAACTGAGATGGACAGAGAGAGAAACTGCGAGAGAGGGAAGGAGAGAGTTTGTGGAGAACAGTGACAAAGAGATGGAGGAAAGAGAGACAGAGAAGTGAGGGAGAAAGGTAGGAAGGGGAGAGAGTGAGAGACAGAAATACAGGGAGAAAGAGATGTGAGAGAAAGGGAAGAAAGGGAAAGGGAGAAATGAGAGAGGAGAGAAAGAGGAAGGAGAGAGGAAAAAGTATGTGCATGTGTACAAAAGAAAAATGAACCAAAATTATTGTTTCTGTATGTGTGAGTGTGTCTGTATGTATTATATACAAGGGATGAAGGAGAGAGACATGAATTTGAATTAAAACTCTTATGGCTATCACAGTGCTAATGTAAAGGAAGAGAGACAATTCTGAAGGCATCCAGGAAAAGAAAGTTTCCATACACCTGAAACAGCTCAAACCGAGGCTCAGCAAGGTGTGAACATGGGAAGAACACTGCTGGTGTTTGTAAGGAGGGGCTGGATACTGTCTGCAGTAAAGGCAAATGAGGAGCACATTCTTTGGATTCAGTTGGACTTCGCTGAACGGCCTAAGTCTAAAAAGGAAAAAAAAGGTTCTCCGGATGCAACAAGTAAAATGAAAGGAGGGGATTTTGTGCAAGAATGGTTTTTGAACCCAAGCATCCCATGATGACAACATACTATTTAAAAATTAAAATAAGCCAAATAATACCCTAGTCCCTTCTGAAAATCTCTTGAAGAAATAGTGGTTATCAGCATGTGAGAGCTGCATCAGCAGCATCGTTGGTGCAGTTGACCTAAATTTTTGGATTCTAGAAATCAAGTCCTCTGGAGGTCAGATGCAAAGGCATTTATATGTTTTCAGGAAACCTCCTGTTTCACATAATTTCTAAAATTGAGGCTCTTTATCCATTATCTTAAGTGAAGAGAAAGTATACTGATCCAATTCACATTCTTTCATCCACCACCACCCCCAAAGAAAAAGAATACATAATCGCTCTCCGTCAAAATTAAAACAGAAACAATGGCCACGTGGACACTGGGTCTGGGCCTTGCTACTTGGGAAAAGATGACATCCTGACAATACACAGGGGGTGTAATAGATTGGAGTGACTTGGTAATTCTACTCCACCTTCTATTCTCTGCACACATTAGGGAAACATCTGCTCAGAACAGAAGAACAGCAGATGCCTAATAGGAAGGAGAGGGAGATGGGTGGGAGAATTTCATGGTCCTGGTGCAAACATGAATTCCATTTTTTTTTAAAAAGGAAACTAAAGGTCACACCTTCATAATTTCCATTCAGACCACATGTATGTTACAGGAAATTACTGAATTTACTCAGCATCAGTATATTGTAGCAAGGTCTTTGTATCAGAAAAGATGAAGCAACACATGTATGTATAGATATACACATATATACATATATCACAAATATTGTGTGTATAGAAATATATGTGTATTGCTTATTATTATTATTATTGGGTGCATAGGTGTATATATATGTGTGTTAGTTACATATACATGTGTGAGTAATATGTATATATGTACACATATACATATACATATATCCAAAAAGTATTACTGCAATTTTAAGCAGGTTTTAATAACAGAAATTGCACAACTTCTTACACAATTTACACAAGCCTCTTGGGACATTAAATATATATACATATACACATATGTATATATATATATATACATACATACACATACACAAATATTTATGTGTGTAAGGCAATAAAGCAATTTATTTTTTTTAAAAAGGAAAGCAGTGTGATATAGCACCGTAGTGTCAAATTTAAATGGAAACAGGGCCACAAATACATAAGGATCCCTACTGCTCACATATTCACTTAGAAAACCAACATATTGCCATCATCTATGTTCTATTGTATTTTTATTTATTTTGTTAAATATTTCCCAACTTCATTTTAAATAGTTCATTGCTTGGATTGCTGTGGTTGCAATCACAGCCCCTGGTGTATCAGAGGGCTAGCTTTGGAACAAGGGAGACCTGGGTTCAAGTGCCAACTCAGATACATATGGGCTGTGTGACAATGGGCCAATCACTTAACCTCTTAGTGCCCCCAGCTAACTCTTCTTAGGTCTGTAAGTGACAGACCTATTGCTGATCTGTATTCGTGGAAGGAGGGTGCCCATGAGGTCTGATCAATCAATAAGCATTTATTAAGAACCAACCTTGTGCTAGGGAGTATGTCAGATGCTCAAGATACAAAGATAAAAATGAAACAGTCCCTTCCCTTGATCCGCTTACATTCTATCAAGACAGGGACAAAAAATGTTTCAATCAAGCAATAGGCACTGAGTCTTCACAGTTGTGACTGAGGGGTTCGATCTTTACTATTGTCTTATTGACACTATTTCTTGTGTTCATTCTCCCCATTTCTTCCCTCTCCTCCTCATCCCCCCAATTGTTAACAGACATACAGCTTTAAGCTTCAATACACTTCATCCCCAAATCCTGTTCCTTAGGCAAAGGTGAATTAAAAAGGGGACTGGGATACAGTTTAGAGAATGAAGGATGGATGCTCTAGGACCTTTCCCTTAGGGAAGAAATCACCAATGGGAGGAGCCCTTGGGAGGCAAATCTGAAAACAGAGACTCTGGTTCAGACACATGCTGAATAAATTTTAGAACAATTTATGACTTAAAGAATAGTCTTTGCAAAGTACACTTGACTCAGCAAATGCTTACTTGACTTGTTGTAAGCATAACTCTTTGTGTGCTATTGTGATGTATACATAATTAAATTTTGAAAGACTAAAGCCAGTCTGATTCTGGAGCACCCAGACTTTTGTTTGTCTTTTAAGAAACATTATGAGCTTTCCCATTTTAAAAAGCAAGGTAATTCTATTTAAATGTATTGCAAATCTAATTGAATAAAAAATTATGGCTGGGAATTATTACTGTGAATAGTTTCTTTTATTTTTATGAATATTTTTGTTATTTTTATGGATAAATTTTATTTGAAAACGTCATGACTGTCCTCTAAAAAAATCCACCTTCAATCTGTAATAATGATAGCACCTCTCTCCCAGGGTTGTTGTGAAGATCAAAGGGGATAATATTTATAAAAGCATTTAGCCTAGAACCTGGCACATATTAGGTCCATTATAAATGTTTATTCCCATGATTCTTTTTTTCTTAATAGTTTTATCAAATAAATAAATAACCCTATGGATAGGTCATTGATTTTTTTTTTTACCTTATCTTTCCAAAGAAAGATGCTTCCACGATAATATCTGAGAGGCCAGCTTAGCTGGGCACACTGCTACCACACAAGCCACAGGACAATAGCTGGGTGCCCATCTGCTTCAATTTAGGGAGAAGTAAGCCCCAAAGTGGTTATAATCCAGAGTGAGGAAATAAGTGAAGTGTACTGAACAAGTGGTTATAACTCGTCTGCCAATTTAGGAACCAGGTCCCCCTGCAGGTGGGCTTCAAACAGGGATACTGAGACTGCATTTGGCTAGTCAAGTCAGTCAGATAACAGGTTTCTCTGATTTCCTCCCACTCCCATTTCTAGAAATGACCATTTTGGGGGCTGAACTGACTAGTGAAGTGCACAAAAAATCATACAATCACATGTGTTTGTAAACCAAAATCCTAATTCTCATGGTGACAATAAAGGGTTGCCCAGGTCTCAGCTAGACATACTCCTATCCCTTAAGATGACCTCTCAGAACCTGGCTATAAGTGACTTACATGTGAGATGCCTGATGACAAGGGGTGTGCTGGTAAATGTTTAACAATCCAGGGAGTGGAGGGGGGGATAAGGAAGGGGAGCCACCACAATAAAAATCTTAGATAAAGAGAAAGTGAGGCACAGAGTTCCAAACACAATCGATTCATTAACAAGGCTAGCAACTTCAAACAATTAAGGACTCAAAGCTCCTTGGTAACCAAGGACAAACTGAGGGGTGTAAAGAGAATATTTTTATAGTTGATAAAGAGGAATCAAAAGTTATTGAATCTTAAGTAACATGTTTTGATTGATTTCTGAATCAATCAATCAATTGATTGAATGAGGAATTTTCGTGATTTGCAATATCGAGCTGCTGAGCATGTCATGGGCATGACAATCACCAAACTGTAAAGACTCCTTCTAACTGATTGGTTATAGCATTACAAAAATGATAACAAAGGGGATAATTGACATCATGAAATTATCGAGCTAACTGAAAGGAAAGGAAATAAGAGAAAATATGGAATTTAACCTTAAAGAATAGGGAACTTTCACTCACACCAAATGGGGAACTGGCTATGCCAGCTTAGCTCTGCAGAAATAGGGAATTTGTTCCTTTACTACATCAACTATAAATCTGTTGATCCAAAAGCTACCTTATAATCTAAAATAAATCAATAGGATAATCAGCACTAACTTAATTAGCAATTGTTTCTTTAGTGGCGGCTGCGTGGCCCAGTGAATAGAGCACCAGCCCTCTAGTCAGGAGGACCTGAGTTCTAATCCAACCTCAGACACTTAATGCTTACTAGCTGGGTGACCTTGGGCAAGTCACTTAACCCAATTTACCCTGCCTCCCCCCTCCAAAAAAAGACCAAAAAAAATTGTTTCTTTCAGGGAGGAGGAGAATGTATGCACACTTATTTTTTAGCTGAACTGAATTATTAATACTTTCTTAAGTCTAGACAAACAAGAAAAGAATATATCAAGCCCTGTTTTATAGTGATTGCTCATTTCTCATATGTAAATGTTCTTAATGAAAATTTATTAATGGCTTTTCCCAAGCCTGTTTAAAGAGTTACAGCACATCTCTGTTGAGAACTATTTCTTGGGGCCTTAATAGTAATTAGGTGGTGAAGTAGAGGACTCCAGGCCTGAAGTCAGAGGCAAAAAACAAACCTCAGTTCAAATCTGACCTCAGACATTTACTAGTTGTGTGTCCCTGGATGAGTCACTTTATCCTGTTTGCCTCCATTTTCTCACCTGTAAAGTAGTAATAATAACTACTCTCAGAGTTGTCTTGAGGATCATCAAGTGAGACAATAATTGTTAAAGCTCTTAGTACAGTGCTCAACCCATAGTAAGCTCTATATAAGTGTTAGTTCTTCTATAATTCCCACATACATAGGCTATTATACATAGGCTGATATACTATTTAGAATCAAAATCTTATAAAAGTGAATGATGAAAACTAAAAAATAATTTTTTTTAAAAGAAGTACTGATGGATAATCTGTAATTGATGGGTACCATTCAGTTGCAGTACCAGGAGTTTCTGTCATTGGTCACCTTGGCTACCCTGAAGCACACAAACATGCACTGGAAGCATCTTCTCTCTTCTAAACCCAGGGAGAGAAATTATGAAGATGCTCCTTGCCAGATACATACTATTTTTCAATGAACTTTCCTAACTTCATAATACAAAATCACAAATGAAGGTTCTTCTTCTAAACAGAGACTAATTTTCCTCTGCATTTCAAAATTTAGCACAAAATTGCTATGTGGATCTAATAAGATAATGTATGTAAAAGTGCTTTGCAAATCTTAATACATGATATAAATGTTAGCCATTATTTTTATTATTACTAATGTTAATATCCAATCTCTGGGATCCAGTCATCTTTAAAAAAATGAAATTAAAGATATTTCTCGGCACTTAACCAACTATAATTGTGTCCCCTCCAGCCCTAGAAGAATTGGACTGTCCTTTTTGCTTACAGAAAAGACATTTTTCATTTTTTGTCTTCTCTTGAATACTTACTTGACAGTGGTCCTTAGCAAGAAAACTGTCATCTTTTAGAAGTTAAAAATCAACAGGCTTTTCCGCTTTAATCTTAATTCATTCCTTTGATCTTTAGGGACAAAATGTATTTAAATTCTATTCCCCATGGAGGCCTTGTTACAATATCCAGGCTTCCTATGCTCCACTATATTTTCTTGAGTTTATTGCCTTTTGCTGCAAAAGAGTGAACATATTACATTTTAAGGAATCGCTAAAGGAAGTTCATGTTTCGATAGTATTAACTGTAACAGTGTGATGGCAAACAAAAAAGAAAAGTCTCAGAAAACTAAAGAATAACAGTCAATCTGCCTGGTTTTATATCTGAATGATTTCACAGAATCATATTGAGCAAAACAAACAAGTTGCTCAGTTGTGTTTTGGGTAGGTTTGTTGGTTTTTTGATTCAACTCACGGATAAGAAAGAAGTTTCTGTTAGAAGATGCTCAGAACATAGGCAGTAAATCTTTTTCAGTCAGTTATGTGAAAACAATTCTACCTTATTCTTTATAAAACATGTGGTTTTGAAAGAATGGTTTATATTTTTTACAGCTTTAATGATCAATTTTGCAGCAGTTAATTAGGATCTTATATTTCAAGTTGGAAGGGACCTAAGAAGTCATCTAGTCCAACTCCTCATGTTACATGGTGGGATAAAGAGATTAAGAGACATAGTCAGGGGGGATTGATTGGTTTGCCAGGATATTGCCTTTGGGGTACATAGTGGAAAATATAGGGGTGTTCATTGGCATGATTCTTGATTGGGTTTCAAGGACTGAGATTATTCTTGCCATGAGTGGATAAGATGTTTGGAAAGAGAAGGATATGGAAGGAGCTGAAAGACAGTGGTAGAATATCAATTGTCTCTGATAATAGACTTTCACAATCCAACTAGGGCTATGAGAGAGCTCTTATATGGCTCCTGTAGAGATATGCTTTCTCATACAGCCCAAGAGAGGAGTATATTGTCAATATTCCTAAACCCCAATATCCCATGTAGAAGAAGGAGGAAATCTACATTTTCTAGGCAGTATGACTCAAAAATCTAGCCTAATAGTAGAGAAAGGAGCTAGTTCTCTTAGGCAGTGCCAGCCTTGGGGGCTGTCTTAAGAATAAGAGTTTGGAGAACAAACAACTAAAACTGAACAGCATACCTCCTGGAGAAAACGGAGGAAGACTCATGTGCCTTGCAGCTGAAGGAACAGTAGCAATGAGATTAAAGCTGTGACACTGAAGGGATCTTACCACCTCCCTGCCATTACCAGGAGAAAAATAGAAAGCACAAATGCGAAGAAAAAGCAGTTGCCTACTAGGTGTGTTTACCTTCCAGGGAAAGTCCAAATCACGGAAAACATTTATGTGTCTGGAAGAGACTGTGTAAGATACAGTGTGAAAGTTGGGGATTCACTGGAATATCAGAGTATTGTCCAACTGCCAACCCTGAGTTCAGTTCCAACTGAGAGGAACTACTTTTGGGGGGTTTTTTGTGTGTTCTGTGTCAGTTCATGGGATCCTATGAATCCTTTTCATCTTTTGCATTTTTCTATAGGGATGGAAAAAGTCTGTTCTATGTCTGATATGCTTTTATTACCTAGAATGATGGCAACAAGACTGAATACCTCCGTTACCCATCTCAGTTGGAAACTTAGACATAAGTATATTTAGAGATATCCTATAGTAATTAGGGGGAGGAGGAGTAAAAGAAAGGGGAACATAAGCCAAAGAAAAAATAATGATCCTTTCAGATCAGCCCCCCAAATTGGAAAACTGATCTACGAGCACACGAAGAGTACTTAAATAGGGACATATGTGGCTAGGACAAATGTATGGTTGAAACAACTCAATCTCTGACAGTGCAGAGACACTAATTTGCTCAAATGATGTGTTAAGCATCTTTTGTCCCCTCCGATCAACTGAGGTAAGAAGTGCCATATAAGGGAGGATTAAGCTCTTTTAGTCCAAGTAACAAGAACAGTCCTAAGACCATGACAATAGCATCCAGACAAGTAGAGAACAAAAAACTCACAGGTTTGAATTTTTCCTATTCTTATGACTAACACTCTCTCTGATTTCCCTGGTCCCAGGCATCCATTTGACTTGGAGCTAGAGAATTTCTTTTATCTGCTATCAAATCCATGATTGCCAGGCTGTATCTCCTCAAACTATTTTGGAAACTTAATGCAAGAAAATTGTAAAGGAAACATGTGGGGCTGAGCTCATAAGAAGCTCTTAAGCCACTCTCCCACACATAATGTCCCTGTTAGCAATGAAAATCTCGGGGGCAAAAAGGAGAAAAGGCCGGTGACCCCATATCTAACTCAACTTTAGATCTTCTGTTCAAAGTTTCGGCCTTTATTATTCATACTTTCCTAGCAACAAAACCATTGCTTTGTTTACTGTTCCTTCCAGTGCCAAACATGATTGGTCTACCTACAATAATAATAATTCATATCTGAACACCATAAGGCATGGAAAATAAAGGAAAGGAGGAAGAATGGAGAAAGTCGTGCACTGATCCTGAGGTTCTAATGAGAAATCTGGTATGTTTCTCCCCTAAGGTTTCTGTGGCACATGGATAGGTGTGGAAAAATCACCAGATTTGGATCCAGAAGACCTAATTCTTATCTTGAAATTGTTACCTTACCATGCAACTTACCAGGGGATAGTCACTTCTCTAAAATAAAGTGACTAGATAATCTCTAAGGATCTTTCCAATCCTAAATCTATGATTTTATGATCACTAAAGTAAAAGAATCAAAGATCTTGTGAAGACAAAAAGCTGGGTTGCTAGCCTGTAGAGTGATGAATTGGCAAAGAGCTAAAGCCCACTTTAATTAAAATGGATTTTTTAAAAATGAAGCATCTAAACCCAATGCAATTATTATACTTAAAATTCTTTTTGACTGATCTCCAGACCTACATCATTATACTTAATTTTTTTTATAGATCTCCAGACCTAGACCCTTAAAAAGTTATATTACAGAGAAACATTAAATAATTTGATAAGTAAGAAATTAATCAAAACTTCCCTTTGTACTTTTACTCCCAAGAATTCCCAAGACTGTACATTATCTTTATACTTTCTATTAAAAGAATCCATTTTTTTTCATGATTTATCAGCAGGATCCATGACAGTATCCAGTTTCTCTGTACTGAACTTGTCCTCAAGTGACTTCCAAATCAAGTGAATTGGCAGCACTGTAGGAAGTTGCATTTACAGATCTAGTAACCAAAAAGAAAAAGTTCCCACTAACTTCAGTTAAACTGACTGATGCGGTATATCTTCATGGAGAAACCTTTAGAAAGCTAGATATTTCAGGGTTCTAGCCAGTCGTACTATCTAATGTAAGTACCGTTACATGACAGCCAATATTTATATAGCACTCCACAGTTTATACCATGCTCAAAGCAAACCTGCAAGGTTTATGGGGCAATTACCACTGTCTCCATTATACAGAGGAAGAAACTGTACCTCAGAAAGTTTCAGGGACTTGCCAGCACTTTCGGTTGTCAGTTTCATTTCAAATTCTGGTTGGAATGGATCTTTGAGACATTCTGCTGTTGTTACATGGAGATGGACCCAAGTTTGTTAAATATCAGCAGGCTTAAAAATGAAAATAATGTTTCCTTCCTTTTCCATCCCCACCTGCAAACCAGAGAAGTAGATATCTTTTAATAATAATATCAGATATCTTTCAGTAATAATTTCTCACATTTCAAAGGTAGTTTGAGAGTTTTTGGAGTTCCTTCACATCTATGAATTCAATTGATATTTCTTTTTTTTTTTCCTGAGGGGAGAAGGCAAAGCAATTGGGGTAAAGTGACTTGCCCAAGGTCACACAGCTAGTTAAGTGTCAAATGTCTGAGGCCAGATTTGAACTCAGGTCCTTCTGACTCCAGGGCCAGTGCTTTATTGCACCACCTAATTGCCCATTCATTTGATATTTCAAAGAAGCCTGTGAAATAGGAATTCAGTTCAATGATGTATTAGTCTGCTACTTCTATGTCTAGATGTTGGGGATGTAGAGACAAGATCACATAGCTTCTGCATTCAAGAACTGTACATGCTACCAAAGGGAAGCAACTTGTTGGGAAGCAGTGTGATATTATGGAAATAAATAATTATATTTGAATGTGTATATTCAACTATATACATATACATACTATATATGTATAATAGTACACATAATATATAGTTGAACTTTGAGCTTCTAGGCATGAGTACCAAGTGGTATAGTAGATAGAACGCCAGGCCTAGAATTGGGAAGATCTTAGTTCAGATCTGGTCCCAGATACTTGCTAGCTGTGTGACCCTGGGTAAGTCACTTAACCCTAGTGTTCCTCAGTTTGTCACCTGTAAAAATGGAGAAGGAAATGGCAAACCTGGCTAGTAGCTTTGCCAAGGAAACCCTATGGATAGAGTCCATGGGGTCATATAGGGACATAACTGAAGAACAAGACGTGAGTACCAATTCCAGCTCAGTCACTGTAATGGTAATGGGAATTTGAAGATCTTCCCTGTCCCTTAATAGGCTGAATGTAATTACATGAAACCTGTGGTGGGAGGAGTTTCCTGAACAGATAGAGCAGGAAGGGTGGAGCAGAACTGAGAGGAAACTGGGAGTCACCGCAGTTAGTTTCAGAGGGAGAGAGAGGATGTATTAAGGTGTGTTAACTTCTTTGTTGCTACATTGGATTTGTTTTTTTTGTTGTTGGGATTTGGCTTCCTGGTATCTGAATAAATGCTTTGTTTCTGTCTTCTATATGGAGAGTCTGTTATATTTTGTGATTCATAACTGTGAGAGCATATTTGTAGTCACCGTCGGCAAGTCACTTTTTATATTAACCAATATGGACCTCTGTCAGCTTATTTATAAAATGAGGTCAGTGAACTAGGTCAGTGAACTAGGTGACCTCTAAGGTCCCTTCCAACTCTCAGTTTATGATCCAATGATAGCCCAAGGAAAATTGAAGAGTGAAATAATAACCATAACTAGGACTTATGTAGCACTTTAAGGTTTGCAAAGCACTTTGCATATGTTAATTTAACATGAAAATCTTGTGAGGTGGGTGCTATTATTATCGTCATTTGACAGATGAAGAAACTTGACTCCAAAAAAGGTTAAATGACTTGCCCAGCTCATAAATATCTGTGGCAGGATTTGAACTCAGGTCTTTCTGAAGGAAGTTGGTTCACAAAGAGTTCCCCAACTGCCTTCTAGTTGTCCTCACACTCTTAACGTTCTCCTGCAAATATTTTTGTGTGTGACACAGCTTTGAAAAATCTGTTTCCACTCAGGCCCAATTACCTGGGGAGGAATCACCTCCTTTCCAATTAAAGACAATTTTCTCTTTCTATTGATTCCAAAGCATCATCGATTTTGCCATAGTACTTATTGTGAAAATGTGAATGTGTTTAAATGGAATCGATATGTCAGGGAACATTTTAGGCATCACTCAGATTTTAAGTTTGCTTAGCTTCAATTTCTTCCAGGAGAAATATCCAGAATGCAGGAAATAGCAAAACTTCACAACAACACCAGATACCCATTTCCACAAGCAAATTTCGAGTCTTTGTCAAAAGTAAAGAAACATGTTTATCATATATCTTCTAATGCAATAGTAGCTGTGGATAGAGAAGTGCTGGTCCACACCACCCCCTTCCACCATGCCCAGTTTGTGAGAGATTTTGCCAGTCTAAGCCAGAAGGAACTGGGGCTCAGCAATTGCCACAGGATTTGGAGAGTTCAAGGACTCTTCCACTAACTATTGTAGTACTTATATATATATATATATATATAACTGTGCCACCATTTTTATTTTTTTATTAGGCTGCTAACTTTTTATGTTACTGATGAAGTGTTTGATCGTTGTGCCTCTAACCCCATTTTCGCTATAAGCCTTGTGGCTTTTGTAAGATCATGCATTATCTCAGTGCTTTCTGGGAACATGTATGTCATGCTATAGCACAACTGACCATACTTCACCCTGCTACCTCCCACATGTGGCACACTTGAAGGGCCAAATACCACTTAACAGTTCCAATGGTCAAGCTTCTTGTAATTCAGGTGACATGGAGAGCAGAGCAAACGTAGCTGGCTGGGTGCATGTGCCCCCTCTCCCACTTTACTAACCCAAGAGAACGGTCTCAACACGAGCCCAGGCAGTCTGGACAGTGGCCAGAGCTGGAAGAGGTTAGCTTAGGCAAATGGCCAAATTATCATCTTTTCTAAGTTGTTGGGAAAATTCTCCCAAAGTGACCCAGGGCAAGAATCTGACCTTAGGTGACTTGTTCTCTTTTCATTTATTAGAGAAAATTTTATCCTTCTCATGATACCACTCACACACCAGACCAGAATGAGTCCCTTTCTATTCCTTGATGTACGTGTGTACATATACCTATATGGATTATGTATGTGTGTATATATGTACACACAAACATATAATTATAATAATATTTATATAGTGATTACTATGAGCTGGGTCCTGTACTAAGCACTTTACAATTCTTAACTCATTTGATCCTCACAACAACATTAGGAGGTAGGTGTTATTATTATCTTCATTTTACAGATGAAGAAACTGAGGTAGAGAGGTTAAGTGACTTGCCCAGTGTCACAAAGTGTGTAAGGCTGGAATTGAGCTCAGGTCTTCCTGATTCCAGGTCCAGTACTCTATCCACTGAGCCACCTAGCTCTCCAGGGGAGTATGTGTACATATTCAATGACATCAAGGTAAACTGCTTTGCCCTCACTCCCTGCTTTCTTGCAGAGCCCCTTAACTTCTATTTTAACTGCTTATAGATACTTGATTTGAAACTCTAACTTTATAGATAGAATGGTAAATATTTAAACATCAGAAGGAGCCCAGGGTTCCAAGTACTGGATCATAAATGGAGACTGGAACCCAAGAACACGATAAAGATTCAAGAGAAATAATAACATTCTTTAGGTGATACCATCCTCTAATGTCAAGGTCTGGCATGACTTTTTTCACACATGACATGTCTATACACACAGAGCAAAGGAAATTGAGGAAATATCCTGAAGAAAGCAAAGCAGATATTTTTCAAATATTCTATTTTCAAATCCGTCATTACTAGTCAAGCTCCAACATGAGTCCATTAAAGAGAAAAATTATAATCCCACCCTCACGGTTTCTATGTTTTCTTAAAAGGTAGACCATTAGCTCCTCCCATATCATTTACTTCTCACTGTGGATGTTCTAAAAGGCTCTGTCATAGGCCCTCTTCTCTACTCTCTCTTAGTAACCTCGTAAGTTTCTATGGGTTTAATTATCATTTCTAAGTAGATGCCTCACTGAGAATATCCAGCCCTAGCCTTGTTCCTGAATTTCAGCCTTACATCATCAATTTCTTATTAGATGTATCAAAATGGATGTCCCAGAGATATTTCAAACTCAAAGTGTCCAAAACTTTATCTCTCAAATCCTCCTCTTTCCAAAATTCCTTCTTTATGTTAAAGGTATCACCGTCCAATCTCCTGGGTTCATAACCATAGCATGATCCTCAACCACTTTCTCTCACCCCATACATTCAATTAATTCCCAAATCTTGCCCTTTCTACCTCTGTAACATTTCTCATGTCCAAAACCTTTTTCCTCATATAACTTAGTTTAATCCCTCATCACCTCCTGCTTGGATTATTACAGTAGCATCCTAATTGGTCTCTTTGTTTTCAAGTCCAAATTGTTGCCAAAGTAATTTTTCTTTAGATGTAGATCTAGCCGTGTTATTTCCACTCAATAAAATCTAATGCCTTTCTATTACCTTTAAGATAAAATTTAAACTCCATTTAGCTTTTAAAAACCTTCACAATCTTGACCTATTTTGCTAATTTCATTGTATACTCCCACAGACACCCTCCCTCCTCACTGACCCCCTCCACCACTTTGATACAGCCAATTTTTCACAATGAGACAAAAGATTTTAAAGAATTTCCTTCAGTTATCTAAATATTTCAGCAAAGATATTTTATTTGGAAGGGTCTGAATTATTTTGAAAACTCTCTCAATTCTCTTAATATGTAAAATTCTAGTCCATATCCTGGTCATGATCCTGAATTCTTGAGGTCTATGTCAGCAAGTACACACTCTGGTAGTTCCTACCAAGATGCAAAGGTTTCAAAGGTGGTCCCATTAATGACTTATTTACAAACCAGCCTACCTAAGTTAGAGAAGCTTATCACACTCTGGTGAGATCATAGGCCACAGCAACTCTCAAAGACCATCTATTAAGTCAGAGAGGGTTTGAGATCTGTGTCACTGGAAGAATCCCCATTAAAGAAACCACAAGTCCTTTAAATATCCAAGTATATATAAAGCCAGACTTAAAATGAATCATACAGTAACTTTAGAATTAAGAACTGTTTGATCCAGTGTTTTAAACTAATTTAATAACTAGATTTAGGTGGAAGAACCATTTTACTATTAAAATGATTTTTTAGAAACCAAGGTCAACTGAGAGGCAGTCTGGCAGGGGGCAAAGAGAGCTGTCCTTGGAATCAGAAATGAATGAATAAATGAAAAAAGCATATGTGTTTACTATGGGCCAGATACAGTGGTTAGCATCAGGGATACAATAAATTAAGCAAAACAAGATCTCAAGACACTTACATCTGAATAGGGAAAGACAACACAGGTAGGAAGCAGTGTCCAGAGAAGTCACAGGCATGGTGAGTAGAATCGGAGGGCATTTGACACATCCTTTCCATGGTAGTACGGGCATGTCAATTAGTTTAAAGAAAGTAAGGAAGTGGGAAGGAAAGAGGAGGAGAAAAATAAAGGGATGGATATAAGGAGATAAAATCTCTTGACGAAGGTCAAAGAATAGAAGTGAGAGGTCTAAGCTGGGGCTAAATATAGTAAGTATCTGTCCATGAGGAGCCCAGGGTCCCAAGGCTTTGAGTTGGGACTGTAGACTGTCACCCAAGGGCACAACATGAAGTTGGAGGGGAAGCATCATGTTGGGTCTGGATGAATTTTCACCAGTTAGAAGACCAGGGTACCAAGACTGGATGTAAGTCTCATCTCTGCCTCCTACTGGCCATTCTAAACAAGTCACCTCACACTCATCTTAGGCCACTACCTCTATCTAAAGCCATAATTCAATGCCATTTCAGGGCAAAAGAGGAAATAACAATGTCTCTAAGCATTGTTTCATTGTTCCTGAGGTCTACTTATGTCTCAGTTTCCTTTCAAGGCAAGCATTAAAGAGCATAGCAGATAAGGGAATTAATAAGTTTCAAAATTACAGTAAAGGCACAGTAAAGCCTTTGTGTATGCATGTGTGTATGAGCAGCTGAAGATGTGACTTCAGACCAGTTTGGGTGGCTATTAGACTCTAGTCAGCAAGTGAAGATACTAGTGCTAAAGTCCAGAGATATGGGAAAGCATAGTACCTGGCATATCATAAGCCCTTAATAAATATTATATAGTGGTCATTTGGTTAGAAACTAGGCACAGAAAAATGAGATAAGTCACATGACCCACCCTCAAGAAACTCACAGTCTAGCAAGAAAGAAAAGGCACATACACAAGAAATAATTACAGAAATTAGAATTTTACAGGGCCATAGGAATAGCATAAACAAAGTGCTACGAGAAATTAAAGAGAGAAGTTCCAAACTTGGGGGCAGACGATGATTAAAGCAGATAGAGACTTGGGAGTATTAATCCATCACAGGCAGAGGGGAAGGCTTAGAGAAAGGTATGGATGTAGGAGAAGTCAGCCTAAAAAGCATGGCAAGAGGTCCATTGCTTTAAGTGTTGAATGCATTAAAAAGAGAGAATTTGGAGGGCTTTGAATGCCAGGTTAAGACATTTAAATTTTATTGAGGGGGGGGCAGGGAAGGAGGAGTCACTAAAGGTGTCCCAGGATCAGATTATGTATTAGGAAGGTTACTCCACCACAGTATGTCAGATGAATTGGAACGAGAAAGAATGAAGCTATGTTGGTAATAGGAGAAAAAGGAGGGGGGGCACAGATAGAGTAACATGGATGGACAATTGGCCTCCCACTTGGGAGAGTCTGGCTCCAAGTGCTACATCAGACATCAACTAGTTACTGTTTTTAAAGCTTCAGACATTCCCCCACCCCCCACCCCAGTATAAATTAGGGTTGGCAAGTTGACAATCAGCATCCATGGGAGGAATTTCCAAACCAGGGTATTATAAGCTTTTTGTGGGGAAGACTATGAGTTTGATTAATTAGTTAACTGACTACTTA
>CM053592.1:56603710-56640741 GCA_028646515.1 Pseudochirops corinnae
AAAAAAAAAAAAAAGCAAAACCAGACATAAAAGAGAACGATAACGAGTTCAAACATAAACTCTTAAGGGACTGGTCTGAATAGGGGCCAGTACAGAACTTCCTTCCAGAATAAAAGCCCTCCCTTGTAACAAGTAAGTACAGTCATGTGTCCTCTAGTTTTGGGGGTATCAACTGTGTTTACTTTCCCATGTTACAGAGTTGAGTATTTGAATTCCTTTACTAGAGTACTCAAATGGTTGTAGATGCACAACAGGAGCAACTTTAAAGCCAGAACTGAATATTTGACATTTTCTTGAAAATTTATATGAAATTCTTCCTTAATATGTTTTGTTCTGAACTTGTAAGCACCAGATTAGATGAGTATTTTCATATACAAATCAGAACAGAATAAGAGGACTTATACAGGAATGATTTTTGTGGGACTCTACCTAGATGATGAGGTTTTTTTTCTCCTCCAAAATTAAAGATATTGGGCCAAACAAAGCATTTTTTTTTATTTTTACAGTGTTTTGTTGATTTTTTTTTTTTTACCAATTATCTCCTTCCCATAGGACATCTTTTTTTTTTTTTTTTTTTTGCTTTTGGGAAGGCAATTGGGGTTAAGGACTTGCCCAAGGTCACACAGCTAGGTTTCATGTTAAGTGTCTGAGGCTGGATTTTAACTCAGGTCCTCCTGACTCCAGGATGGGTGCTCTATTCACTGCGCCACCTAGCCACCCCCCTAGGACATCTCTTAAACAGTTAAGCAAAACCAGACAACACAGTGACCACATCTGATAGCATATTCAGTCATTCATATTTGCAATCTACCACCTTTTTACCAAGAGCAGGGCAATATTCTCTGGGACAAAGATTGGGCATTCTATTTATATTATGCCTTTTATGTGTTCTTTTCATCATTGTCATTGTGCATCTTGTTCTCTTCTTTCTTCACTCTGCATCAATTCATACAGATCTTTTAATTTTTCTCCAAATTCTTCATTTCTTCAGGTATAATAATATACCATTCCATTCATACATAGTCACAATTTGTTCATTCATTCCCTGATCTAGGAGGCCCCACTTTATTTGCAAGTTTCCATTATGATCATCAGATTAAAATTTTTATCACCTTTAAAAGGCATCTTCTTAATTATATAAAGCATATATACAAGACACCAAGCTTCATGCTCTCTCCTAAGATCCTCAGTTGTTGGGAATATTTCCAGTGACAGGAGGATCCTGAGGAAAAAAATGTGGGCCTTAAGAAAAAGACTTGAGGGTTTTGCTCTCCTGCAGTCTTAACATTTGTTTGTTGGGAACTATTTGGTTGGCTTCACTTCACGGCTTGGAATGTAACATTTTCCAGCTGACGTTATTAAAGGCAAAAAAATATATCATCATTAACTTGACAAATGATTCTGAACCCACCACTGCTGCTTGGGAATTTTTCCTTTTGACTATATTACTTAAGACAAATTTATGTACAAAATGAAGGATAAACCTAATCCATTTGACTGCAAGCATAAAAACTATAAACTTATACTTTTAAGGGGTTAGAAGAGACTATCATTGACTAAGACTTATGGATTCTTTAAGAAATAAAAAGATCTGGAGTCTCTATTTTTCATATCTATTAGCAGTGGTTAGAACTGACTTGAACATTCTTAAGGTCCAGTTTCCTCTACATAAATAGTATTTCATCTTCATGGCATGGAAAATGATTCAAGGTTCTATAAACCTAGGCTGGCAGAATTCAAGCTTGGTTCATTCCAGTGGAATGAGGAGAACATTAGGTTGAGGGCTTGAATCCTGTCTCTGTTTCTACCATCTGGGTGCATGGAGCATATCTCTTTACCTGCCTGGCCCTCAGTTTCCCTATCTATGAAATGAGGAGGTTGACCTAGGTGATTGATATGGTCCCTTCCAGATCTAAAATCATGACCTTAACAGGTGCTAAGAAGCAGTGAGAAGGACTTGGGTACAGAGCTTCTCTCTAAGTCAGGAAGACTTCAGTTCAAGTCTTGCCTTTGACAGCTACTGACTCCAAGATCCTGGGCACACTCTTCTCAGTGTCCTGGGTAGCTCCTTAAGACTGTAAACTGTTGAATTTATTATCTTTTTTTTTTAATGCAACTATACTTAAGAGACTTGTGGTTTTATGTATAATCCTCTTCTTCTGTGTCCATGGAAATGCTCCAGTTTGTTGATATCTATTAATTTTAGAATAACAAGCAAAAAATTTTAATTAAAAAAAACTACAGGTTGTAAAGCAGCAATTGTAAAGTCAGTTTGACTGCGTTAGAGAGATAACTGGATGAATTAGGAAGAACTGGTTTTCAATCCTAAGTTAAAGTAAACCAAGTCCTAAGTAAGAGAGCCAGATCATACATTCATATTCTTATAGTGTTGGAAGGATTACATGGTACTGTCTTTATAATAACTCTTTGAAGTTGGTTCATATGTTGTCATCCTAATTTTATAGGAAAGAGAGAGGAAGAAATCAGAGAGAAAAAGAAACTTCCCCAAGGTCACACAGTCACTGAATTACAGAACTCAGACCAGACCCCAAGTTCTTTGATCCCAGGATCAGTGTATCTTCCTTCACACCACACTGCTCTCCAGTAGCATATGTTGCCAGGCTTAAACAAAATTCCAACAAACCAAGTGTGGATTTTTTTTAAAATGACATTAAACACACCTCCTTAAGGGATTGCTATTATCAGTCCCATTTTACAGACCAGGAAACTGGGGCAGAGGTTAAGAGATTTGTCCAGACTTATACAGCAAAATATCTGAGGCCACATTTGAACTCAGGTCTTCCTGACTCCAGACCCAGACACCAGCTATTTTGACAGCTAGCTGTTCAATCCTGATGGCCCCAGTTGCTAGTTCATTCCCCACTGAAATTTGTACTTACTTTGAATTTATTTTGTAGGTATTTATCTGTGTATATGTTTTCATTCCTCTGGTTTCCCCACTCCTATAGACAACTGAATGTAAGCCTCTTGAAGGCAAGTACTAATTTGACTTTTTTTCTTTGTATCCCCAGTGCCTTAATGAATGATCCTTGACTGAGTAAATTAATGAATGAATGGCAACTCAAAGTGTTTGCAATTGATTTCAGCTACCCAAAGAGTGGCAAATAACAGACCAGGCAGATTTTAATTCTTTGATTTTCAGTATCTAGGCTATGTAGGATGGAGGCATAGATATAGGATGATCAGCACGTTAGTGAATCTCTCAGTTTGACATTAAAGACATGGGATACCCAGAAAACCTAAAATTGCTTACCAGAAGTCCATTTGTTTGCCAACATGTACGTATGGAGAAAGATTGCACATGGTGGTCTTATGTAGACTTGGCTTGAGCTGAGTACAGAATAGATAAAGAATGCTGGATTTAGACAATCCAAAACAATTTTCAGTTCCATGTTTTATTAAGATGGTGACAGTCATAGAGCCCAATTCCTGTTCTTTCCCACAGAATGGGAAAACAGAATCCTCACTGGGGGAGGTGGGGAGGAAAACGTCTGTAGGCCTGCAAGGACGAAAGGATGAGTTATGATTGAGTGAATAAGGATGGTTACCCAATATTTTAACTCCATGTGGAAAACAGACACAAAATTGAGACCAAAGTACATAATGTTTTTCCTTTTCAAACAGCTAAAGAAATATAGGGAATAGTTGTCATTAAACCTACTCCTAGACTAATTTTTAATTAGAGGAAAACCTCTCTTTATATGTGGAGCACTGAGAGTAGGAGGTCTGACCTTTATGTTTCTCCCTAAGGCTCCCAAGTCACAGCAACAGTTTACCCAAACAAAAAGGTCTTGCTCTTTCCCCATTCCCTAATCAGCCACAGCTATGGCCCTGAGGAGTTCCCTTCTCTCCTAAGCAAACTTATCCAAGTACCATAGGTGAAACCATACAATGCAGTAGAGCAATTGCTAAGAACTCATTTATGTTCCAAATCCATAGCTAGATGTCAGAAGAAATACAAAGTCTTAATAAGACATACATCGATAGCCCTTGTTTGCAGTCTATGATCTAGACAAGAAACCCACAAAGAAAGCTAGAAGACATACTCTTACTGCTAAATGTGTTACAGAGGGGAAAGTGCTAGGTGGTATTTGAAGGGTAAGATCTTTATCAACAAGAGGATCAGAGAATGTTTTATAGAGGAAGAGGCTGGGTTGGAATTCAATAAGGGAGAGGGCATTTCAGTAGAAATAGAACGTACACAGTGATGAGGCAATCACAGGGCGTGGTGGTGGGCAGAGTATATATATATGTATATATGTGTGTATACATACACAGACATATAGTACATGTGTGTATGTGTGTACATATACGCATACATGCTATATATACTTATATATGTGTATATATACACACATGCTATATATACTTATATATGTATATATATACACATACTATATATACTTATATGTATATAGACACACATGCTATATATACTTATATATGTATATATATACACACACATGCTATATATACTTACATATATGTATATATGCCTATACACACATACTGATAAATATGTTACTTTAAGAATTTAGAATAAATGAAGAGGAAGAGTATGAGATAAGATAATTTCTACCAATCTAGAAACCCTTTGAGTAAGGACCCAGTGACAATCTATCTATCTATCTATCTATCTATCTATCTATCTATCTATCTATCTTTTGTTCATGGACCAGCCTAGCTAAATTCTGAGAGATTCATCCTTAGAAAGCTGGTCCCTATATGGTAAACATTTTTTTTCCCTCCTGCAAATCAAGAAGGCAGTCTATAAAGATCTAAAAAATGAAGGAGTTTGGGATCTGCATCGGTTGGGAAAGTATACACGCCAAGGAAGGCATAAGTTCTTTTGAAGTATTAAACAATTCTCCATTTGACAAATGGAGAAACTAAGGCAAAGTATTTGGCCCAGAAACTCCCGCTTAAACCTAAGAGTGGCCTATATTCCCAAATGAATTAAAAGTTTTATGACAGTATTTCCTAAAGTAACAGATTTATCAGTGTATATATATTGTGTATATATAAATATATAGATATATACATATATATGGAGAGAGATTTATCAGTATTTGTGACCAAAAAAGACCCCAAAACCCAATTCCTCAAACATATAAGAGTACTTAACAGATTTTATACTTATGAAAAAGTCTTTCTCATCATGGGGTTATTATCAACATATTAGGTTATTAACATCATATATTCCCACAAAATAGAGAAATAAATTGAACATATCCATTAAACAACATGTAGTCATTTGGTCCATAAGCATCACTGAGAGGCAGTGGGATGAGAAAAATGGTGGACATGCAACCAGGAGAGACCTAGGTTCCCATCCTACCTCTTGCAGTTAGAAGTTGTGTGACCAGGGTTAGTCATTTAGTTTCTCTGGAGATCAATCTTCTCACCTGTAAAATTCTTGTGGATAATCACAGCATCTTCATCACAGGGGTGGTTAGGAGAATCATATGATCCTTTGTAAACTTTAATGTGCTACAGGAATATCAGCTATCATGATTATTATTGATGCTCCACATTTCACAAAGCATCCAAAGGTGTGGGGTTATAGTAATTGTAAAGCCCTTAGCACAGTGCCTCGCACACTGTATTATCTAAATGTTTGTCATTATTACTGAGGAATTAAGGTTCCATAGACCAGAATCCAATTTATAATACCATATGTTATAAATATAAGGCAGTCCGTAAGATCTAAAAGTGTGTGTGTGTATGTGTGTGTGTGCACACATGCACACGTGCATGGCCATGTGTCTTCTGCCAAGGCCACCCAGATTCCAAAAGAATATATACTCCTTTAGGGCAGAGACTGTTTCATTTTTGGTTTTGTCTTCCAAGCATCTAATACAGGGTCTGGCACAAAGTAGGTGTTTAATCAATGCTTGTTCATTGATCGATTGCCCCATTCTCTAGCTTTCTCCAGTCCTGTGGCATCTCTCTGGACATCTGCAATATTTCAGATATTATTAACAATGAATGAACAGTCCCATCTGCCAGTTCTTTCAATATCCCGGAATGTAATTTATTTGGGCTAGATGATCTGAATTTGTCAATATCGTTAGGTGCCCTCTTACTATCTCATTTATACCAAAACATTATTAATGGTATAAAAATTATTAATCAATCAATAATCATTTATTATGTACCTACTATGTACAAAGATCTAAAGATGCAAATACAAGGAAATGACACTTGCTCTCAAAGATCTTACATTCAAACAAGCACATGCATAAATATATACAGAATAAATACAAGAAGAATAAAAATTTTTATTTAAACATTAAGTATTTTTCAACATATTGATTGATTTTGTAGATGTTTTTCTTCTCTTTTTATTTTTAAAAATTAATTACATCATTTATGTCAAAAAGTAAAATGGAAAGTTTTACTAAAAAGTTAACATATGGAAGAATACAGTAGAAAATGGTTCTTTAGAAATGTTTACAGCTACAAATAATTTTATAATTGAAAATAACCTTCCCAAAGATTTAATTGTAAGAGCTATAATTCATCATTTGAAGCACCTGGAGACACAGTTTCAGAAATATTTCCCATCCAATTTTGATTCTAAAAAACTAAATTGGGTTCATAAATTATACTCAATTGAAATTTTAAAAATGTCATCTTCCATTTAAAGTTCAAGAAGAATTTCCTGAGTTACCAACTGACACAGGTTTAAAACTTGAGTATCCTTTAAAAAAATCATTAAAGGAATTTTGCTTGGGATTAGGACAGAATTTTCAACAATTTCTGAAATGACCCTAAACATACTCCTGCCATTTTGTACGATGTATGTATGTGAAGCAGCAATCTCAGCACTGATGTTGAAGATGCTCTGTGTCTTGCATTATCAAATATTCCATGAAAATGTAATTCTTTATGTAAAAATAAACAAGCACATCCATCTCATTGGTATGCAAATTGTCTTTTATCTTTAATGAATGGTAAAAATGATATGTATACAAAAGAATTGTTTTAAAATAAATTTATGATTTATTATCGGTTAAAAAATAAAAATAAAAATTCGTTACATGGCATGGCTCTCTGGCAGGGGGAGGGAGACATTTAAGTGCTATCAAAATAAAAGATATCAATAAAATTCATTCTTAAAAGAAAAAATAGAACAAACAAAGAGGTTAAATATAAGGTAGTTTGTGAGGGAGAATATTAGCAAAGGTTCCATAAAGAAGGCTTGAAATGCATCTTGAACAGAGAGATGTATTTTATGAGACAGAGGTGAAGAGAGAATTCATTCTAAGCACAAGGTGCAAAATTGAAATGGGAGATAGAATATGGTGAATGAGGAAGAGGGAAGTTTCCTCTTCTGTAAAATGGAAACCACAGTAAGATAGACAAACAAAACTGAAGTGAGGAAAATAGGTTTGAACCAAAATGTACACTCTGCATAGGAAGCAATTCATTCATCTGTTTGGTAATATGAGCTCACCAACAAAAAGAGGTTGAAATACAGCTGGCCCTTTAAAATTCTTTATTATAAGACATGTCTCTCAGGGTGGGGGAAGTTGTAGGGGGGATACAGAGGGAAATATGGGCCATATGAAATAAAAGATATGAATACAAATAAAAACAATCCTAAAGTTACCCCTCACACCCCCAGATGGGCAAAGATGACAAAAGATGGCCATAGTGTTGGAGAGGGTACGGAGAGATGTTACACTGATATGTTGTTGGTAGAGTCATAATAATATATTTACGATAATAATAATTCTACTTATTTATACAACAATATTTAATGTTATATAATATTAATGATAGCATATTTAAATAATGTATATATTTAGATTTAAAAAAAAGAAATATAGCTGGCCCTCCAGGCTCAGAGGGCCTCACCCCATCATGTATATGAGGGATAGATGCCAAGATATCTAAGAAACAGCCACAGAGTAGACTGAAGTGGACAGACTCTAAGCTACCTCTTTAATTCATTAGTCATAATTAGCTTTAACAAGGGTGAAGAACAATCTCAAGGAGGAGAGCCCACCTGTGGCATGCTGAGAAATAGCAAGTAGGAGGCAGATCAGTTGGTTTGACTGTGGCCAATGACGTGATGCCTCTTTGATAAGGACAGTTGAAACGTGAGAGATCAATGAGATGGAGCCACAAGACCAAAGGAATCCATCTCTATCTTTACACGTTGCAGAGAGGCCTGCTAATTGCTCATTGGTATTTTTAGCCCAATTTTCAATACACAGCATCCTAGACTGACAGCAGGAAGGAGCCCCAAAGGTCATTCAGTCTGATTTCTTCATTTTAAAGAGGAGGAAACAGAGCTTCAGAGACATGAAACTATTTGCCCTGTGTCACATAGGTAGCAGTAGAGTAGTAGTAGTAGTAGTAGTAGGAGTAGGAGGAGTAGTAGTAGTAGTAGTAGCAGTCAGAATTTGACCAATTTGAACCTAAGCCGCCTAACTACAAATTCACATCTCATTCTACTGTACCACACTGCTTCTCTCCTGGATAATCACACTCAGCTTTATCATCTTTGAAAGCAATGGACAACTAATGTGAAAACATAGCTCATTGGCCTTGAATTTGAAGAGAACACAATTAACTTACAAATGCCAGACTTCTAATTATCTACTGGACTTCTCCTGGTTGTGCCAGGAGGTGAGGGTTGGCATTCAATCATCCACACTCTCTTGCCAGTTTCTCCAGAGCCTGCCAACATGAAAGTAAGACCAGCTGTCAGGCTGAGTTTGTCCTACCCTTGTCTTATCTACTCCTGAAATCAGAGTTCCCAAATGCAAGGATTCTTTCTGCCTTTTGCTCTGGAAACTTCTCCCCTCCACACTGTCTCTGTGATTCCTCTGGGGTCTTATCTATAGTATAAAACGCTCTCATCCTTCATACTGAAAATGCTGGTTGGCCAGTCTCCAAAATAATAAATCATTAAGTGAAGCTACTTGTAAGCCCTAGTTCCGAGTGATTGCTGCAAGGATTTCTAAAGAACCTGCACAAGGAGCTTATTGTACGCATATACAAACAAATGACCCAATGCAATGGTTTCCAGCTATTTGCCAAGTTAAACTCCAGCTGGGACAGCTGTGTACATTTAAAATGATCCTTGGCACAACTGAGTAGTCCATAAATCAGCAGCAGCATACTTTCTTCCAATTAAGAGAGCTCAAAAAAAAAAAACCTAGAAATCGGGACGTGTCTAAGATGCGGATGACATCTTCCTACACCTCTAGATGCAAAAATAAACAAACAAAAATAAATACTCACTTAGGTAGACTCTCTTTTGGAGACACAACTTCCCTAACATTTCACACCTTGGCATAAAATATTGCTCTTAGAGCAGTCAATGGAATCCTTATAATGTGGTCAGTGACATGGGGACTCAACCTGAATCCACAAAGTCTTCAAGATGGGGAGACTAGTTATGCTTCTCAGTCTATCATGGTAAAAACAATTTCCTGGTGATATCTAAAAATGATGTCTGCCCTCTCTACAATATATTATCGGATCACAGGTTTTGAGTTGAAAAGACCATTCCAACTTCCTTGTTTTACAGATGGGGAAACCAAGGCCTAAAGAAGTGAAGCAACTTGTCTAAGGTCCCTTATACAGTAGGTGGCAGAGCATGAGTTCAAATCTAGGTTTCCTGACTCTGAATCCAGCGTATTTTCCCCTGTGCCCTGCTGCTTTCTATCTCCTCTCTCTGTTTCTATTCTCTAGTCCTGTTGTTATAGAACCAGTTCAGATTCTTATTACCTACAACTTGGGGCAATTTCAACACCTTTTAAGCTTGTCTTTTTTCTTCTAACCTCTCCTCTTTCCAATCTATCTTTCATACAGTTACCCAAGAAACTTTCTTAATTCACAGGTCTGATCATAACACTGACTAGCTCAAAGACCTTCAATTCCCTACACATTTAAAAAAAAAACCATACACACACACAACCCAATTCCTTAGCCCGGCATTCAAGTCTCTTCTCTGCCTCTATTATTCTGACATACTCTTTAATTTAAACTGCTTGTTATGCTATTCCCCATTCACATTCTGCCCTTTCCCATTCCCATGCCTTTACAAACTCTAAAATGGTTTTTTCCCAACTTCTTTGCCTATTTAGTTCTTCCTTCAAGACCCAGCTTGTGTCATTTCTGCCATTTAAAATTCTCTGAACCCTCCCATTACTAGACATGGGATCACAGAAATGAATGTGACCTCAAGGATCATCTAATCCAGCCCTTACCTCCCCAAGGAAGTACATGGCACTTTTGGAGAGCTCTAATTGTTAGGAAATTTTTCCTTAAAATGAGTCTAAATTTTCAACTTCCACTCATATTTCTTAGTTGAACTTTCTGTATAAAACAAAAGTAGCCTAACTGACCTGCCTCATAAAAGTCCTTCGGATTCTTGAAAACAGCTGTTATGAACCCTTTAGGTCTTCTCTTCTAAAGATTCAACATCCTCAATTCCTTCAAGCCATCCTCATAAGGCATGAACTCTTATGAGCTAACTATAACTAACGAATTAAAGAGGTAGCTTAGAGTCTGTCCACTTCAGTCTACTCTGTGGCTATTTCTTAGATATCTTGGCCTCTATCCCTCATATACATGATGAGGTGAGGCCTTTTGAGCCTGGAGGGCCAGCTGTATGTACACACATCCTGGTTCTTCTCATCTGGACTGGTCCAGTTCTTCAATGTCCTTATTAAAAAAAAGTGGTGTGGTGACCAGAACTGAATATAATGCTCAGGATGTGACTTAACTGAGGTAAAGTACAATGGTATATTACCTCCAAAGTCTTGGGCGCTACACCCTAATGCCTTTTTATTTGCCATATCGTGCAGCTGACTCATTGATACAGTTAACTATAAGCCCTAGATCTGTTTTAGATGCACCAATGCTGTTTCCTCACCTAACAGTTGTACAGCTGATTTTTAAAAATCCAAATGTATAATTTTACTCCTCAATCTAATTAAATTTCATCTTTTTAGATTAAGTTCATTGTTTTAAACTGTTAAGATTTTCTGAGTTCTGAATATGTCATTCAATATCTTAATAATATCTTCTTATTTTGTGTCATTGGTCAATTTGATAAATATGAATTCTATTAATTTGATAAGCTGTCTTCTATGCCAAAGTAATCACTCTCATCTTAAATCTTTGAAATCATTCTATTTGGACTTTCCCATATCTTTATTAGGATAATATTTATTATTTTTTATATTCATCTTATCTCCCCCTTAGATTAAAAGCCCCCCAAGAGAGAAACTGTGTTTTATTTCATCTTTGTATCCCCAGCACCTACCACAGGGCTTTGTACATAGTAAGTATTTAATGACTGTGAAGAAAATCGAATGCTAATCTTAAATGATATCTATCAAGTCACTGAAATGAACTAGGACAATAAAACAGGGTTCATTTTATTATCTGTGGTTAATCTATATAGATGGTCATACCAGCTAGACAACTGGTCCCATTGCTTTGGCCTCACTTCTGGTTTTCCTTAGTATATAACAGCAGCAATAACACTAACAACAATGGCGATTTATATTATGCTTTTAAGATGTATATAATGCTTTCCTCACAATAACCCGATTGTGTTGGGCATTCTCTTTCCCGTTAGGTAATGCTAGTATTATTTATATCCATTTTAACTAAAAGGAGAATTCATGAGGGAGAAGTTAACCTTGTATGACCTTGTCACACAACCAGAAAGTGTCAAAGTCAGAACATGATCTCAAATCTCTTGACTCTAAGACAAGTGTGAAGAAGGATAAGGCAATCCTGGAAAGGAAGATTAGAGTAGTATAAGTAATGGATTTGAATGCAAGGATAAGGAATTTATATTTTATTTGATAGATATAAAGAAGCCCCTGAAGGATTTTGAATAGAAAAATGAAAAGTTCCATAGTCATTGAGACTATTTTAGCATGAAGAACAGAAAAGTACATTAACTGACAAACTAATGAGATTGATTTTCTTCATAGTTTGTAATTATCTCTAAACAAAATTCCAAAAGAAAAATTTTTTTTTAGGTTTAAAGCAGTGTCATCATTTGTATAAGTATATAACCTCTCAAGTGGCCCTCTCTCTCAATCAAAAACACTGCATTCTTGGGTGTTTCCAAACAGTAATTAGTAGTAAAGGATGAAAAATTCAGTGCAAATAAAGATCAGTTCACATACTTTAAATACAGATCTATACACAAGGCTATAAGGTAAAGTTGCTAGTGCTGATGAAATTAATCTAGGAACCAGAAAAAAAAACTGTTTAAAAAATTAACAGAATAACTAAAAATTTGATATATGTGCTTGCTAAAAAGAAACTGTCAATGAGGGGGGAAAGGCAGCAAAACAGATATAAAAAATAAATAAGATGGCAATCTCCCAAAGAAGTCCTGATTTCTATGACCCTACTGAAAGTTGTTAATTTTTTGATTTGTTGTATTAAAATAAAGACATAAGGATTTGTTTTGCACCACACTCTATTACTCTATCATATCAAGTACAATTTTATGATTTGCTTCTGCAATAAAGGAAAGATACTACAAGTAAGAAGACAATAGTCCAGATGAGTAGTGATGAGGTCTTAAATGAGCATGGTTGAAATAGAAATGGTAAGGAAAGACAGAAAGTGATACACATACACATGTATTCCCAATACCAAAACCCATTGGTACAGCACTCTTTTCTTATTGGTGGAGATCAACGTCCCTTGTCTGTATGAAGAGCCAGGCAGAGTTAGTAAGAATGAGAAAGAAGAGGATTTCTTTAGTTCTCTTCAAGCTTTAAGTTTCTTCAGATGCTTCTGACTTCCAGAGAGAAGATGGAAGAGAACCACCCCACTTCAACTTGCCAAAGGAAAAGATTGAGAAGATATGAGAGGAGTTGACGGTCTCCATCATATCCCTACTGCTAGCCTACTACACTAAAGCTTTAAACAACTTCCTCTTGGGTGAGATCTAGGACTCTGTTCTTTCTCTCTAACATATATTACATGACAATGAATGATACTACTGCACATTTCTACAATTTGTACATTATGTACAACAAAATACCAAACAATGACTCAAATTCCAATAACCATACATGAGAGGTAGATCAAAGGGAAAGATTTCTACATTTCTATGGTTCATTTTCTTCAAAATTGTACCAGTTCTTCCACAAAATTTCTCTTGGGGCTACAAGCACAGACAGAATACTGGACAAGAGGGATCACTAGTCTGCCTCCAATATGGCACTTCTTAGATTTTTTTTTTTTTATTTTGCTCCTGAAAGGTAGATGAGTAGGTAAGTGAGAGATGGTTGAGAGGACTGTCTGGCCACTTCTCCAGTCATGGTCCTAATGATTTATAAATCTTTGGATTTATATTCTAGACTCTCTTACCTGTTCCTCACTTCCAGCCATCACTGGGGTAATAAAAATTGTGCCATCAGTAAAGTCTGTCTGTGGTGTTCCCAACAGATCTATTTTGCACCTTTTCCCAATTATTTTCATTGGCATTCTACTATTCTCCTGGAGACATCTAGAACTTTCATGCTTTCTTTCTTCTCCCTTATTGAAACATACTTTCAGGAAAGGATCTAAAATGCATCACATTTAGGAGTAAATGACTGATCAGAGTTTAGAAAATTCCTCTCAAGGTATATTTGCATTTTAACAGGCTGCCAAATCTAAAAGAATGCCTAGAATTTAAGGCATCATGCAATGTGAAGAGGAAGTATTTTGGGAGGCAAGAAAACTTCCTTGCCACTCCTGAAATCACACCATTCACTCCACCACCAGTTTTGCCTATGTGTAAGACTGGATCTGTTTAGCATCACTTAGCGACACTTATGTCAGCCATAGTCTCAGAGCTTCTCAGGAAATTTCTGGTACTCTAGCCACTAAGAGCTTGTGCCAGCCTTTTCTAAGGCCATTAGATAAAATAATTAAGTCCAATAATATTTATTTTTCAAGGGCTCCACAATTGTAATGTAGTTATTCTTGTTAGCATCCATGGGATGCCATTCAACACACTTTTCTGGCTCTGTTTCTAGGAAGAAAGACCTTTCTGGCTACGAATTCAAAGATTGTTTGGGGTCATATTTTATAAAAGTAGAAATAGAGACAAAAAGAAGCAAGTGCTTACCCCAGTCAATTTTGCTGTCAGATCTCTTGATTCCTGGGGGATTACCCATCCACATTGAGGCCAGGAAGGTCCGTTAGGTAAGCTCTCTAAACAATACCTTAGAGAGTCGCAAAAGAAGATAAGAATGTGGCCAATATTAGTATAGTTTCTCATCCTCTTTTGTCCTGTGGGACTCATTTGAATGCAGGGCTCTCTTTGAAGTTCAGGTGATGACTTTAGAGTTCAGTTGAGTTACATGAGATGAGAACAAGATGGGAAACAGTTGAAGGGCTTTGAAGAGAACAAAAAAGGTCCTGAATCCTCTGCCCCACAAAAAAGCCCACAGTATATCTGCCCTACTAGTGATCTTGAGCCCAGGAGATTACCTACAATTTAATCTCCGAATAGTTGCATATGTAGGCATGCATTTTCTTGAAAGGTTACATAAAAGCCATGTTTCCCAGCAGAAGCCGTTCTAATCTTGCTGACTAACAGATTTAACTTAAGTCAAAATTTTTCAACAAGCATTTTCAATTTAACAAATGATTATTAAAAATATTCTGTGTACAAGAGACTGTGCCAGGGGGAGGCAGATTTACAAAACAACAACACAGGGGCAGCTAGGTAGTACAGTAGATAGAGCACTGGCCCTGAAGTCTGGAGGACCTGAGTTCAAATCCTATCTCAATTAACTATGTGTCACTTAACCCTGATTGCCTCTAAACAACAGCACACATGAGGAGCTTACATCCTACTGGGGCATTCCAATATATAAACAGATAAGTAAATATGAGACAATTTGAAGTTGAAGAGAACCCTGACAGTTAGAGAGAATCAGAAAACATTTCTCCAGGAAGCTTTGAGTGTAGACACATGAAATGGACCCCTGCACATTGCTTATAGAGTTTACTGAGTTTGTCAAGCTATATGAGCTAGCTTTATAAGGACCCTAACTCGTGGATTAAAGCAATTAGGTGGTACTGTGGACAGAGTGTTGTGTCTCCAGACCTCAGACACTTTCTAGCTGTGTGACTCTGGGCAAGTCCCTTAACCATGTTTGCTTTAGTTTCCTCATGTGTAAAATGAGCTGGAGAAGGAAACAGCAAATCACTCCAGGACCTTTGCCAAGAAAATCCCAAATGTGGTCATGAAGAGTCAGACATGACTGAAAGGACACAACAAAAAAGCTCATGAAGTAACACATTAAGAAATTACTCTCCCTCACATATTACTCTGGTGAGATGGGATAGGTTTCCCTGAGGTATCCTTTCCTCCCACCCACAAAACATGGGGAAGCTTTAAGTAAGAGAAGATGATACTGCCCAAAACTTGCCCTACCCCAGCCTCAGTCAACAGGGAGTAGACTCAGGCCAAAGCTCCTTCTGGAACTTGATTGACTCCTGCTTCCCTGACACAGCTTCCTGATCATCTAAGGACTTTAATGTCCCAGGCACCCCTGGTCACAGCCCTCACACTGTGGATTTGTTAAGTACTAACAAATTGCTTTACCCTGCCCTGCTAAGCAGACCCATTTCCACCCACAGGGGAAGTGGGCCATGCAGAGAAGCTAAGTCCCCTGTGTCCTTCTCAAATATCCTTGCTGTGTTAGAGCAAAGTAAACCTTCTCCTGTGAAATGTTCAGTAACATGCCAGTGTCTCATGAAATCTGACTTAATAGAGAGTTCTGGCCTTGGAGTGGCCTCCTGTAACATAGAGCTTCTTAACCTGGGGCCATGGGACTATTTTAAAAATTGTGATAAATGCTTTCTAATATAATGAGTTTCCTTTGTAATGTAGTATAATTTATTTTATTCATTTAAAAATCACACTTCTGAGAAGGAATTAATAGGTTTCATCAGAATACTAAAGGAGTCGGTAACACAATAAAGGCTAAAATTTCTCTGCTCTTTGGGGTACATGTGAAAGAATCTGTCCTGTGTTGGGCTCAAATTGCTTAATTTACGTTTTGTTTGTCTTTTTAATTGTTTTAACTGTTTGCAAGGAGGTCTGACTCCTTTAAAAACTTTAAAAAATGTTGAGTTAGTGTTTCATTCAGCTGTTAAGAGAAGCTTGAGAGAAAATTAGGAACAGTCTTGGATAGATATGCTTTTTGCAGTGTGAAAAAACAGTTCAGGGGCGGCTAGGTGGTGCAGTAAATAGAACACCAGCCCTGGAGTCAGGACGACCTGAGTTCAAATTTGACCTCAGACACTTAACACTTACTAGCCACGTGATCTTGGGCAAGTCATTTAACCCCAACTGCCTTGCCTTCTCCCCTCCTAAAAGCAAAAACAAACAAACAAAAAAAACAGTTCAGATAAGAGGTGAAAGTGGTGGGGAAAAAATCCGAAGAATGAGAGCTGAGGGCTATGCTTAGTTGGTTGCTATAGAAGACAAAAAAGGAGAGAGGAGGAGCAGCTTTTATTAAGCCTCTATTATGTGCTATGCAGGACAACTAGATGATGCAGTGCATAGAGTACCTTACCAAGTTCAAATCTGGCCTTAGACATTTATTAACTGTGTGACCCTGGGCAAGTCACTTAACTCTGTTTGCCTTAGTTCCTTCATCTGTAAAATGAGCTAGAGAAGGAAAAGTCAAACCACTCCACGACCTTTGCCAAGAAAACACAAAAATAGGGTCAGTCGGACACAAGTGAAAACAGCAATATGCGCAACAACAAATGTGCCTGGCATTTATCAATATCTCATTTGACCCTCACACCAATACTGTGTGGTGGGTGCTGCTTTACAAGTTGAGGAAGCTGAAGCAGATGGAGAGAAACTCAGAGAAGGAGAATTTAACAGTCAGATAAGATACTGATGTTCTCTTCAGTAGTAACAATCGAGGCAGATCATAGTTGTAGAGGGATTTAAGGTTTACAAAGTAACATTTTTGAGAGGTAGGTGATTTCAAGCATCATTATCCCCATTTTACAGATGAGAAAACTGGGCTTCATCTCCAGAGAGTTAAATAATTTGACCCATAGTCCACCAAATAGTAAGTGGCAGAGCTAGGATTTAAACTCGGGTCTCTATTAGAAAAAGCACTAAGCTTAGGAGTCAGGAGATACAGCATCTCAGTTCAAATCTTGCTTCCAACATTTCCTAATAGAATGACCTTGGGCAAGTCCTTTTACTCTCACTGAGCCTGTTTCCCCAACCATAAAATGGATATAATAATACCATAGTGTATTGTCAAGATCAAGTGATATAATATATGTTTAATACCCCATCAGAACTCACTCCTGTGCTGAGTGAAAGCTTAAATGACAGAGAAGACAAAGGTTCCATCTTCCAAGCATTTTGGTTTATTAAGCAATGTATGACAAGAGCGTAACAAAGTAGGACTAGACCTGCTCAGCTTAGACCTGGACCCCAAATACAGGGGGAGACAGACCTCCACACATTAAAAAACAGCCAATCAAATAAGGCTGGCTAACCAATTAAAAGGAAATAATACAACAGCAGGTAGTCTGATCTCCAAACGGATGAAAGACCAGAGACCTTCCAAGCTGAGAGGGTGAAAGCAAACAGGCACAATTCCCTAAACTCAGAAGAAGAGGTGCCTCACTCCCCGCCTAAGTGTCCACAAACAATCAAAGGAACATAGAAACAACTGGTTGTTCCGCATGGGGCCAGCTCTCAGACAAGATATGTGGGTTGCCTGGTATGTATAATTGTGAAGAAGAAAAAATCCTAATCTTAGAATCTGACTGGGTTTCTGGTCAGGTTAACTCAAGTCCTTAGTTAAGGGTCTCCAAGCAGGTAAGAGTGGTCCATTTTCCCAGCCAAATAGGGCTGGGTTAAAACAGTGCAATAAGGTTTCCTCTCAATTCCCACAATTGAATAAAGTTTCTTACAAGACAGAATTTGGACTAGACTCATAAATGAATAGAAATAGAACTGAGCTAGCTCCAGAATTAAATCACAAGATAGAGTTAGTGTAATTTGCTATTCCCACAATTAACTACTTAATCTTAACCCTCTTACTCCTCCAACTTTCACTTCCACCGACAGGTTAGATCCCTAGATGAAAGGTTGCTTCTATTCTCAGAATTCTAGGGGAAATCTCACGTCTGGCTACATTTCTAAGCCCCCACCAATGTACTTCCCCTTAACAATCAGCTAAAGTTCTTTAGTAAAAGAACTTACTCAAATTCCATAGCAATAAAAGTAGTTTCAAAGCATTTTCTGAGCCTTGGGCTCAGTCTTCCACATATGTAGACAGAATTCAACCAAACAGGAAGAATGGGTAGTGTGGTATGCATGTAAGAAATACACATGGCCAAGACAACATGCAACTCTGGAACCACAGAGCCTTAATGTCCTTATTTCCTCTGGAGGGACTTTACAAAGTTTGCCATGGGTTCTGGTGTAGATGATGGGTGCTTTTTTGAGAAACAGTATTGGTATCTCAGCTGTAACGGGTCAATCTGCTGTTAGACTAGACCAAACAAGACAATCAGCTGGGAAGTTGACTCCTTACCTGACTAGAATGCTGCTGGGCTCGGCCAGGCAGTTCACGGCCATTTAGCAGCTATGGCTAAAGTGGGCCATGCAGATCACACATCCCCTGGGCTCTTCTCAGGGTACAGAGTCTCTGAAGATGCCCTGGGCTCCCTCTTTGATGGGCAGCTGCAGTTTTCAATCAATCAATCAGTATTTATTAAGTGCCTACTATGTTCCAGGCACCCCTTTCAGTCACTGTTTTAGTGGGTGTTATAGAGGGGGAAGGGGCAGGGAGTCCCAGCTAAAGTGTCATAGTGTTCTTTTTCAGAAGGGGCAATTTCTCTTAGTGTAGGACTGGCAGATTCCCCTCCTCTTTCATCTCTTCAGAGTCTCTGATATTCATCACCTCCAAATATGAGGTAGAAAAAGTCTAGCTCCTCTTAATTCCCAGTTCTTCTTGGTTTATTGGTGGATTCCCTCAGTGAGGGTCTTTAACTTTCTTTATGCTGACTATCTCAAGTATACTTCCCAGATTCTGGGTGGGTCTTAAGTCATACGATTGGCTAGGGACAAAGGTAGTGAAGTACTTTTTAGTACCCTTGGACAAGTTCATTAATTCTGGCTTTTTCACACTTGGTTGAATTATTTTGTCCCTTTCTAAGATATATAGTAGAATGCTTCCTCAGCATCTGAAAGGGCTTTACTTTTACATTTCAACATCTCTGTTAATGCCTCTTAAGTCCTCCCACTTTGTTGTTCAGACCTTCAAAGTACAGATCCTGGGAGGTGAAAGCCAATTGTTAAATTTTCAATATGAATGGTTATCCACAAAGGCTACAAATCAGGGCTTGATTTGTTGTTTTGTTGATTGTTAAAAAAGCAAAGGAGAAGATGTTAATGCACTTCCAGAAAACTGACTGTTAACCATTTACCAGCACACCACTGGCCACATATGTAAAACAGCTAGGTAGAGCAGTGGGTAAGAGAGTTGGACTTGGAGCTAAGAAAGACCTGAGCTCAAAATCTACCTCAGACATTTGTTGTCTGTGTGATCCTGGGCAATTTACTAACCTCTATTCGTCTTAGTTTCCTCGTCTATAAAATGAGGAGGTTATAACCTCATCTCACAGGTGACCTATCTCACAGGGTTGTTATTCAGATCAAATGAGATAACATATGGACAATGCTTTGCAAACCTTAAAGCTTAAATGTTATTATTATGATTATTATATGTGTAAAGTGGTTTTTTTTAACCTTAAGGTGCTATATAAGTATTAACTCTGATTACTATTATTATTATGCCACATTACCTTAACAAGCAAGTAGCACAGTATAATAGCAGGGTATAGAGGTAAAACAGGGAATAAAAAAGCAGAGAACCTATTCTAGTAGATTGGGGGCTTGAGCAACAGCATGAGTCAAAGTTATGAAAGGCTCAAACAATTGGGCTCCTCTGAAAGGTAAAGGTAAACAAAAGTCCAGAGTGCCATGAATCAGAGAGTTGACAGTTTCATTAGTGACCAGAAACAATGAAGTGAACTTCATCCCAGGGCAGAGCACTGTTTGCCTTTTGCTGGCCCAAAAGCACATAATCGCCATCAAGGATACAGTCAGAAGCCAAAAGTTCGTGCGTAGATAGTCCAGGGGAAAAGTATTAAAGTTATGGGAAAATCCAATTCAGTTCAACAAACAGTTATTGGATGTTGTATAGTTTGGATAGATATAAAGTTTAAATGAGACACAACACCTAATCTTCTGGGATTTATAATCTAGTAGAGCAGTGGTTCTCAACCTGTGGGTTGCGACCCCTTTGGGGATCAAACGACCCTTTCACAGGGATTACAGGAGTCTCCTAAGACCATTGGAAAACACATATTTCTGATGGTCTTAGGAACGGAGACCCTGCTCCTCTATCCGTCTCCAAGCAGGTCCACCCACATGCAGATATGCTCACATACAAGTATTAGAGGGTCACAGCATTAGGAAGATTGAGAACCACTGTAGTAGAGGGCTATGACTACATACAAATAATTTTACAAAATAGCTTCTTATACAATAATAATAAGTTATATTTATAAGTGTTTTAAGGTTTGCAAAGCACTTAATATTCATTTGAGCCACCTGGAACACCCTGTGAGATAAGTCTTAAGGGTATTATTATGCCCATTTTGCAGATGAGGAAACTGAGGCTGAGAGTGGTTAAATAGTTTGCGCGTGATCGCTCAGCTAGTAGGTGTCAGATGCATGATTTGAACCCACTCCAAAATCAGTATTCTTCTCTCTACGTCATGCTGCCACTCGAATAGAAAAAAGTATTCATTTGACCTTTAGTATAGCTGTTCCAACCATGGGTTATACCATGAAAGCCTCATAGGTTTTGTAAAGAGGAATAAGATAAATAAAGCGAACATTTAGAAGCCGAACCAGCCCACAGCTGAAATATGTGATCAGTATACCCTTTGCATAGGCGGCATTTTTCCTTTTCAACTCTTTTAAATGTTATTGTTTTTAAAAAGTAAATTTAATTAATTTGTTTTCCTGCATATGTTTTTAGAAACATTGGGGAGTGCTATAGCCTTATATTTTTTAGTTATTGAATGCCTAAAAAAGTTGAAACCGTTGTCCTTGCATTGTTCCTAATGAGACACCACTCAAAATCTGATTGACAGAGGTGAAGACAGAGCCCAGGAAGTAGAATCAAAACGCCCTCTTTAGGACAGGTCCACTATAATGCCCTTCACAAAGTAGAGGTCTAGGAAATAGTTGATTACTCGCATTGGATCGAGAGCTCTAAAACTTGAATTACAAAAAAAAGATGGAAAAGTCCCAAGGACTGGGAGGCGAAAAACAAAGGATGAACAGAAACATCATCCTGAAATTTTGCCTTAGAGGCTTTTGATTTGTTGATTAGATTAAGAGTTATGAAAAAAAATTGTTATCCTGGGAAGCAATCTTTCTTAGGTCTTGAAAAAAGTGACCATGGGAACCATCAAGCACATGTTATAGGGAGAGACTGGAGCTGTGGTTTCATTAGTTTGGAGCAGTGGTTCCCATTTAGTGGTTTTCAAACCCCTTAGGGGATCCAGATGATGGTTTGTGCTTTGTTGTTTAGTCATTTTTTAGTGGTGTCTGACTCTTCATGACCCCATTTAAGGTTTTCTTGGCATTTCCTTCTCCAGCTCATATTATAGATGAGGAACTGAAGCAAACAATGACTTGGCCAGGGTCACAGAACTAATAAGTCTCTGGAGGCTACATTTGAACACTTGAAGATGAGTCTTCCAGACTCCAATACTCAATTCACTGTGCCATCTAGCTGCACTGTGGTTCATGCTAAAAAAAACTCTTTAATGGCACCTTAAACAGTAAATGATTATAAAGAATATTATGAGTATTACCCTGGGAGTTCACACCATGTTGTTGTTGTTGTTAAAAGGAATTTGTGGAACAAAAATTTTGGGAACCATTTGTCTAGGGAATCCCAAGGTGAAGAAACTCCCTTTACTCATGCAGTTTGGCATCTCCTTTATAAGTTATAGTCTTAGGGAATTACTTAGAGCACAGAGATGTTAATCAACTTGCCCAGGGTCACACAGCCAGTGTATGTTAGAAGTGGTGTCTTCCAGGACAACTCTATCTACTACACTACACAGCCTCTTAGTTGTGACATACCCCTTTCAAAGAGAGGGGACAATGGGAAGTATGTGCCTCTTCTAGAAATCTGAAGGGTAGGGGGACTAAAAATAACTCCATATGAAAAGTTTTGAAATTCATTGAAATCAAGAGGACAGTAAACTCCTCAAAGATAATAAATGCTATAAACTTAGAAAAGCAAAATGCCAAGAGTTAGGCAAGCATAATAATTCATATCAGGAATAGTCTAAAGGGAAAAACAGATTCACAAAAATAAAAGAGTCAACTGAAAATACCATATATTATGGCTGTGTTTGAGGAATTTGGCATCCTATAGACAGAACATCTGGATCGCCTCCGCCCCTTTTGTATCCAGATGTTTAGATGCCATGTAGTCTGTGACTAATTTATGCAGTCTGATTGACTAATCAATAGGCTTCTCAGCTTGGCTCTATCATTTTACCAAACAGGTCTTCTCATCACTCATTGTTCAAAGTTTGGAAATGGAAACAGTTCAGATTTCATAAGGGACAAGCTGCCTTATGAATGGTTATTGCATGACTCACAGAGGAACAAGCAACATTTGTTGCCTTTGAAAAGAGCATTGGACTTGGAATTTGAAGAGCTGGGTTTGATTTCAGTTCTCCATGATTAATAACTGTATAACAGTGGACAAATCATTTAACTCTCCTGGTCCTCAGTGTCCTCATCTATAAAATGGAGCTATTGTTGGCATCCATTACATATTTATTTATTTGTTTTCGCCTTTTTGGAGGGAAGAAGGCAAGGCAATTGCAGTTAAGTGACTTGCCCAAGGTCACACAGCTAGTGTGGCAAGTGTCTAAGGTTGGATTTGAACTCAGGTCCTCCTGACTCCAGGGCTGGTGCTTTATTTACTGCACCACCTAGCTGCCCCTCCAGAAAGTATTTATTAAGCACCTGCTGTACACTAGGCACTCCACTTGCCATACACTGACTGTATCTTTACCTCTTTCAGGGTGGCTATGAGGAAAGCATTTGGGAAAATACTAAGGAGCCGCCATTTTTTTCAGCATGGAAAGCATCTCATGTGAGAACTCCTTCCACCAGCAGATGAAAGTTTATGAATGGTTTAATACAGGTTTAGTGAGTTGCCAAGGGTCAAACAACTCATAAATGTCACTCAGGGTCAGGATTTGAACTCAAGGCCCAACTATTCACTATTTCATGATACCTCTCACACAGTAGACATTTGATCAAAGCTTGTAAAATGGTATTGACTGGGAAAGCAACGAGTCATTCGTCTGGGATCATACAAAGGAGAGACCCAGGTCCACAAAAAACAGACTTTTACTAATTAATGTTACTGAAACCTCCTACTAGTGTTATCTACCCCATTAGAAAATGAGCTCCTAGGGGCAGCTAGGTGGTGCAGTGGATAGAGGACTGGCCCTGGAGTCAGGAGGACCTGAGTTCAAATACGACCTTAGACACTTGGCACACTTACTAGCTGTGTGACCTTGGGCAAGTCACTTAACCCCAATTGCCTTGCCTTCTTCCCTCCAAGATAAGAAAAAAAAAAAGAAAGAAAATGAGCTCCTTGAGGGCAGAGGCTATCTCACCATTTGTTCCCCTCACTCTTAGTCCAATACTTCTTACATAGTTACCCCTGGGCTCCAGTCCTCACTCTCTAGACTTCTCCACCTCCTAGCCAGCAGCCTCTCAGCCTGCAGTTCTATGCCCTGTGACCTTCTCTCCTGATTGGTGAGTCCCTAACCTAGACCACACTGTTTCATGAGGTGCCCTGTTTCATGAGGCTATGCTCACTTCCCATCCCCTCCACGCCTCACTCTCCAGACTTCTCTGCCTCCTTGTCATCAGCCTTGCTTGCTCTCAGATATCCTCTCCTTTATGTATAGCCTTCCCCCATTAGAATATAACCTCCAAGGGGGCAGGGACAGTGATTTTTGCTTATAGTTTTCTCCTCAGTGCTTAGCCTAAGTGCCTAGCCCATAGTAAGCACAAAATATTTTTTCCTCTGTGTTTCTGTCTATCTCTGTTTCTCCTCCTCACCCCCACCTTAATGCTTTCTCATTCATTCTGAATCTATGCATGTTGATCCAGTCTATTTATAATTTCTATCTTTCCTGTTCCTCTAATTAAGATTAAGTCCATTGAGCAAGAACTATGTCTAGCTCATTTGGCTTGAATGTATTAAAGGCAAACTGCCATTAGTCTCTTTAAAAGACAGATCAGATTCTCTCAGTTCAACCTTGAGTAATTTCTGGCTTCAGCTATATCTTTATTTCTTACCATTTCCTTTTCGGCTAATGCATGACCCTAATAAATTATAACTCTAATTGGAGTGTTTTCTTTGGCAGCTCAAAAATAGAAGTAATGGGGGAGGTCTGGGGAAATGATCTGATGGGCTCTTTTGTTTTTCTTGACAAGGCATCTCTTAAAATGTAGAAGTTGAATTGCAGTCTATTATTACAAACCCTCCCCTATGTGACAACATCTGCACTAAATGTGCCCTTTTTGTGTGTGGAAGTTATAGTACCAAACACAGGTAGACACCACAAGTAGTGTGTACCCACTAAACATGTCAATGTGCAAATGAAGCTTAGGAGCAGCAACAAAAGCCCCAAAAGACTGTTTTGTTTTCATATATAGTTTTCTTTAGTAGCCCACACACCAAATCATTCAAAGATTACTTGATAGCATATAATGTTATTCCTTATAGGCATTGCTTTATTCAGTCTGATAGGATATATGGAAGGAATCCTGTATTTATAGTTCAAAGGTCTATATTAGAGACAGGTTCTAATGCAAGTCACTGAATCTCACTTCAGTTTCAAGGCCCCCCCAAAATGGGGGGGGGGGGAGCAGCTAGGTAGCACAGTAAATAGAGTATCGGCTCTGGAGTCAGGAGGACCTGAGTTCAAATTTGACCTCAGACACTTGACGCTTAACTAGCTATGTGACCTTGGGCAAGTCACTTAACCCTGATTGTCTTGCCTTCCAAAAAATAAAATTAAATTAAAATTAAAAATGGGCACAGCAATTTTTGTACCAGCAACCTTAAAGGGTTTCTAGAGGAAAGTGCTTTGTGACACTACAGAGACATGAGCCTGCATTACCTAGCTAAAAGGATTGTTAAGGGAATAAGCATGTCGTAAGCATGTGTGTACTTAAGGTGTTGTGCTAAGTGCCAAGATAAAGAATGTAAAATGCTTTGTAAAATATATGCAAGTGTCAGTCATTATTGCTACAGGCTTAGGGAAAAGGATTGGTAAACTTGGAGGTAGAATATCAGAACAAATCTTTGTGGAGTCGTTTTAGTTATATCCAAGTCTTTAGGACTCTGTGTGGGATTTTCTTGGCAAAGATCCTGGAGTGGTTTTCCATCTCCTTCTCCAGCTTGTTTTACAGATGTGGAAACTGAGGCAGACAGGGTTAAGTGACTTGTCCAGAGTCACACAGCTACTTTAAGTGTCTGAGACCAGATCTGAACCCAGACCTTCCTGACTCCCACCCTGGCACTCTATCCACTGCACCATCTAGCTACTCTAGAATATCAGAATTCAAATCTAGGCTCTGCAAAATATGGACCACATATGACTTAATTTCTCTGAACTTCAGTTAACTATTGCATCTGTATTATATTGTGTCTGTAAAAGATAGAATAACACTTGCACAATCTGCTTCAGAGAGACAGCCTGACCTCCCATATTTCACCACATAATTGTCACAGATTCTATGTCAAATTCTTTTGCAAAAAAAAGTGGTCTGTGACTATTATTTGAAACTTTTAAAAAATTTCAACCAGTATTACTTAAAAATCATTTATTATTAAGTTGTCTTTGGTGCAAGATTAGGATGCACACAGGGACAACTAGGTGGCACAGTGAATAAAGCATCCACTGCAGGTCAGGAGGACCGGAGTTCAAATCCAGCCTCAGACACTTAACATTTACTAGCCATGTGACCTTGGGCAAGTCATTTAACCCTAACTGCCCTGCCTTCCCCCCTCCAAAACAGCAAAAAAAAAAAAATAGGATTCACCGAATACTCGTGAATATACATTAAAAGTGAATAATACCAATGAGCGTGCACAAACTCTAGGCTCATGGCTTCATAGCTTACAGTGCACAACAGACAGATAAGCACATCCATATGCCATTAAGTACATTGCCGCTCTGTTTACCTTTTAAGCAGCATGACAAACAGAATTATACTGTGTGACAATCCCACTACAAAGGGTTATAAACCAGTTTTTGGACTGAAAAAAATTACCACAGCAACTCAGGGTGCCACGAATATGCTGTGAAATAGGTAGTGGATGGTCTATGTGACCCTGGGCAAGTCATTGAAACTTGATGTGTTTGTACTTCAGGAGATGGCTCCCTGAGGACTTGACTACTAAGTATAGATCCTGGTGCCTTATCAGAGGGAATTCCTGTCACAGAAGGTCCCCAGGCTGATGCCCCAGCTTCTTTCTGAGGGTCAGATGAGATAAGATAGGGGAAGGGTGGTCAAGGAATTGCTGTGGTATGGGGGAAAGCACACTGCAGCCAAAAGATCAGCCTTGGGATCCTGGGGCCCTGACTCTCTCGCTCACTAGCTTTCTTCTCTTGCGCAAAAACTTCCCAGTTTCCTCTTTGGAGGAAGAGGAGAGAGTGGGCCTAGATAAAAGCTGGTATCGCAGATGTCTTTCAGCCCTTAGTCTATAATTTCAAGTCTAAACTATTTATTCTGCAATCCAGAAAGTGGGAATTTTTGTTCACTTTCTTTAAATAAACACACACACAACTTAAAGGTCACTATACTTTCCTTGTTAACACAGATTGCATAACAGAGCCAAGATCAGAGATCACAGGATCACATACTTATGTGCGGAAGGGATTTTGGAGGTAATCAAGTCCAACTTCATTTATTTATTTATTTATTTGCCAACTAAGAAATTTCACTTTCTCCCCTCCCCCCACACTGAAAAAACCCTTCATAATAAATACTCATAGTCAAGCAAAACAAATCCTTACTCTGTCAATGGCCAAAAACGTGCCTCCTTCTTCACCTTCAATGTATCACCTCCGTCAAGAGGTGGGTCATACCCTTCATGTCACAGATGAGAAAAGTGAGGGCCAGAAAGATTAAGTGGCTTGTCTGAGGTCACACAGGCAGTGAATGGTAGAGCACCCAAGATGATGAAAAAGCAGTCGATGCTATTTCAAAGACTCTTACCTCCCCTTGGAGTCCTCGAAGAAGGATAATGGATTAAGAGTCGGGAGGGCCTTCCAAGATCACCTAGTCGGGGACCCCTCTCCCCACTTTACAGATGAGAAAACTGAGACCCATGGTCATGAAGGTGATTCAATTTCAGAAGCAAGATCTAAACCCAGGTCTCCTGGATCCTGGAGGCGGCATACTTTGCACTGCACACTGGCAATGAACATTTCCAGTGGGCTGAGTCGGGGAAGGGGGAGGGGGGAAATGAGAGGGGAGGGAGAACCAGGAGGCAAGGAAGGAGGAGCCGAACAGAGGATCTGAGCAGGCTGGTCCTGCTAACTAGCCTGAGAATGTCTTTGGGGAATCCAGTCTGAGCAAAGCAATTAGCAATTAAAATCTACACAGCAGGAAGAAAGCTGAGCAAAAACCAGGAATGGAAAGGCAAACACTGGAGAAGGAATGGCCACCTCAGTGAAGTCAGCAGTACCACTGGGCCAGAGCTCTCTTTCTCACCTGGCACCCCTTCCCCCATCCCCAAGATTCGTAAGTGTGTGTGGAGATGTATACACCTCCATAACTGCATGTGCATACACACACACAAAGTGTGTGCAAAACCTCATACAAATTGCCCCCACACCTGGGTAGATGGTGTATATGTTTATGTAAAGATTAAATGAATATAAAAGGCCCAATTGTTTTGCCTTAGTGTGTTGGTGAACTTTGATGGGACCTAGTAAAACCCAGCACATTTATTACCATGATGAATTGCTCCTGGGGGAGTCATTTCCCTGCCCTCTCGGCTGGAGGTATGAAGCCGGAGTGACAGAACTGGAGAAGAGAGCCTCTCAACAATAGGTACTGTGACTCCAAGAAGGCCAGGCTGGTCCTGAGCAGAGTGGGTGGTACAAGCATCAGTTGAGAGCAGCACATAACTCAGCCCTAAGTGATGGATTCCTCTGGAATGTGGAAATAACAAAGCGGGGTGGAAGGGAGAATGAGAGCACATTATGAGAGTGTAGTTGAATCGGCCAACATGTTGAGGATTTTTTGTGTCAACAGATTCTGCTATTCAAAAGCCACACGTGCCTGGCGAATTTCCTGATCGAAGCCAGGGCTTCACTAAATAACCCAACCATATTTCCCAAACCAGACTCTACTGGGTGATTGGCCGATTGGATCAATTAGAAAACAATTAGCTTTTCACCTTTCCTATAGCTAAGGGTGGATATTGTGGGGGTGGGGAGAGGCAGGATTTTAAGAAAACATTAAAATCTCTGCCCGTGATTTCTTCCTACAGTCACACAGCAAACAAATGAATTTTGGGAACCAGGGCTGAAGTATTTAAGCCAGTTAAGTCTTCTTCAATCATGGACATTTTGTCTCATGTTTAATTTCATTCTTAAAGCTTAGAAAGATCCTTAGATAGCATGTTGGCCAAGGGTTCTTAAAACAGTTTTGTTATGGACAATCTGATGAAACCTGTGGACCTCTTCTCAGAATGTTTTTAAATTAATCAAATAAAATACCTAGGATTAGAAAGGAAACCAATTATCTTGAAATACAGTCATTGAAACATTAAAAAACATTAAAAAAAACACAAGCACACCCAAGTTCATGGACTCTGGATTAACAACCCCTGAGATTTTAGGTCATTCTTTTCATTGTTCAAGTAAAGAAATTGAGTCCCCGAGAAGAGAGTTGTTCTGCCTGAATTCACAGAGGTAGTTGTAGAGTCTAAACCAAAACCTGAAGGCGCTAAAGTCCAGTGAGGGCACTGTAGTTTTCCACTTATTTTGATGGATTCCTTGAAGTAGTTCTAGCTATGTTTGTATGGTCCTGTAACACCTTCGAATCTAACCAGAAAGACAACGTGGAAAAACCAAGGGCATACCAAGGTTAGTCATTAACAATTTCATTGCTTTGAGCTACTTGGACTAAGATGGTGTGACTACAGAGAAAGGACACCTGCACATGAGGTATTAAGAAGTCAGTGCTCTAAAGGCTTTCTAATACATGCACAGAGCAGCAGGTGGTGCAGTAGATAGAATGCCCGGTTCCAATCCTGGAAGACTCATCTTCCTGAGTTCAAATCCAGTCTCAGACACTAGTGTGACCCTGGGCAAGTCACTTAACCCTATTTGCCTCAGTTTCCTTATCTATAAAATGAGCTAGTGAAGGAAATCTTTTTATAAGATCCTAAGTGGGATCGCAAAGAATCCGACAGGACCAAAAACTGAGTGAACAATATACACGCAGCTCTTTTCATCAAAATAAACAAATGAGTCAGTGCTTGTGTGCTGACTGTTCTTATTAAAAAGAAACTGACTTCTAACCAACAATGAATGACTAGTATTGGAGGTGAATAGAGCTCAGACCTAGAGTTCTTATACTTTCCCAAACCCATCCCTCCCAGGGTGCCTCACCAGAGCTATCTCTCCATTGTCATCAACCACTCCCTTCATCAACACCTCCCTTCCCCAGGCTGGTGTACATGCTTCCACTCATCTCCTACTAAGACTTTCTTCTTTTGTGTACCACAACCCATTAGGGCCAGGTTCTCCCAGCCTTTCGAATGTAGCTGATCTGAGAAACTCCTTTGTTGTGCCTATGTGCTAATGGAAAAAAGACATATTGCTCCTTAGGGCCCCTTTTCCCTTACCTAGGCACTATATGTATTATGCATGTGTGTATATGTGTGTATGTATGTGTATGTATGTATATGTTTAAATGTGTACTGTATATTTATAAGTGTGTATATGTGTATATGTACACTTGCGTGCATGTGTGTACATGTGCATGCATGTGTACATGTGTACATATATACATGCCTAGGTATACATAGTTACATGCCCATGTACGTGCACACATAATTATATATAATAAAGAGCACCTTTGGGAGACAAGACACAATTATTTGGTCTTTTTCCTTTATTAACTTTTATAGAGTTTTAGTTTTGGTCTGGACCTGTGGTTTCATTCATATAGAGAACTCCTTTTGAGTAAATTCCACCACCAAGCTATACTACCTACCTTACCATTTCAAGTATCAAATGAGATAGCATACACAAAGCACTTTTAGACATAAAATGCTATCTATACAAATGTCAGTGGCAGAGAATGGCCAAAGGGACCTCTCTCTTAAAAAGACTCAGAGAAAATCTACATTATGTTGCATACTGAATCGACAAGTGACCAGACAGCAATTCCTAACTCCTTTCTAGTAATACAGAGATTCTCCATACTGTGGAACTCTCCAGACTTATTTTATTTTTCCAAGTTGGGAAAAGCTTTATTTTTTCCCAATAAAATTTTTTTTAATTTAACAAATCAACTAAAATGAAAACATTTAATCAGGAAGAGGGGATTTTACTTGAAACTGGGAAGCTCTGTTATGCACTCCTACATTCTTTTTAGGTATTTTTTTAAGGCAGAAGTCTTTTTTTCCCAATCCCTTTCTTAGTTCCCTCCTCTCTCCCCATTCCTCAACACCAAATTGAGAAAAAATAAAAACAAAACCTTTGTAACTTTTATACATACGGTTAAACAAAACAAATATCCATATTGGCTCTCTCTAAAAATATATATTTCATTTTGCACCCTGAATCCCTCATCTCTTGGCAGGAAGTGGGTAGTAAATACCACAGGACCTCTGGAAGAATCATGGCTGATCAGAGTTCTTAATTCTTCTCAAATTGTTTCTACAACATTGCTGTACTTCTTGAAATTGTTTTAATTCTACTTACTTTACTCCCTATATATCAGTTAATAAAAGGCTTTCCAGGTTTTTCTCTGAAACCATCTTTTTTGTCATTTCTTCTGGAAAATAATACTCTTATTCCATTCACATATACCTTAATTCGTTTGACCATTCCCCAATTGATGGGCACCTCTTTAAGAGCTTCAAATTTTTGCCACTACAAAAAAACTGCTCATTTGTACATAAAAGTCCTGTTCCTCTTAGACCCCTTTGGATATATATATATATATATATGGTGAATTTGGAACATAGTTGTAAAAAGATTTCCAGAATGGAAAAAACTGGGGGAGTGGAAGAGAAGGCCTGAATCCTGGTCACGGGGTAGAAATGATAGAAATCTTTATTCCATTTTGTAGTTTAGCATCTAAAGCATGGATTTAGGGCTTAACTCAATTCTGCTGAATTGATGTTTTTTTAATCCATTTTTAGAAGACTCTTCCTTCACACCTCATTCCTATTCTCTCCAGTCCAACCCGCGTTCACAGACGCTGCCACTTTTTCAGCACTGATGATTTGAGATTTTGTAGTCTTGGCAAACGTAATCCTGCAGATGGAAACAGTCAGACTCAGGGGTCTTCCAAGCATGTCTGGTAACCTGAGACAATGTTACTCTAAGGCAGAAATTCCTAGACGTGGCTTTGCGACTTTCACAGAGTCTCTCCAATCATCCCAATGCAAAATTTATTTGGATTGTCTCCACATTTCTAAGGTAAAGGTGTACAACACAGTGCTTCCAGGAGGTCTTTCTCTTCTTGACCATTAAACAAACAGGATATGGTGTATTTACAGTATGACGGGATCCCTGCCTCCCATGTCATAGTCATAGTTAATAGCTAAGAACCCCTCCCATTCTTAGTAATGTCATCATTGCCAATTAAAACCTCCTAGCTGTTTGACAGGACAGGGGAAATAGAACAACTCACCCTTCCCCCACCTAGCTGCCAGTACAAGAAAATTCCCCAATTAATCAAGGTTTTATGGGGCAACTTCCCATTGTTGAATGGAGTGGGACCCTCCTGTTTTAGAAATGTGATCTCTGATGAGCTATGGCAAGTAGACTGTGGAAAGTAGGTATTCATTCATTTAGTGAGGGTCCAACTCCCCTGGTTCTGAATTATAGGGAACACATTTCCAAGATAGAAATACATGTCTCTGCCACTGCAGGGCTGCATATGTCTTCTGATGATGGTGTCATACTATTCTCTCCAAGTCAGTTTCCTGTTGGTCACTATTTTATGTAGGCATGAACTTAGCCATCCTGTAGTGCCTGGTTGTCAAATGGCTCATGTTTCATACTGGGTTTTCAATCTTCGTTGCTTCCCCACCTCTCTCTTTTATGGGCTTCAGCTGGAGCCCTCAACTGAGTTGCTATATCTTCCTTATAAGAGGAATAATAGGCTTTGTCATCTTTCTTTTAGCTTAGCTCCAGACACCCAACTCTTTAATAAATTGAGAGAAATGATTATCAATATGGAGAGGGGGTTCCAGGGTTTTTTCTCTTTCTATTTCCTCATATAAAGGCTAGCTCAGGGCTGATGATGAGATTGGGTTTAAATTCTCCCCCATCTTGGACAGGATGCCACCCAACTGGAAGAATCTGGTTCTGAATAAAGGGTGAAGACCATCTTATCTAGGTTAATTCTGGCGTATTGTTCAACTATAGTAAGTGGTCTGGATGGAAGATAAATCCCTTGGTACAGATTGCTGGAAGCAGAATGATCTGGGTGTGGAGATGAATCTCTTTGTCCAAGGGTAACATAATCGGAGTCCATCTTCTCCCCCACCCTCCAGCCCCTCATTAGACTAAACCAGCTTCTCATAATATTCATTCCCTCATTAATCATTAATCAGAGCTGATTTCCACTTGTTAGGAACACCTATTCTTCCGAGGGTATATAAAGGTTCAGCAGTCTTCAAGACTGTCTTTGACTTCTGAAAGTGCCACTGACCTCATCTTATTATTTGCTAGTCATAATTAATAAATTGATTATTAATTACCCAGATCTCATGTCTCTCAGACTTTTCATTTGTTACAAAAGGTAGGTCAGGCCTTCACACACCTTGTTCATCAGACCAGGAAACAAAATCTCAGCTACTTTTTTCCCTCTACAATGATAGGCATCATTTAGCTCCCCAGAGTCTCTTCTTGCAGGAACAATCTCTTTTGAAACCCAGAATAGCTAAATAGACCATTAGAACTCACAGCCATTGCACCTGTCTTTAAATTACCCTTTCCTGTATGGAGCATCAAAGTTCATATCCTACAACTCTATCTGATTTAGGGTCAGAAAATTCCGGTGGACAGCCTATAGCTCTCTCATATCATTTTAGGGGATGCTTTTCAATAAGCTGCAGGGTCTCTAGGTCTGAAGCACTCTGGTTTTCCTAGTTCCTCTAAGATCCTTTGGGTAGGTATAGAAACTCCCACTCTTATGAATGCAAAAGAATTTGAGTAAGTAAAAAAGGTAAACTCAGAGGAAAAAGTCATCTCCTGCTTTCTGGTCCACATTTCTGCCTTTATTATATGTACACACCATATATAATACAAATGTTATATATACAGATATATATGCATGTATATTTATTTATTTACATATATATACACTCATATACATAAACATGACCTATAACAAGCCTTCCAGGCCTTGAGCCAATCTATACAATCAATAAACATTTTATTAAGCACCTACCATATGTCAGGCACCATGCTAATTGTTGGGGTTACAAAAAGAGGCAAAAGATAGTCCCTGCCTTGGAAGAACTCACAATCTAATGGAGTGACAACAATGCATAAGAGATAAGATCAGAAATTACTTAATAGTTATTGGGGGGGAGGGCACTATAGAGTTGCTCCTACCCCTATATACCTGTGGAGATTGTTTGATACACTTAGATTCCAATGAGATTTAATCATTGATGAGACCCAGTCTGAGTCAAGGCCAAGTCAGCTCGTGTCTATGAGAGTAGTTTTAAGCAGGTTCTATTGTCACTCCTTACATATTTTAGCCAATGAATGAGTAGGAGCCTTTGAAAAGATGTGCTTCTTGTCTATGTCCCTGGATCCATTTAAAATATGGCTCAAGGTGTCATGTAATCTCCAAAGAGGCCTCAAAAATTCCACTAGAAAACATTTCCCAAATATTATCATTTACCAAGTAATTTTATAGTGTCACAAGCACTATTGGTGATTTCAGTTTTATAGTTAGTTACTTTGTTGTTCAATCATTTCAGTCATGTCCAAGTCTTTGTGACCCTGTTTGGCAAACACACTAGGGTGGTTTGCCATTTCCTTCTCCAGCTCATTTTTACAGATGAAGAAACTGAGGCAAACAGGGTTAAGTGACTAGCCAGAGGACATACAGCTAGTAAGTGTCTGAGGTCAAATTCGAACTCAGGAAGATGAGTCTTTCTGACTCCAGTCCAGGCACTCTATCTATTGTACAACCTAGCTGCCCAATTACCAGTTTAAATGAGCTAATAAGAACCAAATTTGATTTCCCTCAATTTTCTATTAGTAGTGATTCCTTTGGGGAAGTGAAATGGAGTTAAGCAATTATTTGGCAACCTTCAATCAACAGAAATATCTAATATAGAGAATTTATACTACAAAAAAGTTCACCTTTCAGCCTTCAACAATTCCATAGAGTTTCTTGGTTATATTTTTGTTTTAGAGAATTCCTTAAAATCAACTTCGAATATTAGAACTTCCCCACATTATCAAAAAAGACCTAATCATAGAATTAAGAATGGGAATGGTCCTTTGAGATTATCTAGGGCCAAGGGTGGGGAACCTTCGGCCTTAATTACAAATATTAATCCATGACTTTGGAGAACTCTTTGTAAAAACAGACATGGTCCTAAACAATAATGTTCTACTGATGCTAAAAAAAAAAATTGACAGCAGTTCTCAATGACACCCAGCTACTGAATATCTACCTCTCTAGTAGGACACTCTTTTAAGGCAAAGTACAAATCAACACATTAGTCATGCCCAACCATGTATGCCTTATTCTGCACCTATAATCACCACCTGTTTTAGTGGACTGCAGTAATCAGAGATTTCATTTCTTTCAATGATATTTTCCTCTAAATAATTGTAGTCAGTATAAGGCATACTTTTGCTTCTGCTCTCTTTGCTCTATTCATTACAAATCCTCCTATCGCTGAATTGGTCATATTCTAATTATAGTCTCAAGGCTGTCTTTCAGAAAGAGAGATTGCATATCTCCCTCAGTTACCTGACCTGCTGATGGCCAACCTCCGAGTGGAAAAGAGGGGAGTACTTCTTTAATCTCCATTCAATCCTTCTTCCCACAGTTATGATTCATTTTCTCTTGTGATCTCCTTAATGAAGACCAGCTTTTTACCCTCCTCCATATAAGGCCAAGTACTCCTTGAGTTTAAAAGCTTGCCCATTCCATCATTCATTCTACTACAGTGTCCTTTTTACACAGCTGTCATGGAAAAGCTGATGGGAAAAGTTCATGATGAAGAGAGACTTCATTCTTCATGAGCTAAACAAATGTAATTCCCCCCTGGTTTTATCAGCGGTGAATTTTCTTCCAAATAATAGGCTGCAATACAAGGTACCATGGAAAATGTGCCTCTCAAGCTGTACCAAGGATGGAAAGTTTTGCTCTGGTAAACATTTTCTAAGTGTTTAGTGTTTTAGTGAATTTCTCTAATATGAAAACAATGAGGCTAACTAATTCTGGTATGATGTAGCTTGTTAAAGGGTAAACTTTGATTCCTTTCTATCTCTTTGACAGTGTCTCCATAGGAAAGTATGAGGAGAGACAAGTAATTTTCTCTCTCTCTCTCTCTGTCTCTCTCTCTGTTTCTCTCTCTCTTTCTCTCTCTCTGTCTCTCTGTCTCTCTCTCTCTCTCACACACACACACACACACACACACACACACACCTCTTCCTTCTCAATAGTTGATACTAGTGCTTGAATTTTCTCTAGATAATTACTCTATATAATTTGCCTCTGTAGACTCATCTACTGTGTATCAACCCCAGATGATGGCTCTGTCTACATAAGAACAACACAATACCACAATACCACAGAACTACTGATCTTTATGTAAGATATGTAATGGCCATGTAAGATGTGTATGTCCAGTAGATCATCTAAATGTGCCTCAAGAAAAGGAATGGATAAGTATCTCTAGAACCTTGCTAAATTTTCTACTCCAAGGGAGTCTTTTATTCCTGCCTAGAGAGGCTGGCTACTCTGTCCTCTTCTGAGAGGAGGTACCATATTAGAATTAGAACTATCTGTTCCCTTAAATATTTCTTATCAGGGGTAATATTTTAGGTTCAAGCTGTTTTTTTGGCTACAATCTTTTAAAGAAGGAGGATAGCTCAAAATCTATACCTGCAGTCACACCAAAATTCTAGTTACACAAAAAAACCATCCCAAATAGTGAATAGGGAGTAAATCCATTTATCCAGGTAGATAGCAAAAAGAAACTGGAGAAATTCTATAATCTATAATATGGCAGGAAATAACCAAGAGCAAATGACGTCTTTCAATGGGAGCAGCCTGGGAGTGCTGAAAAGATTTTTTTCAGTCAAGAGAGAGACCTTAATATCATCCGAAGCCAAATTCTCCTAAATATCTAGAAAAACAATCAGAAAATCAGGGACATTTTGACAAATTGACTTTCTGCTATATGTATGTCTTTCTATGTCTGTTTGTTTGTCTCTGTAAAGAAAAAGAATGTCTCTAAACTCTAAACTGGGCATCTTGCCACATAGAAGAGTTGGAGGAAGGGTGATGAGAGGTGGGGTGATGGAAGGGAGGGCAGAGTGGGGGAGAGGGCTGATGAATATTCACATTTCTGTAGAGGGAGAGGGACAGGGTG
>CM053592.1:56641241-56665468 GCA_028646515.1 Pseudochirops corinnae
TGGCTGTTTTGGGGCGGTGGGTGGGGGAAAGAGGGGGAGAAAATATGTAACTCAAAATCTTGTGGAAATGAATGATGCAAACTAAAATAAAATTTAAAAAAAAAAGACTGACTGCTAAAAAAAAAAAAAGAATGTCTCTCCTCTCCAAAACTCTTGTGGCAATGTGACCCTTCGCATAGGTATATGACGTTGAGTCATTATTTTTTTCTGTCAGTTTGGAGAATCTTATGCAAAATGTTCCAGGCTTGAAACCTAGATTATATTTATTTATCTGGATCACCTCCGAGGTTAAAGCAGCAGGCAAAAACCAGAAGGGAAAAGAGGCAAATATTAATTTTGCCTATTTATTTTATCATAGGGCAGCCCTGGTTAAGTTAATTAAAATCGTTGGAGGACCAATAATCATAATAATAATAAATTGCTATCAAGGAGAAGGAGGCAATATTTTTCTTTAAACAGGTTAAAGATTTCCCAGGAAATTGATTCCAGAACTATCTGAATTAGCTCTTCTCAGTATCTAATGACTCATATTAGAGGATCATATCCAGAGTTTCTTGTCTATAGCCTCCTGACCATCCCAACTAGCCCACAGAGATCCTCTTTTGAACTCTAGTACTAATGTACCATTAATTTGGCATGTCTTTCCACCCATGTTTTGTTACTAATCTCTTCATGTAACTTTGTCTAGAGCCACAACTAAGATAGGCTGATTAGGCCTTGACCTATGGCACTAAAATTTGTAAGATGCTGACGACACTTACTGTTCTTCAGTAGCACAGAAATCCCAGGGTAAATTCCTCCAAGCTCCTTCATGGTTCAACTCTGCTATTGTTAGCAACCTCCCCAACATCAGCTTCAATATCTTAGAGTGTACTTCCTTCCCTTGGCAACCTGACTCCAGGTGAACTACTTCCTTAACCCATCCCCCAGACCTTTAAGGCAGTCTCACCAAGATAAGTCTTCTTATGTTTCCTTCTGCCCCTCTATCCCATGTGCCACAAAATTCCTAGTTATACTCAAGGAGGTAAAGAGGAAAAGATCCTTTCTATATGTACAAAAATATTTATATCAGCTCTTTTTGTAGTGGCAAAGAACTGAAAACTAAGAGGCTGACCACCAGTTAGGGAATGGATGAATAAATTATGGTATACAAATGTAATAAAATATTATTGTGTTATAAGACATTATGAAGGAGATGGTTTCAAAGAAACTTGGAAAGATTTGTACGGACTGATGCAGAATGAAATGATCAATTATGATATGACATCTAGGTAGCCAATAGAGTGCTGGACTTGGTGCCATGCAGACCTGAGTTCAAATCCTGTCTCAGACCCTTATTAGCTATGCGACCCTAAGCAAGCTACTTAACCTTTCTCTGCCTCAATTTCCTCATCTATAAAATGGATAAAAAGTGGGTTGTGAGAATCAAATGCAATAAAATATGTCAAACACTTTGGAGACTTTATAGCATTATGTAAATACTAGCTGTTATGATGATGATAAATTATGTTTCCCATCTCCTAACAGAGAGATGATGGATCATGCAAAATGCAACACACATTTTTGTTTATGACCAATATTAGAATTTGTTTTGCTTTACAAGGGTTTTGAGGTTTGTTTTGTTTTTGTTTTATCCAGTTTTTGTTTTATCCAGTACCCAATATTCTCTCCCCCTCCCCCCCCCCGCCCCATGGCAGGGAGAAAAAGCAATATTTGATATTCGGGGAAAATCATTTTAAAAATTCCTAGTTACATCTCTCTGTATATCTTATCTCTGAATTAGATTATAAGATTCATAAGGATCAGGACAGGATAAATGTCAAATGAATGAATGAATAACATTAAGAATCATGTAGTGAAGAGAACACTAGACAACATCAGAAAACCTGTTCAAATCCCAGTATGGTGTACGTGCTCCACAAACATTTGTTATATGATATTGTCATATTTTTGAAGAGTGGATCAGAAATCGTAAGACTTACTAGACTAATACAAAGTGATAGTACTGTACCAGAAGTAGCTAGTTGGGAAATACACAAAGACCCAGAGACTTCCAAGTTCCTAGAATTCCTAAAAAATTCTCAGGTAAAGAAAATGTGAGAAACTACATTCCTAGGAAGTTATAGTTGTTGTTATTGTATAGTAAGTCAAAGAACCTCACCCTCCTTGCCAACTTGGCAAGGTGAGAGGGAGAGAGTAGAGGCAGTGGGAAGTGGAAGAGGATGAAAAGGCTTGTCTATTAGAAAGAACCGCCACCAGCAGGAGTGCCCTCTCAACTTACCTCCCCCTTCACCCATGTTGCTTGACTTCTCATTCCTTCTCATTAGATGGAGGATCACCAGACCTTACCACCTGCCCTGTGCTCCCCTTGCACTGTCATCTTAACTCCCTATATAACTTAAGAACCTCTCAGCTTTGCCATCTGTTCTGATACTATGCCTTTAGGACTTCTGGACCTTCCTATCTAACTTGCAATTGAAATTTCTTCTATATGTTTTTCTCCCTCTTAAAGAGTGAGCTCCTTAAAAGTAGAAGCTGTCTTGATTTTTCTGTTTGTATCCCTAGCACTTAGCACAGTGTTTGGCACATATCAAGGACTTAATACATGCTTTTTCGTTCATTCACTCACTGGTAAGATCAGTATAAGGGGCATAGGCCTGCATGCAATGTGGGATGGCTATGCTGTCACACCTGAGGGAACATTCCTATTGGCCCTTCCTCTTCCCTTTGGTAGAAATGCCTGTCCAGGCTCAGGCTTTCTGCAGGTCTCTGGGTAAGGGGGCAAAGTTGCCTAGGCATGCCATCATTAAGAATTAAAGGACAGAAATTAATCTTTATCATCATCATCACAAATATAACAACAACAAAGCGTAGCTCATTTTTTTTCCCGCAAAACTTTGCAGTTTACAAAAGATTTTCCTCTGAATAATAATGTGAGGTCAGCAGTAGAAGTAACTTTGTCCAATGAGAATGGGAGTTCCTGGAGGTCAGGGCCAGCTTTGGCCTTTCTTGGTAACCCCAGGAGAGTACATGATATGTATGAAGTATATATGAAATGCTCATTAACAGAATACCCGAGGGTAAGCAGGACCCAGGGGCAGGGAAATGGTGTGCTGTTGGTTTTGGTTAACTCCCAAGGACAGACACAAACTGGAAATCTGAATTGGGGATGGGGATGGGGACTTGGTCTCTGTCAGCAGAGACTGGCACCCACCAGCACCAAGTTCTAACTACAGCGCTTTTCACATGTGCTCATTTCAATGTTTTATTTAGCTTAACTCATCCAATAAGCATTCTTAAGCATCTACTATCCAGAGTGCACATGCCTTCCCAGGCTTATTCCAAATTTATCCCTTTCTTGAGTCATCTGTTCTGATGTACACCTGCCTCAGGCCAGCCTCTTAGGGCTTCATGTTCAATACTGGAGCAAAAGGACACTCATAGGACATTTGACAGTTAGTGAGAGATTTTCTTAGTCATAGCAGGAGAAGGCTGTTCCAGGAGCATATGCAATGAGGATACCTTGAGTTTTTCCAGCTGAGTGATGTTCCCTTGCCTGAATTGTCCATCATGTTCCAATGGCCTAATGTCAGGGACTACCTGGAGCTACAGGTGGCCATTTAGTACTCAGAAGACCGAGAATGATGCCAACAGTCTAAGCCTTTAATGCTCTGTACCAATCATGTCTAAAGGATGGTTTCAATACCTTTTAGAGAAAAATTAGCCAAACTTTCAGGAGAACAGTTGGGATGTCACTCCTACCACACTAGAAAACTAGCTTTTCCTTGTATACAACATACCCACCTCTGGACCTTTGCCCAGGTGATTCCTCATGTGCAGAATCCACTCTCTTCTCACTTCTGACCCTTAGAATTCCTAGATCCCTTCAGAGTACAAATCAATTGACACTTTATTATGTAAGGACTTTCTTGATTCCCCAAGTATTCACTTTCTCTTGGAATTGTTTTGCATTATATATGACATATATATATATATATATACACATATAAATCTTATAATTTGTATGTATCTTATAATTACTTATGAATGTGTGTGTTGTATCTCCCCAGTAGAATGTGAACTCCCTGGATACAGAGATTGTTTCGGATTTTTGTCTTCATATCCCCAAAACCTAAAACTATTTCTTGCACATAGTAGATGCTTAAAGGACCATAATGGTGCTTATGGAATTTAATAAATGCACTGTGTTAAAAAAAATGAAGAAGCTACAAAAATGGGGAATAGGCTTTAGGAAAGAGAGGGAGAGAAAATGGGGTTTTATTTATTGAAAAAATAAAATAAAAAATTTTAAACTCAAAATCAATTTTTTAAAAGAATATCACAGTCCACTCACTCCAAGATCTTGCCAATTAGTATATGTGTGTGGAGGTAGGGAGGGGAAAAGAAAAAGTTAAGATACGTGATAAATGAAAATAAGTACATAAAAGAAGCTCAAAACTCTCTGTACTGCTTCATGATGCAAGCAGAGAGAGACGGCCAACACAGCACAAAAGGCTCTAGCCCCTGAAATACAGTAGCCCACCATGCCTCCCTATTAATGGAAACAGGAAGAGATCCAGTAGACGTGTGAGACACACAGAAGTATATGTCCTCCAAATTAAGTGGGAGTTAAATAACATCATCACATTGGAAATCTGCCTGAAGTCAGCTGCTAATTAAAATGTCCAGAAAACTCCTGGCTGTTGAATCTGACTCAAGCAAAACATACAGTGATTATGAACAGCAATGCCTCCCGAGGCCATGGCAAAATATGAGCAGCAACTTCCTAATCTGTAATTAATAATCCTCCGGATAAAAACAAAGATGCCCTGTCAGAATGATTACTTATAATGCATCTTTATTTGTTTGTTTGTTTTTTTCCCTTTTATGGGCTGGGAAGTTCAGAGTTTGAGGTGGGTTCCATTGCCAGCTGGGTGACTGTGGGCACTTAAGTTCTCTCATACCCTTCAATGTTGTTATAAAACCATAAAGGTCTGGCCAGCCAGGCATTCTGAGCACATTCATGGCTGCAATGAAATCCCTCCTTGTGCATGAAATTTCCTTCTTTGTAGTTGCAGAGAGATCTTGGAAACTTGTGAGAAGCAGATGATGACAGACAATTTCTGCACAGCTTCTCATCAACTTTAGCTGCTGGCATCATTAAGCTTGCCAAGTACTGAAGATCTGTGCAGGTTGGCTATGACAAAAATTGCAAACTGGATAGGGATGCTAAAGATGCAGAATTCTCCATTGAAATCAGTCAGTTTCTATTGTGACAATATCTGTTTTTTCTAGGCATGTGGTATGATGGAGCTAGTCATCACTTTCACCAAAGGATTGTATTTGTAAACATAATTCTTTGATTAACTATTCAGACTCTTTTCATGTATGTAGGGGAGGGATCCTTAACCTTTTTGTGTGTCATGGAGCCCATTGTTCAGCAGTCTGGTGGAGCCTCTGAATCCTTTCTCAGAACAATGTCTTTACATAACTGAATGAAATGCTAAATTTAAGTTAGATTAATGAAAATAAAGATGTGATTTGCTTTCCTCCAATCAAGTTCACGTACCTCAGGTTAGAAACCCCTGATATAGTGCCTAGAAAAAAGAGCTATAGTGGACAAATGGGAAAGAACTAGTATTATTTTCACAATTATTTGTAGTAGCCTGTGAAAATAAGCTGGAGAAACTTATTCAAGATAAACCTATTTGTTCTTTTGAGGAGACCAGATATGATTTTTTTCTTTGTTAAAAACTGAAACAAAACAAAGGACCATGTATGTATTGCGTCAGTCTAGTCTAGGACACAAACCTTACTAATAGAGAATTCTAATTATCCAGATAGGTTCTGGACTGAATTCTTCATTCCCCTATTAGAACTTTTCTTTATGGATAATGTCTATTAACATCCTAAATAAAATTATGTAAGCTGTAAACTTCTTGAAGACAGAGACTAACATATTTTTTCATTTTTATCTCTAGGTCTTAGAACAATGTTTGGTGCATGGTAGGAGTTTGATAAGTGTTAAACTGAAGGAGAACATTTAAAGTATTTGAAAAACAGTTCTGTTTTTAAGTTGGGTTAAATTTTTGTAAAGGATGATAAAACGGATGATAAAAACAGCTCATATTCTGATTTATCAGTAGTACTATTTACATAAAGGGGAATGCTGAAGTTTAGAACAAACTCAGTTGGGGTGGGAACAGGGGACACTCACCCTAATGTCCCTATTCCATTACTGCTTTTCGCGTCACCCACCCACCCACCAGGCAGTACGTAGTCTACACTAGTCAAGTGCAAACCTCAAGTATGGTAGTGGGAAAAGGCCACCTAGGAGAGAGAAGTGAATGCTAATAGAACCCTAGAGGCAGTAGTTCTCTGGAGCTGGGTGTGGAAGGATGTGACTTCTCCCTCATGGAACTGATTAAGGGGACAAGGCTTCCTTCTTTCCATGATCCTCCCTATTTTGATCTCCCTAACTGCTAGACTATGTTGAATTTAACAACTTTTATATATTTGTATTTATTAACTTCATATTTCTGCTGCACATATTTTTATAGGTACTTGACTTCCCCATTAGGATGTAAACTATGAAGGATCATTTCATGTTTTGTCATTACATCCCTAGTGCCTGGCACAATGCTTAAGACATAGTAGGCATGTAAGTACTTGATCATTGACTGATTGATCATGGTCTTCCATAGTCCAAAAACCCACCAAATGACCAAAGCAGGGAGGAAGTGTGGCCCTCCCATGTTAGTTACCTAAAGAAAAGAAATTCTCCTAACTCTCCAAGTTGTAGTTCAAGGGCAAAGCCCACATTTTTCCACACTAGTCAATATTCAAAATGAATGAATCATAAATGAGTGAGTGAACTATGTTGACATGTTGAAAACATAAGCATAACTTGACTAACATTATCCTGACCAAGTTGTTTCATTAGCACATTCTAATCATACTCCCCCTGAAACATCAGAAAACTCTATACCATAGAATAATTCAGACACACAAATCAGATAGTTGTTAATAACTGGAGCTAGCACTTGAGACCAATGGTATCCAGGTGAAGAAGGGGCACTATTATCTTTTGAATTTTTGAAAGGTCAATAGACCAAGCCAACAGAAATCAAGGAGCTGAAGTCCATGCCAGGAATTGCCAGAAAAAGGAGCAAAGTCCAAGCAGCTTGCTTGATCTAGCCCCACAATAACAAAGAAATGGACTCATTTACGTATTTACCATACTACAATTGAAAGTGAGCTTTGTAGGTCAAATGGTGCACAGAAACTACATTGAATCTGAGTCCATCATCCCTAGGGACTGGGATAGAGGGGAGAGTATGTATCTCAGGTTTTGGAGGTGGAAATTGTATGTTTTTTCTGTTCTTGCTATATCTATGAAGTAAATATTCCTCTGAGTGAGGGAGGGAGAGAAGAAAGAAAAAAAGGAAGCAAGGGAAGAAAGCAAGCAAGGAAGGAAAGAAACAAAGGAACTCCTTGTAATAGTGGAGGCAGTGTGGTACCATGGAAAATTCCTTGTACTAGAAAGTCCAAAGTCTGTATTGGAGTCTCAGTTTTACCACAAGCTGTGTGGCCTTGCCTAAGTCAATTCATCTTGTTGTGCTTTGCCTCATCTATTAGATTGTAAGTTCCATGAGAACAGGGATTCTCTTTTGACTATTTTCATATCCCCAGCACTTAGTACAGTGCCTAGCATATAATAAGCATTTAATAAAAGTGTATCACTTGATTAATTATTGGTTGTTTGTTCTCAAAAATGAAAGGTTGAAGTAAATAGTTTCTAAATTTCCTTCCAGATTTATGAATCCATGTTTTACTTAGCATGACTTGAGGATTCAATTAATGTATGTCTTTGCTTGGAAGTAATATAGTTACATTCCTTTTTTTTTAAAATAGTCTATATTTCTTTAAAATATTTTGTGTGATTCATTAATCCACACTGGACTTTTCTTTCATTGTCCAAATTTATTGAATTATTTCTTCCCCAATTTTAGAATATAACACAATTTTAAAACAAAAGAAAATAGGCATAAGACATTTATCCTCTCTATATATTCTCTCTGGTGAACTAATCAGCTCCTCTGGGTTCAATTATCATCTCAAAGCTGATGACTCTAAATTTGCATATTCAACCCTCATCTCCCTCCTGAATTCCAGTCACTCATCACTAACAACCTGTTGAATATCTCTATCTCTATTGAGGTGTTTCATAAATGTCTCAAATTCAACATGTCTCAAGCAGAACTTATTTTTTTCCCCCTCAAAATGCAGTTCTTTTAGAAATTTCCTCATTTTTGTAGAGGGTATCATTATTCTCTCAGTAACTTAAGCTTACAGCCTGGGAGTCACACTTGACTTAAAAAAAAAATTCAATTTTATTGAGAGTCCATCAATTTCCCATTGGCTTGGAAACATTAAACAGCCTCATCTTTAGCAACATGGTGCTTCTTGAATGGTCCCACAAATGCTTTCTTCTACATGTTCTTAAAAAGACTGTAGCCAAATCCAGAGATGCTAACAGTAAATTTTAAGCCAGTCTTCTCCAGGACAGAACATTTGGTCTGTACCTGCTGGAATAGGATGAAAACACAGGATGAAAACTTCATAGGATGAAAACAATGCTCTTGAGTCCCAAAACATAGCCTGTCTTTATATATGTGTGTGTGTGTATATATATGTATGTGTATGTATATATGTATGCATATGTATATATGTGGATATGTATATCTATACATACACACATGATTTTCTCCTGAGCTAAGCATAAGCTCTTTGAAAGCTTTTCTAATTCCCTAACACCTAACAAAATACCTAATATACAGGAAGTACTTAACAAAAGTTAATTAAATTCAATTGAATCCATGTAGGTTTTGTAGTTAAATAATGCTAAGATTAAGTCACTACAGATGGGGGAGGGCAGCTAGAGGAGGGGAAAAGCTATTAAATCAATTGAATTTTTAAAATTGTTGTTTTAGTTTTTAATGGATTATTTTGACCTTGTGTAGATTCAGCAGTTATACTGTGACCTTACACAGCCCTTCCTCACTCAAATCAAAGTCAACTGCAAGTCATGTCATCATCTCCCTGATGCCTTGGCCCAATTCCAGAACAAAGGACAAACACAACCTATAAGCATACTGAGCTGCCTGAATGGAGACCCAGCCAGTTGGGTAACTCAGGTCATTGCCTCTGCCTCTGGTCCTGCTCCTGCCTCTGCCTTTGCTATCCAAAGGAAGATAAATGCTAATGACCAGAAGTTAACTTGGCTAGATCTCTTTCTCAAAGACCAAGCCTTAAACTCTTTACACTCTGGATTTCATGGATTGGACAACAATAGGTCCTTGGCCAAGCACCACTTAATGGCTGTTTTTGGGCCTTCCTGGCTCAGAGTGAATGTAAATAGTGACTGTGTCTCTTTTAGGCAGCAACCTTGAGGGTCTCCCCCTCCCAGTTGGATATATATTTTTTTAATTAAAGGAGTCATTCCTTGACTCACTTCTTAAAGAGACCTATTCACTAAATGGGCATTACCTCACTCAAAGTGAGAACCTGAAGACTTTAGCCTAAAAGATTTTGGCCAGGATCTCTCTCCTATTGCATCCTGGGCCATCTCTAGTCATCCTGATGAATATCTGGCCATTGGAGCCAGATGGCTCTGGAGGAGAAAGTGAGGCTGGTGACATTGCATAGCCCTCTCTCAAATCAAAATCAAAGTCAACTGCAAGTCAAGTCATCATCTATCCAATATCATAGTCCTCTTCAAGAACAAAGGACAAACACAAGTTCTACATGACCTTCAGTCATTCAGAGCCCAACTGGTGTAGGATAGTATCAATCCTTTGTTTCACTTCATTACTTCTTATTACATCATGCATTTCTTTCTTTTTTGTTTCTATTTTAATCCTTTTATTGATAAATTTTATTGGAAAATGTCACACTCCAGCCAAAATGTCCTTCCTCCAAAAACCTTTACAATTCAATTTCTTATGATACAAAATTTCAGCAAACAATTGAGCAAGAATACCCAAGAGAGTGATTTCCACTGATTGCACATACCAGCTTATGCTTAAGTAGTTTGCCATCTATTAATAAAAAGAAAGAGGAATTCATTTTTTAACTATAGTATGTTGGTGACAACATTTAAATGATTCCCTTCTCATTACACCTCCACTAATCATCAGGTAAGAAAGTAGATGAAACTTAAATAACTCACTTTTTGCTTATTTTGATTAAATCTGACAGAATTTAGTGAGTTTTAAGTAGTTAGCTACAATTAATTTTTAATTTTATTTATTTTTAATTTATGAAATAAAACAAGCATTTCTATAGTAGATTTTAAAAAAAAAGATGCATATGAAACTGCAAATCTATTATGTACAACTTTCTTGTCCTTTTAAATATATAGTAAAGTTTTCTTTTTTTCTTCTTTTTTCCCTTTTTTTATTTCCTCCCCACCTAAGTGGTTACCATTATACATATACATACACATATATATGTATGTGTGTGTGTATATATACATATATGTATGTAATATATACAAATACCCGTAAAAATCATTCTATGCATGCTTCTATTTATCAGTTCTTTATCTGAATACATATAGAGTCTTCCTTCATATATCCTTTGTAGTTAATTTGGGTATTTATAATAATCAAAATTACTTAGTTGTTCAAAGTTGTTCTTAAAACGATATTGCTGTCACTGTATACAGTGTTCTCTTGGTTCTGTTCATTTTGTTCTTCATTATTTCATGCAAGTCAGTCCACATTTTTCTAAAATCAACAAGTTTATCATTTCTTATAGCACAGTGGGTGCTATATACCACAATCATATACCACAACTTATCCAGCCGTTGCCCAAATGGCTGGATTATCCATTATCCATTCCCCAAATGTTGGGCATCCCTGAAATTTCCAATTCTTTGCCACCACAAAAAGAGTTACTATAAACATTTTAGAACATGTAGGTTCATTTCCTTTTTCCCTAATCATCTTTGGAAAAAGACCAAGTTTTTTAAAGATTACCTTGGAATTTCATCTATCCTTAATCTCCTTGCAGTTTATTACTATAATAAATCAATGTAGTGATAACTGAATGTTCATAGGCAGATATTGATGTTTTATTATAAAACCCAAGAAAAGAATTAGTACTCATTTTATGGTTCTAATCACAGAAAACATCTGAAATCCCACAGCTGTTAATAATGCTCCTGACTTTTGCCAGATCTTATAATGCTCTGTTTTCTTTGCCTTGAACATGGCATTTGTACCACATTAAAGTCTGGCAAGCCCAATATTTTTGCTAACCACTGGCAAATGTGAACATGCTATAAAGTTTAAAGAGTTATTTTCACCAAACTCATTATCAGGAATGTATTTGTTAAGGATTTGACTAAGAACTTGTTAAATCACTCATACTCAGTTATATGTGATATTTGTGATCTCTGAACTAAAGTAGAATTGTGTGTTTTGTTGGGGTTTTAAAAACTCATATCCATGATTTTACTCATAGTGGCAGGTCCCTGTGAAGAACTTCCTTTATTAGTGCCTCCTACCAGTACAAATCTATTCCTACTCTGCTACTTAATAGCCTTAAAGAATGGCCTAATTAAAAGGGGAAGGGACTTACCTGGGTGTAACTTCCAATGTGTTTCTGAGGTTGGGTTTGAACCCAAGTTGGATTTGAACTCCAAGGCTGCCTCTCTTTTTCTATCTTCGTGCTTCCTCTTGGACTGAAGTTATGCACTCTGAAGAAATAACAGTAACATAGGAAGGAGCCTGACATCGCTTTCATGGACAGAATAAGTTGTCTCAAACCTTAGAAGAAAGCCCTAAGAAGATTTATGCAGGTGAGAACATTACAATGCAGCCCTTCTCCTGACACAAGAACACTCTACACACCTATTTCTCTGACTCTTGTTGGGGTTGTGGCAAGAGGAAAAAGCCAGGGTGGAGGGAGTAACATTTTCGAAAATGCTCTTAGTGAGATACTAGGAGATACTCTTAGTGAGATGGGGCTAATACCTCTTCCTGAAATTCAAATCTGAGCCCAGGTATTCAAAAACAGCTCCAAATTGGCAGTTCCTCTCTCCCCTACCCATTGGAGTTCTTTGCCTTCTCAGATACATGGCAGGACATTTTTTCCTATCTCTCATTTGCACCTTTCACTATCTCCTTCCTATGATACTCATCTGTGTTCACATTGTTTCACTTACATCCTCACCCCCAGTGTAAGCTTTTTGAAGGCAAGAACCATTTTTCATATTTCATATTTCTTTGTATCCACAGCACTTGGCACAATGCTGATATGTAATAGGAATCTATTAAATGTCTAATGATTTGAAACAAATAAGGCTCCCACAAACCCCTTGGATGTCCCCTAAATGTTTCCATTTAACTGTTTTCTAAGGCAGGAAAATAACAGAAGGCCCTTCTGCTTTTTGCAGCTTTGGGGGACTTGTGGTTACACCCTCCCCGAAAAGGAGAAAAACAAACTAAAAAAATATGACAATGACTGGGTTACTTGGCACTTAATCAACAAGAATTCATAGAAAAACCAGCTCAGTATTTAATATTCTAGTAATATAGATTTACAGACTTGTCACCTTGACCTAACAATAGTAACAACATAGTTGGTTGGGTATACATATGAAAGAAACAACCTAAGGCAACATGAGTCCACAAATCAAGAAGCACTATTAAGTGCTTCTTAGAGACAAGGCACTGCGCTTTGTGACAGAAAGATAAAATACAGTGCCTTCCCTCAAGTATCTTATGTTCTACTAAGAGAATTTAACGTGTATACTGATGATAGCAAGAAAACAAATTAGGAAGTGATAGGAGCAAATGAAAGATCAAAGCACTCTAGGCTTATTTGAGGAAGGAGAGAATAATATGTAAGAAAATAAATACAAAGCATAGATCAAGTAATTTAAAGAAGGAAAAAGTACTAAGAAAAGGGGGCAAATCAGAGAAGGCTGCATGTAGGAAGTGGCATCTAAGCCATGTCCTAAAAAAAACAAGGGGTTCTTTGAGACAAAAATGATACAGAAGTGCATTCCAGACATGGGGTACCATTTGTGCATGGTGGCAAGAAATGAAATGTCATGGACAGGGAACTTTTTCACCAGGCCCTTTTGACTAGAATAGACAGTGCAGGAAGGGGAATAGTATGACATAGTCACAAATTGTTTGGAATTTGCAACTAGTCAGTATTTCCCATACTCCCCATAACATGAAACACAATAAAGATTTCATTCTACCTTGAATAATAATAATACTATACTATATTTTACATCCTACCTTATGGTTTATAACCTTTTTATGTCATGGACTCCTTCAACAATCTATGAGCCCCTTTTAAGAATAATGTCTTTAAATGAATAATATAAAATACGTAAGATTACAAAGGAAACCAACAATATTGAACTATGGTTATTAAAGGACCTGTATGTACAAAAATATTTATAGCAACTCTTTTTATGGTAGCAAAGAAATGGAAACCAAGAGGATGCCCATCAAATGGGGAGTGGCTAAACAAGTTGTAGTATATGAATGTAATGGAATACTACTGCACTATAAGAAATGAGGAGTAGACAGACCTCATAATAACCTGGAGAGACTTATATAAATTGATGCTGAGTGAGAAGAGCAGAACCAGGAGAACTTTTTACGCAATTACAGACACATCACATGTGTGACGACTAACTCTGATAGACTGGACTCCTCTCAGCAATACAAGGTTAGAAAACAACTCCAAAAGACTCATGATGGAAAGGGATATCCACATCCAGAGAAAGAACTACAGAGTCTGAATGCAGATTGAAGCAAACTACTTGCTCACTCTCTCTTTTTGTTTTGTTGTTTCTTCTTTCTCATTGTTCACTCCATTGGTTACAACCCTTCTTTACAACTTGACTAATGTTTAATGTGAAGGTAATTTGTAGATCCTATATCTGATTGCATGGGGGGGAGAGGAGAGGGAGGAGGAGAAAATTTGAAACTCAAGGGATTGTGGAATTAAATGTTGTAAACTAAAAGTAAATAAATAAATTTTTAAAAAAGAAAAAAAGAAATATGGTTATTAATTAATAAATTATAACTATTATTATTATTTTAAATTTACAGATCCCAGGTTTAAAATTTCTGTTTTATATGGTGATTTTATATATGTCATTTATTATTTTTTTTTTTGGAAGGGCAATTGGGGTTAAGTGACTTGCCCAGGGTCACAAGACTAGTAAGTGTTAAGTGTCGGAGGCCAGATTTGAACTGAGGTCCTCCTGACTCTAGGGCCAGTGCCCTATTCACTGCTCCACCTAGCCACCCTGTGTCATTTACTCTTTAGAAAAACTTTGTAAAGTAGTTAGGACAGATTTATTATCCCCATTTTACAGGTGAGGAAACAAACTCCAAGATAATTGACTTGCTCAAAATGCCAGTAAGTGGAACAGCTAGGACTCAAACATGTCTTGCAACCTAAAGGGTCCAACTCAAAATATTTTTCATATATATGTACCTCACTTTAGCTTCACAGTACTTGTGAAACTAGTAGGGAGGAAAGTTATTAATTTCTTCATTTTGTAGATATAGAAACTAGAAGCACAAGAAGGTAACTAGATAATCAGGGCCACAGCATCACATTAAATACAAGTCTCCCAATTCCCAGCTCCAACCCCTTGTGGCAAGGAACATGGCACACATACTCTCCATAGTGCCCAGCGGATGAAAGCCTTCAGTGAATAATAAACCACATTCTGGAAGGAAATAGTTGGTTAAGAAAGTGATGTCTGGAAATTGGATTTGAATTTCTGATCCTCTACTTAAAATATACAAGTGATAGACTCTTCACCTAACAAGAGCTGGGGGAAAATGCATTTACTCAGTCCTGAGAATTTAATCCAATGGGCTTTAAACTGAAAAATATGGTGGAGAGAAGAATCCTTATATCCACCATACAGTAAACTACAGTGAAGAAAGAAGAAGAAGAATGGGAGAGGGAGAGATAATTCAAAATTAACAGGAGACAAAATTAAAGAAAGGAGCCATTTGTAAAGCCCATGACCTCAACTGTCTATATACAAACACAAAATATAGGGCACAAGCAAGATGAACTAGAGATTCTAACAAAAGTAGGCAAAATGGACCACATACGCATTACTGTAATGTTGCAGAACAGGACCCACAACTAGAATATGTCTCTGTCTTATTTAAAAGGAATAGGATTGGTAAAACAGGTGTACTGGTAGCATTGTATTTTAAAAAGATGCACTTATATAAGAAAATCAATCAATGAATAAACATTTATTAAGTGCCTTTGTTCCAGGCACTGTGCTAAGTGCTGGGGATACAAAAAGAAAGAAAAGACAGTCCCTGCCTTCAAGGGGTTTACAATCTAATGGAAAAATCAAGGAATAAGAAAAAGGAAGCATGAAGAATATTTGGATAAACAGCAATGTAGATAAAAATGGAAGCAATATTAACATCAGAGTATACTACAGACCACCTGGACGAAAGGATAAATAGATAAGGAATTTGGGAAACAGATCACAAGTCTGGCACAAGCATAAAGTAGTGATGGGAGACTTCAGTTATTTTGCTATCTACTAGAGTCTTCTCTCCACCTAAAGAAAAAGCTAATAATTTCTTAGTCTACTTTAATTATAATTTCATCTTTTTTTTTAACATGAATGAACCAATGAGGGTTCTATTCTAGATCTGATTCTAATAAGGAGGACCTGATTGAAGAAAATAACTAGTCCCTCTTAGAATTTAGGACAGAAGAAATGATGTTTGGGAGAGAAAAAATATCTGACAGGCACCCTAAATTTCTGAAGAATATATTTTAAAAGATTCAGAGAATGAATAGGAAGGACCCAGGTTTAGGTAGAATTGGTAAGGTCCTGCAGGATTAACAAATTTTGAATACAGAATTCTCTATTCTGAAGACAGAAAAAAATTCACGATGAGGAAGATAGAGGGATTTGCCTAAGGGACTGATATTAGATATATTAACCAACTTAAGTTTTAAAAAGCCGTATACAGAAAACAGAAACAACAAAAAGATTTTGTTGTTGTTTTAAAATCTATAGTGGGGAAAAAAAAAGATTCAAAGTATAAGATTACTGTTCAGGTTGGATGAAATAATGACTGTGGGTGATGGAAAGAAAACAACTGCTGAGTTTTTGTTATTTCTGTTTTTGTCTTTCAAGAATGCTATCTGGAATGAAAAGATCAGTACAAAAATGGCAGATGAGTTGAGATTTAAGCAGGGAAACTGTAAGAGAACACTTTTTTGCCTTGATAAATTCAGAGCTCGTTCAATTTACTGGGCCCAGACAAACTAGGAGACAGAAAGAGCTGGCATATGTGATTGCTGAGCCACTGACACCATCTTTGGAAGGTCAAGAAGAACCACAGGACACAGAAGGCCAACATTTTTTTCAGTTTTCAGTAAGCCAGGGATCTTGACGAGTTCCTGGCAAAATTCTAGAACTTACAATTAAAGGGAAAATTAGTCAACATTTATTTACTAAAGTGCTGATCATGAAGAGCTAGTATGACCAATTAGGTCATGCCAGTCTAAACTCAAGCCTTTTTTGAGATAGTTATTAAGCTGGTAGATCAGGCAAATGATGTAGGTGTCTTAGCAAACCATTTGATAAAATTTCCTGCTGTTACTTTGGATAAGATGGAGAGCTGTGACTTAGATCAGTGGTGTCAAATTCCAAACAAAAGAGGGCTGCTAAACTGAACTGTGGCCTGAATATTGACCTGGAGAACCACATTTTAACATGTCTCATATTTTATTGTATTTTTATTTTGTTAAATATTTTGCAATTACATTTTATCTGGTTCAGCTACACTAGGACAGCTATGGGCCCCATGCAACACATGAGTATGTGTTTGACAACTCTGGCTTAAGTGATAGTGAGGTTGGGTGAGATAAAAACTGGTTGAATGACTGAATCCAACAATTGAACGTGGTTTGATCTCGGCTTCAGAGGAGTTCTTTAGTGGGATCTCCTCCAGGATCTGCTTTGGGATCTGTGCTTTTTATTAGTTTTATCAAGGTCTTGGTCACAAGTGCAGATGGTATGCTCATCCCATTTGCTGATGGTCTAGAGTCTGGGAGAATAGTCAATGCATTAGATGACAGTGTTTGCATGTTTTCAGGTACCTTAACTATTGAGGAGGGGGAGGCTAACTAGTATTACATTCCTCTGTCAAAACCCTGTCAAGTTGGAAGGGCACCGAGAGGCCCTTTGTTGTAATTGCTTCATTGGAGACAAGGAAACTGAGATCTAAAGAGGAGAAGAACTTGCTCAAGATCTCAAAGCAAGTTCATAGCAACTGTGGAATTAGAACCCAGATCTCTTGACCCCTAGTCTATTTCTCCTTACTTGTAAATCTCATTATTTGATTGATTTCATTGAGTATTTTCTTTCTTTTTTGCCAGTTTGCATAAACAGAGATAGCTTTGCTTCCCTACATTTTTGTTGTTGCTGCTTTTTGGATTGGGGTTTAATATATAATATTAATAATTAATAATAATAAAAGGTGACTTTCCCAGGGTCATATAGCTAGTAAGTATGTGAGGTGGGATTTGAATTCGGGTCCTCCTGACTTCAGGGCCAGCATTCTATCCACTGCACCACCTAGCTGCCCCTGCTTCCCTACATCTTGCATAATGAAGAACAAACCTTGGGTTTGTAGTCATCAGAGGATCCAAAGTTGAACGGGCCTTCAGATGCCATCTTATCCATTTGCCTCATTTAACAGATGAAGATAGGTAGGCCAGAGAGATGAAATAATAATTAGAAAAATTAATAATAATAACTAATATTTATATAGTGCCTACCCGATACCAAGCACTATGCCAACCACTCTGAGAGATAGGTGCTACCCCATTTTACAGATGCAGAAACTGAGGCAAACAGAGGTTAAGTGACCTGCCTGAGTTCACCCAGCTAGTAAATGTCTGAGATGGGATTTGAACTTATTAAGATTAAGTCTTCCTGACTCCAGGCCCAGCAGCCAAGGTCACAAAGGGAAATAAATGACAGAGGCAGAATTGGAACACAGGTCTTAAGAGTTCAAAAGCCAATTGCCACTGCTCAGGTAATTATAGTTTTAGAGAGTTGCCTGAGGCATTGTGGTTGGATCACCTAGCTTCAGATCGCCAGTAGGCCAATTCTTTACTATCCATTACTCTATAAGATCTGAGTTCAAATCCCGATTCTTCTACTTTGTACCTGTACAACCTTGGGCAAGCCCCCTCAATTCTTTGGTTCTCACTTCCTTCATTTGTAAAATGAAGAAGTTGGAATAGCCAACACCAGGGTCTCTTCTAAATCTCAGTCTAGGATCCTGTGTTTCTTTTGTATTTCTTCACATCTATTTGCTGCTTAGAGTCCCATACAAACATCATGAATCTTATTTCATCATCTTTCATGATCCATACCCATTACCAAGGCAGAGTTAGAACTTCAGCCATCCCCACTAAAGCTCAATCATCTGAAAGGAAGAGGTCTATAGAGAAACACAAGAAATACTATCATTATTAAGTGGCAACTTTAAAAGGACTCACTGGCGACCTCTACTGGTCATCCTGCTGAAGACACACAAATACTGCCACCCTTTTGTGCATTGAGGTCATCTCTTAAAAGGGATTTTCAGTAATTAATAGCTAAATCCTGAGCAGAGCTTCAGGTTTTGGCAAAATAGATGGATGACCCTGGAAATAATCATCCTGTATCAGCAGTTAGTGAAGAGAAATCAAGAACTCTCTAATATAAGTTAGCGTGATTGGGATGGGGGGGGGGCAGAAGTGGGGGGTGAAGAGAGAGAGAGACAGAGAGACAGAGACAGAGACAGAGACAGAGACAGAGACAGAGACAGAGACAGAGAGAGCTTAGTGGGCTTTTACAATCAGGGCTCCTGGATTCTAGATCTGGACTCCAGCCACTGATACTGGTGAGCCATCTCCCCTCCCTTGTCCTCAGTCTCCTCTTCTGTAAAAGCAGGAGAATGGACTAAGTGACCTAGAGGGTCCTATCCAGTACTAAAATGCTTTGGTCCTATGACATATATGTGTGACTGCTTCTTGCCTTTTTTCTCATGTTGGCTATTTATGTCTAACACCAGGTGGCGCTAGATAACAACCTAAAAGAAGCATTCCATAGGCATGACGAACTGAGGGCTGTGGAAGGATTTTTGTGTCTTACTTTTAGATTTAGATAAACAAGAAGTCTTTTCAAAATTATTTATCAATCAATAACCATTTATTTCTCAACTCCCGCATCCTCCCCCCCACGTTGGAAAAAAAAAAAAGCAAAACTCTTGTAACAAATATATATAATTAACAGCAAAACAAATTCTCACATTGAGCATGTCCAAAAATGTCTTTCACGCTGTGTATTTAGTCTGTCACTTTTTTGTCAGGAGGTGAGTAGAATGCTTCATCATCAATACTCTGGAATCATGACTGGTCAGAGTTCTTAAGTTAAAGGAGGAATCTGCAAAAAGCTTTTACATATTTATCTATATTTGGTTGTTGTTTAAATATCTTCCAGATAGCAGCTTCTGAAGAAGGCATGATTTTGAGCACTTAGCACCCAGGGAACTATATTAACAAGCCTCCCAGCATCAGGGTCCCACTGAGGGGCTGGGAGCCTTTGAGACCAAACCCAGTGCACTCAGTAATCAGGCAGACATTCATCATGAGTCACCCTTGGCTGGACATTGAAGCAACTGAGACAAAAGTGGCCATTAAAAAGTGGACTGGGGTCCACAGTACATATATCTGTTTATTGAATACATTATTGCATTTCAGCTTCATAATAACCCTGTGTGCTAAGAATTACAGGTGTGATTCTCCATGTTACAGTTTAATCAACTGAGAGCCAGAGACATTAAGTGACTTGCCCACAATCACACACAGAGTATCAGATATTCCAACATGCTATCTACCTCACCATGCTAGAGTAGAAAGCAGAGTTGATATAAGAATTTGCTTTGACTGATTATGCATGTTTGTTATAATCACTGAGGGGAAGGGAAGGAGAGAAAATCAATTTTTGTTCATGTCTGCTAACTAATCAGACGCTTTTTAAAAATAAGCCCAAATTCAAATCTGAGTCCAAGTCCCAGATCTATGTTGTAAGGTTTATAGCCAATTAGGAAAGTATAAGGGGATTCTTGTGTAGTTTGTGTCTAGATTAGGACAGTCTATTTTGTTTCTGAGTAGTAGAATAAGAGCTTTTTGCTATATAAATCACAAAGTGGTAAAAAATGAAAGAGAATTGTTCTCAGAGTCAGAAGCTACATGCATCCAAGTGATTAGCTCTGATACTTCTTAGCAGTGTGTAATGGTAATGGGAATTTGAAGATCTTTCCTGCCCCTTAATAAGCCTAAGGGAATTTGAAGACCTGCCCTGATTTTAAGATCTTCCCTTCCCCTAATAGGCTGAATGTAATCACATGGAGCCTGTGGTGGGAGGAGTTTGCTGAAGGGCAGAATAGAGCCCACAGGAAGCTGGGAGTCAGAGCAGTTAGAGACAGAGGGAGGAGAGGACACACCCAGGCAGACAGCTAAACTTGTGAGTATTGATTTGTAGGAAGACTAAAGGTGGTGTGGCTCTCTGTGGTGCTATGGATTATTAACTTCTTTGCTACTATGATGGATTTGGCTTTATGGTTTGGGGATTTGGTTTTCTGGTGTCTGAATAAATGTTTTGCTTCTGTTTCCTATATGGAGAGTCTATATTTTGCAATTGAGCACTATACCAGTATATTCACAATCACATTCAGCACTATGAATACTGCATTGGTGCTGCATTTGGCAGTGAGGATGGGATCACAAGATATCAGATCTCTATTTGGAGGTAGAAGGGATTTAGAAGAAGAAATGGCTATCCTAGGATGGGAGGATTTATCTTATTCCTCCCCGGTAAGAAAGTAGGCTAAAAGTACAGGGTTCTGTGAAAACTGGGAACTAAGGTTACAAAAGGGAGAACCTAGAGATTTAGAAATATGTTTGCAAGGAATACCAATAAAACCAGGGAGAGAACTGGAAGGGGTGTGTAGAAGAGGCTGGGTTCTACTAACAGGTTACTGTATTATATGTAAGAGTAGAGACAAGCTGTCCCAAGAGAAAATTCAGATGGAGAAAAAATTAGCTGTTTTGAATGAGAAGCTAGCTTTGTTACAGCATTCAGGCTCTCCTTTAGAAGAGCAAGCCAGAGGGTCTCATGTGGTAGAAGAAAAAGCTATTAATTTAGCTCTCAAAAAGAAGCAGAAAAGTAACAGAATGAAGGTACATACATTTTTGGCAGAGGCTGAACTTAGTTGCCATGATGATGACTGCCAGAAGAGTGCAAGGGTGGAGAATGATACAATGTTTCATGACCAGGTTTTTATGAGGGCAAAAGTTAGCCCCATACTGAGAAGAAAGCAGGAGAAACAAGGAGACCAAGAAAAATTCAGGGAAATAATTGAGGACTTCACTCAGCAGAAGGTTACTGATATATTAAGTAGCTTCACTCAAGGGATGGGAGAATCATTAGTGTCTTGAATGGTGAGAATCAGTGATAAAGGGGCCAGAGGAGTATGGATAGATAGCGTGGACTTCTTGAAATTTATAGGTATTTGTCAGAATCCTTTTGTCTGGAAGGCTTTTAGGGATTACCATATTCAAGAGGTAATAATACTACCAATCTGTTAGCTTTATCTGCTGATGGATGCAATAAAATGTATCCCTCTGATTCTATGTGGCCTAGTGGAGACAGACCCTGGTATTCGCTTAGAGCAGTGGTTCTTAACGTTCCTAATGCCACAACCCTTTGATACAGTCCTAATGTTGTGGTGACCCCAACCATAAAATTATTTTCATTGCTACTTCATAACTGTAATTTTGCTACTGTTATGAATCTATCTGATATGCAGGATGTATTTTCATTGTTACAAATGAGAACTGGTTGAGAACTGCTGGCTTAGAGACTATATGAGAAAGTTAAAGGAGCAAGGAATGAAAACTGCTATCATGCTTGGAGATGCAAATGCATATTATGATATCCCCTTAGCAGTTTCTCATAGAAATATCACAGTGAAGATGGCTCCTCCTGCTTATAAGCACCTAAGTCTGACTCTACTAATTGGTGAACTCTCTTTCAGAGGTACTGGATAAGATTTCACAGCTAAGTGACTTGGGAGAATGGGGAAAAGATAAATTTCCTCTAGAGAGGAAAGCAAATGGTGAGTGAATTCAAAGTCAGAATAGATTGACAAGAAAAGAATTGTTTACTACTGTATTGAGTGCAGGGGTCAATTTTGGAAGAATTGATGGTATTCCAACTAATGAACTATATAAAATGTACTGAGAAAAGGGGCTTAATATTAGATGGAATAGAGAAGTGAGGACTGCCCCTACAGATCCTCCTGAATCCTTGTATCCAAGTTCATCATACCCTCAGGGAGAATAGGAAATTAACCAAGCCCCAGTTCAGATTAAAGAAATACACAGATGGGATTACAGACCCGATATCAATTTGACAATATATTGGAAAAATGGATCAAAGATTGTAACTAGGGCATTGATAGATATTGGGGAAGAGGCCTCCCTTATTTATGGCAATCCTAATAAATTCGAACATGGAAATCTTATTACCATCACAGGACTGGGAGGGGCTGAAATAGCCAGACAAGTCAAACTAATGATGAAAATTGGATAATTGCCTAAGAAAGAATATACCATGGTCATTGTACCCATTCCTGAAAATCTCATTGGAATAGATATATTGAGAGGTATGATCTTGAATTTACCTGAAGAAAGATACCAATTTACAGTAAGGAATATAAGGATTAATACAGTTTTAGTGGGAAAAATAAAAATGGACCCAATCACTTTACCTGAACCTTCTGGAGTAATTTCTTTAAAGCGATATCACGTGCCAGGTAGGCAAGATGAAATTACCAATACTATAAAGGAATATATTGAAGCAGGAGTGTTAGTCCCTAAACTATGAGATGGAATAATCCTGTCTGGCCAGTACAAAAGTCTGATGGGATGTGGAGAATGACAGTGGATTATAGACAATTGAATAAGGTGACTCATCCCTTGTATGCTGCTGTTCCAGATACCATTACCTTAATAGAAAAGATCCAGAAATATGATGGGACTTAATATACAGTTATTAATTTAACCAATGTCTTCTTTACCATTCCAATAGCTTCTAAACAATGGGACCAGTTTGCTTTCACCTGACAAGGCAGACAGTATACTTTTACACGCTTGCCAGAAGGATATCTGCATTGCCCCACTATTTGTCATAGGATTATGGCTGAACATTTGGATGAATTAGAGCTTCCTGGTGTATAGCTTCCCCACTACATAGATGATATTATGACACAGGAGAACACAATGTAAAAGAAGTAGAGAAGACTTTGACACTTTTAATTGAGCGTATGAAAAGCAAAGGGTGGGAAACTAACCCTGCAAAGATTCAAGGGCCAGTTCAAACCATAAAAGCTTGGGGTATACAATGGAATAAGGGGCTATGAGAGATTCTTCCACAAGCCCAACAAAAGATTTAGGATTTTCCTATCCCTACCAATAAGAAAGAGGCCCAAAAGTTTATAGGATTATTTGGATATTGTAAACATCACATTCTGCATATGGGATAGATTTTGAAACCCTTATATAAAGTTACTTGGAAGAAATATGAATTTGACTGGGGACTTGAGTAGAGTAAAGCTTTTGAAGAAGCCAAGGCTACTATACAATTGACCCTAGATTTATGGCCTATGCAAAATGGTCCAGTGGAATTACAAGTGACTGTACAGGATGATTATGCGAATTGGAGTTTATAACAAAAACAAACACTTAAGATCCCAAATATTGAGTATTGGACTGTAAGGCAAGATGTTCCAGCACCATTTTCAGGAATACCTGGATCCACAGGATATGATTTACATTGCTTTTTTGGTTGGATAGAAAAGAAATAAGAAATATCGGGGCGGAGCCAAGATGGCGGCGTAGCAGCAGCAATATATCGCAGCTCTCACATAGCCACCCCCAAATACCCATGGAATAGGACTCTGGACCAACCTAGAACTTCAAAAACGCACACAGATACTTCCCACTAAAGTCAGCTTGGCTACGAGGAACTATCAGCACTGCCAACCGAAACCAGCCTGGCCTGAAGCTCCGGC
>CM053592.1:56665968-56714163 GCA_028646515.1 Pseudochirops corinnae
GTGGTCACTGGAGATGGCCAAAGGCCATCTCGCTGGGGCCTCCAAATGAAATGACATGACTTGACGAGTCTTAACAAAGTGACCACAGAGTCCAAATTAAAAGTTTTTAAGGAGCTTTAATTTACCAGCTGGGGCTACTCCATGCCAATTAAAGGGGGAGCAGCCCAGAACTCAGGGGTGAGGAACCTTTTATACATTTCTTTAGGTTTACGTATCTAACTAACACAATTTGTTATTAAGCAGGTTGTCATATAGATACAAACAAGCAGTTACTAAGGCAAGCAGAGGGGGTAAGCAGAGGGGGTCTGTAGGGTAAGTGGAGGGGCATAGGGCATGGCGACCGAGCAAGAAAAAGATAAATTACCCTAGGCCCGCTTCCCAGGTAAAGATAAATTACTCTAGGGAGGCTTCCCCAGGTTCATAGAGTTTCACTTGGCTGATTACTAATTCCATAGAGTATTACTTAACTGTTTCCTGACCATAACAGGGGCAATGCATGACAGTCTTGGACAGAGGGTGATGTCCAGTTTAAGCAATCAGTCATCTACAAGTGGAAGACTCTAATCCTGTAGGAGACAAATTTAGCAAACAATTTAAACAAATAAAGGCCAAAAAGAATAAGGAAACAATAACTAGAAGCAGAGTAAATATAGCATCAGTTGCACTTCTGAAGTCCATCAACCTACCATCATAGCCTTATTCATAGTAAAATATGTGAGTTAAGGGCACAAGCTGATAATCATCTTCTCCTAAATAAACAACAGTTACAATGGTTAATCCGTTTTTCTAATATATGGTTAAACTAATGTGAGGTCTATAATCTCATCTGTGTACTTCTTTAATCTGAGCTGGGCTTGGACAATTTCCTATTCTCCCTGCAGGTGTGATGAACTTGGATACAATGATTCGGGAGGATTTGTAAGGCAGTTCTTACTTCCCTATTCCATCTAATATTAAGTCCCTTTTCTTAGTACATCTTGGTTCATTACTTAGAAAATCATCTGTTCTTCCAAAATCCTTCCTCTTAATAAAGCAGTAAATAATTCTTTCCTTGTTAATCTATTCTGACTTTGAACCCACTAGTTATTTGTTCTTCTCTCTTGAGGAAATTAATCTTTTCCCCATTCCCGTAAGTTACCTAACTGTGAAATCTTATCCAGCACCTCTGAAAGAGAGTGCCCTATTTCCCCAATTAGTAGAGTCATAAATAGGTGTTTATAAGCAGGAGGCACAGACTTCACTATTATATTTCTATGAGGAACCATGAAGGGAGTGCTTTGATAAACATCAGCATCTCTGACCATTATTGCAATTCTCTTTACCTCTTCCTTTAACTTTCTCATATAGTCTATAAGTGGATACCAGGGTCTATCTCCAGTAGGCCACATGTCAGTGGGATACTGTTTATTGCATCCCTCAGCAGCTAAAGTTAACAAATTAGTTCCATTGTTGCCTCCTTGAATGTGGTAATCCCTAAAAGCTTGTTGTACAAAAGGATTCTGAATAATACCTATAAATTTCAAACAATCTATGATATCTACCCATTCTCCTCCAGATCCCTTGTCACTGATTCTCACCATCCAAGATACTGGTGATTCTCCATTTTTTGGAGAGAATTGATTTAAAATATCTGTGACCTTCTGTTGAGTAAAATCCTCACTTCCTTAAACACTGTGTGGCCCCCCCCTAGTTCTCCTGGTATCTTCGTAGCAATGAATGGATGTCCAAAGTTCTAGGAATCTCCTCATCTAAATTTGTTTCATGTTCCTCCCACATATCTTCCTCCCAGGTGTCTGGGACCTACTCAGATCCAAGGATTGCATGCACCTTCCTCTTGTTAGCTTTTCTCTTCTTTCTCTGAGATAAACTCACAGCTACCTTTTCTTCTACACTGTAGCATAGAAAGTTTATTGTGCAAATCAGCTAGCTCCTTTTTCAGTTGAACCTTTTCCTCCAGCAATTTGTCTCTACTTTTACATATAATACAATAACTTGTTAACAATTTCCATCCTCTTCTATACACCCCTGCCATTTCTTTCTCCAGTTCTATTGGTATTCCTTGCAAAGATCTTTCTAAATTTCTGGGTTTTCTATTCTGTAGTCTAGGTTTCCAGCTTTCACAAAGCCCTGTGCTTTTAGCTCATTCTCTAGCCAGGGAGGAATAAGGTAAATTGTCCCATCCTGGGACAACTATTTCCTTCCCTAGAGCCTTCCTATCTCCAAATAGAGGTTTTATATTTTGCAGTCCTGTTCATGACACCAAAATATATCACCAATGTGATACCCATAGCAGCTGCTATGAATATGCAGATATATTTCCAGGGTTGAATCACAAAATATAACAAACTCTCTTCCTCAAAGATGAAACCAAGATATTTATTCAGATACCAGAAAGCCAATTCCATCATGATAACAAAGAAGTTTATGTACATCACAAATGCAGAGAGAGCTGCCATCCCCAAGCCTTTCCTTCATTAGGCCTTCCCACAAAGAAGCTCCCCTAGGCAAAATTCCTCCCTCTCTCACTCTAGCTGCTCTGCCTCAGCTCTCTCCCAGCTATGACTCACTCTCTCCCAGTTCTCTCACTCTCAGGTCTTCCTGCTCTACCTGTTCACTAAGCTCCTCCTACCATGAGCTCCATGTGACTCAACTGTGAGCTAGGCCAAAGCTCAAAGTAGGTCACATGGACCTATGAAGAGGCAGAGAAGATTTTCAAAATCCCTTAACATTACACTCTTCATGACCCCATTTGGAGTTTTCTTGGCAAAGATACTGGAGTGGTTTGCTATTTCCTTCTCCAGATTATTTTACAAATGAGGAACTAAGGCAAACAGGATACAGTGATTTGCCCAGGGTCACATAGTTAGTAAGTATTTGGGGCTGGATTTGAATTTAGAAAGATGAGTCTTCCTGATTGCAAACCCAGTGCTTTATCCACTGTGCCACCTTACTGCCTGTATTCATTTTACTATGTATTAATTCATACAAGTCTTCCAAATTTTTTCTAAAACCATCCCTTTCTTCATTTCTCATAGCACAATAGAGTTCCATTAAATTTACATATCATAGATTGTCTATCCATTACTCATTTGATGGATACCCTTTTTAGTTTCCAATTCTTTGCCAGTACAAAAAGATGGGCTAATTTTTTTTTTCTAACCTATAGGTCCCTTCCTCTTTCTTTGATTTCTTTGGGGGTAAAGGCCTCCTAATAGTCTCTCTGGGTTAAAGGGCATGCCAAGTTTAGTAACTTTGGGAACATAATTCCAAACTGCTTTCCAGAATGACTGGACCAATTCACCAACAGTAAATTAATGTGGCTATCTTTTCATAGCCCCACCAATATTTTCCATTTTCATTTTCATCAGTTTTGCTAATTTTATGAGTGTGAGGTAGAAGTTCAGAGTTGCTTTAATTTACTAGTGATTTGGAATGTTTTTTTTTTTCTTATGGCTATTGATAGTTTGAATGTCTTTCTTTGAAAACAGCCTGTTCATATCCCTTGACCATTTATCAGTTGGGAAATAGGTCTTATTCTGATAAATTTAAATCAATTCCTTACATGTCTTAGAAATGAGGTTTTTATCAGAGAGACTCATTGCAAGATTTTTTTCCTCAGTTACCTGCTCCTCTTCTAATTTTAGCTGCATTGGTTTTCTTTTTGCAAAAAGTTTTTAATTTTATATGATAAAAATTGTCCATTTTGCTTTTGGTGATTGTCTCTATCCCTTATATATTCATGAACTGTTCACCATATCCATAGATCTGAAAATTTTGCAATTTTCATTACCTCTTCCTTTAACTTTCTCATATAGTCTCTAAGTGAGGGTCTATCTCCAGTAGGCCACATAGAATCAGTGGGATACTATTTATTGCATCCCTTGGTAGCTCAAGTCAACAAATTAGTTCCAGTGTTGCTCCTCTTATTTAGGATGCCATCTTTCGTGTCAGTCATATAATCATCTGGAACTTAGCATACAGTATGAAATGGTAGTTGCTTTCCAGTTTTCTAGCGGTTTTTTTTTTTCTTCAGTGAGTTCTTATCTCAGTAGCTTGGGCCTTTGGGCTTATTAAACATGAGGATACTGTGTTCATTTGCTTACCAGGGCTTAAACAATTCATCCTTGAGGGACAAGAAAAATATGGCACATGAAACCGAAGGTAAAGCCTGATCAATATTGGCCAGTTGTCCAGTCTATATGTAGTTCTCACTTGGGTGTGTGTGAGCTGGACCAAGTTTGGGGTGGGAGGTGAGGTGGAGAGGGGAAGGGATTAAGACTAAACCTACTATGTGCCAAACCCTTTACAAATGTTATCTCATATGATCTCATTTGATCCTCATAACAACCCTATGAAGCTAGATGTTATTACCATATTTTATAGATAAAAAAGCAAGAAAAACAAAGGTTAAATGACTCGCCCAGCATTACATAGCTAGTAAGTGAGGCTGGATTTCAACTCAGGTCTTTCTGACTTCAGGCTAAGTACTCTATCCACTCTACTCCCTAAAAACCTATACCTACCCCCTAAAAAACCTACTAACTCTACCTAGTTATTCAATTGGCTCCCAGAAAGTTATCTGATAAGAGTGCTTAGGGGTCTGCCACAAATCTGACTGTGAATAAAACCATCAAGATTTAACACAAGCCTATGACTGCATCAATGAGAACATGTTACTAGCCATAGCCATCTGAACTGTTTCATCCCATAGAACATTACTAGGTCTGCCACAAAATGATTCATGGGAATAGAGACATTCATGTCACATCCTGAGTTGAAGTCATGAAGACCTCCTACCAGAGGCCCCTGCTACAACCAGTAAACATACTTAAGGACTTGAACCTGCGATGTTATCACGTTAGTTTTCTTCTGACAATATAAATCCCAACTCATCTGTTCCTGCCCATCCTGTGTGTGACACTTACCCATGTCCTCCTATAAGTTCACTACAAGAGGTCCAGCCAACATGTAGGAGGCCTTCTTCACTTTTCTCATGATGTCCTGAGGATAGCAGAGGAACATTTGGCTGTCCATTAGTTACCTCTCACCTTTACCCTGTGTCCAGTCCATCTAATTTTCCTATCATGCATTTCCTTGATAACATCTTATACTTTTGCTCTTTTTCAAAGTTCCTTATTGGTTATTGTTGCAGGTTGCTCATATCCAAGATACACTTCTCCTTTATCCTTTGTATGACATTTATTTTTAGTTCTTCAGAGACTATTATATGTCTATATAATCTATATCAGAGACTATTATATGTAGGATTCCAAGTAGAATGTCAACTATAAAAAGATTGTCAGAAGTCCCTTTGAGCTCCTGGAGAAATTTCTCCAACTTTTTCCACAAGAGGCTGTTATTCAATAATAACATAGGGGATGACCCAATGAACACTTTGTCTTGCTATGTAGGACAACATAGATCAAAGCCATGGAGAATCCCCATGGATGGACAACCATAAATAATTTACATTAGCTAAGAAGCCCTGAGAAATCCTTTGCTGAAACAGCCACTTCTTAACTCTGTAACCTAAGGGCAAGCCTTAGGCTGTGTTCTCAGGAGGGATTGAAGAGACCAGAGGTGAGAGAGAAATGTACAGCAGCTGTCCTTTATTGTATTGTAGTGCCCTCCTTATATACCCTAGAGGTACATGATTAAAGCATGATATCCATGTGTGCTAGAGGGATGGACCAATGGGAGGACAGACCGAGCCAGCCAATCACAGCTGCTGCTCATCAGGTGAGTGGTCTTGCACAAGACTTCCCTATAAGCTTTAGCAACTGGGCTGTGACCGTCAACACCAAAGGTACTTTTGGACTCACACTGATCCCTACAATTCCCCCATTTTATTTTAGAAAGTGCCAAGTGAGTATCAGCTTGAATCATGACTAAGCTATTACAAAAACATTAAATCAAACAAAGGAGAACCACAAAACAATAATATGCCTCAACTATGAGGTTTTAGCCATTAATACAAAATGTCCTATACTTATAACCAGTCCAATGCTGTTTGAAGTAGCTGCGGATATTAAATCAATTCTGGCTTGTTCTTCATAGCCTTTTGACACATTGAGCTTGTACCACTTGGTTTTTCACAGCAGATATAGACATAGCAAGAGACTAACTGTACAATTCATACATGCCACATTAAACACCCCTAAGTTCCTGTTACATTATGTCCCCACATTTTCACTATGCAACAAAACACCAAACACAAAGTTGAATCATTTTAAAAGGATATGAAGGACTTAACTAAATGTAGTATTAATCACTTGCAAAAGAGCGTTATTACCAGCTATACAAATTACCAGTCCATGGCAAATCTTACATTTGTATAAACACTGACAAAACAATTCAATGAAAGAATTCTTTTTGGCATTTCACATTACAACTGAGATACAAAGAACATTACAACTAAGATACAAAGAGTGCTTCACTGGAAATTTCCCTAAGATACCCTTGTCAACAGAATTAGCCTATAATATGCACTACCTTTTAAAGATAGGACTCTTTGAAGAGGAATGGTAACTGTCCTGAGCTTTTTTCCTCAAACATGCTTGAGTGTAAAAGCTACATTCAACATTTGCTTGTGTTTTCCAGTCCCGAGGCTCGAGCACATACTGCCATGTTCCCCAAAACTGTCCCAAGCTGTTATCACAATTGGTCCTATGGAAACCATAGCTTTCCATAGAACTTTCCAAGTTCTGTCTTTTGATGGACTCCACATTTGCACGGGAACAGAACATATTGTGTATAGTTTATGATGTGCCATCAATGGCCATCCACTGTAGCTTGACTGATAGAGCCAACAGCGTGGTTGGTTGGCTATGTTGTTCCACGTGAGCAGGTGGTGAGATGGCAAGCGTGGTGAAGGCAGCAGCCAGCAGCCACATCCCTTGCTGATTCATCTGGCGTGGTCTCCACCGTCGTCGGGATGGGCACCTCTTCTTTTTCCTTTTCTGCTGCTGGTTTAGAGATAATGCAGACACTCTTTGCAGGAACCCACTGTTGACCTTCATCTGTGGAGATACAAGCATACCCTGGCCCCCATGTTATGAGGGAATAGGGGCCTTCCCAAGTACCTGTGGGTGTCTTATACATTACTTTTTCACCACTGCCACCTCTTTGCCAGCACCCTAGCTTCATATTCTACAGAGCTGGCACATAACAGGTGTGAGATCCTCAGCAGTGTGTAAACTATCTTGTTTATGTGGTCCTGTCTCACAGGGCCTGGGCCATTTCCCCCTTTTTGTTTAAGATATAGCTCCATAAGGTTGAGGGGCTAAGGTTGCTTGGGCGATAGGGTCAGTCACAACCATGGTTGTCAATAAGCAATCAGCCCTATTGTTGCCATCAAAAATAGGACCAAGGCCATCAATGTGAGATCCCATGTGAAGAATGTAAATTGGGTGTGCACAAATTCAAACAGTTTGTTGGGCTTGGAGGAAAAGCTCTGTGATATCAGTTGGATCCTTCTTTAGGATCTCTGTTAACTGTCCTCTCCATATTGTAATAAACAATAAGGATTTACTAGGTTTTTCTTACATAACATTTTTCTTTTTCAAAGTCAAACTTAAAAATTTCAGAAATCTTTTCAAATATTTTGCAAATTTCCTAGCAAGTTACAAAATAAACAAGTTCCTTTCTCAGACCGAATGACCTTGCCTCTAGAGATAGTTTTCATGGGCTTTTGCTAGTGGGATCCTTGTTAGATTTATTATAAATTTAGATTCCCTATTATTTTTGCAGCACTTTCTCTTAATCTGCTAATTTTACCTTGCACTTCAGTGCTATGCTTATTCCTAAAAATTTCTTAGAGAGTGAAATGCTCTCAACCCCCTACTCAAAGGGAGTGGAACTTCTGAAAAAATTCTCAGAAGCATGCCTTGTTTCATTTCCCCAAAACTGGGGAACTTGAAGCTCTCACCTTTCGTATATTTCTTTATCAGATATTAGCAAAATTGCAATTTGCCTAAATGCCAATTAGTATAATAAATTCTGACTTATCTTAGCACAAGGTTATGAATGGTATTAATTCACTTTTTCACATTGCCCTTAAAATGACCAGAATAAGTTCAAATTGATACACAAGATTTTTTCTCGAATGGGTGAGGCAGAAAATGATTAATTACTTATTTGTTTACCTTTTCAATCTAAGGGAAAAATTCCCATATTATTTCTCATCACCTTTTCCTCACTCCACTTGGCCAGAGTGGAATGAAGGGAAGGAGATTTTTAAGCCTTTGAAAGTCTCAGAACTTCTGTTCACACTTTTTTGACAAAATGACAAATGACTCTCACACACTTGCTCACATAGAGACAAAACAGATAGACATAAACAAACAGAAAGGATCCAAAAGCTTCACATAGAATTTATAGGCGATCTCCTCAAAAAAAATTTAAAAGTTGCTAGCTCTCCAGATAGTAACAGAAGCCAGGTGAAACTTATTTGATAATATTAGAAACAGCTGTATCACACCAAAGTGTTCGAGCCATCTCTGGCACTTTCAGTTCTGTTGCTAAACATATCATTAATGTACTCCACAGGAAAACAGCAGAAATTGGGAAATGCTGGAGTCCCTTCTTCTCCCAATTCAACTGAAGCTTTGAAATATATGTCGAGGTGACTCCCCCCACCTCGGCCACCTGGGTCTCAGTTGGCAGAGATTTCCATTCAGGAGGCTGCATTTGTGTGGGGAATATTGTCCTGTCAGCCCCTGTGTCGACCAGGCCAAAAAATTCTCTCCCTCCTAGTCTAAGAGTCATCATAGGCCTTGTTTGTTCAATTTGTTGTGTGAAGAAAGTTTTCTCCACAGATTTTAAGGGGCAATTGAGGAGCATGCCTTGAGCTATGGGAGCTCCTTCGTTGATGTAAGTATAATCAGCATCTGTATTTAAAAGGATGGTGTTGGGGATCTCAAGATATATTCTAACAACCAGAGTGGCCATAGAATAAGTGTCAAAGGGAGTGATAACGAGAAAAGATGGAAAAGCCTGTGAGAGAGGTTAAATTGCGACTTCACAGGCCCAGTGTGGGGGAAGGCTAAAGTAACCTAAACTCCGAAGTTGGAAGATTTGGATGGTTACTGTGCTGCCAAGGCTGCATCATGAGCCCTCCACTCAGGCATCTGTGGTGTCTGTTTCTCTTGAACAACAGGTACCTGAGGTTGCGGGGACCCTCCTTTAATCTGTCCACAGGGATCTTGCTCCAGGCATGGCGAGCACAATTAAAGATATTTAAATAAGCCTTCTCTGTATAGCCCAATTGTTGGGCTATATCTGCAGAAGGACCAGTGCCTGAAAACTGCTGAAAGACCAGTTGCATAGGCATACCAGGTGCCAATTCAGCGGCTTGGAGACAGCATTGCTCAGTGTATTGCGCCATCAAAAAAACAGCCTGCCCTAGGGTCAATGTTACTCTGGCTAATGCCTTAAGTACCTTAAAAGGAAGAAGTCTATGCAGCCTTCTCAGCTGTTCTTCAATGACTGGGAAGAATTCCCAACTGCCTATCATATCCCCTTTTTCTCGTGCCCTCTCTAATGGTTTTTCTAATGCAGAGCATGCGCGCGGGACACCTGAGGGAACTCTAGTATCAGCTTTCTCATTTTGAGCCGTAGTTGCCTTTTCTACGTCCCTGGGCTGACAGCCTGCTCTCTCCTCAGGAGGCCTGCTTGGCACCACTTTCTCTTCTGCCTGGAGCGAACTTTCACAATGGTAATCCCTTCCTCCTTTCTGTTGATTCACCTGACTTTTGCCCAACTCTATTTTATCAAGCTGCTTCAGCCCTTCCCTTTTGCCTAACTGTAATCCCAGGCAGGCGTGGGCAGCCAGAACCACTCCCTCTCTCTGTCTCCAGGAGGAATCCCTGCTTGGGCCACTTTCACTAGGAAAGGCTAGGCCCGTTTGAATACAGGCAGGGACAGTAGGAAACTCCATTCTCTGCCCTTCAAAGGCATCTTTTACTGGGTGGTAAGTTGTGAAATCAATGCCTCGGACTTTCTCATCCTTGGGACAGGTCCTGTAAACCTCTTTCTCCCCTGGTATTATTTTGCCTATATATTGTCCCATTTTTACTCACTACTCTCTGAGCTTTTGTCGAGTCCCAGATATTGCACAATTACTCGGGTATCCTCTCCTGGAGCCTCTCTTCAAAGAGAGGTGGTGTTCGCACCCCGTCTTTTTCCAGAGCACACTGGCGTGATTCTGGGGTCCTGCTTTCTGCCCGAAGGCTTCTTTTATCTGCCCTGTCCCACGTTGTAGCCTGGCTGAAACGGTGGCTTCTTAACTCTGTAGCCTAAGGGCCAGCCTTAGGCTGTATTCTCAGGAGGGATTGAAGAGACCAGAGGCGAGAGAGAATTGTACAGCAGCTGTCCTTTATTGTATTGTAGTGCCCTCCCTATATGCCCTAGAGGTACATGATTAAAACATGATATCCACATGCGCTAGAGGGATGGACCAATGGGAGGAGCCAGCCAATCACAGCTGCTGCTCATCAGGTGAGTGGTCTTGCCCAAGACTTTCCTATGAGCTTTAGCAACTGGGCTGTGACCATCACCATCAAAGGTGCTTTTGGGCTCACGCTGATCCCTACACTTGGCCATCCCATTAAAAAAGAAAAAATCCAGTTTATTAGTTATTAGTGACTAGTACTCCTGGCTCTAAAATAGTTGGTTTTGGCTTCCGTATCTTAAAAGCCCATTGCAGCATTACCAGGTCCTCCAAAATCTGAGATAATTGTCATCACAGGTATAAATTCTCCAGAGTCTTTGCTGGAGTGCTGCCCATATACTACACAACTTGGACACATGTGATACTAAATAAGATTGGACTAGAGATTATTAGAGCTGGAATGGGCTTTAGAGATTATCTACTCTAAATCAATTAGTGATTTGACACACCACTACCACACAGTGAGGGAAAGAGATTGAAGAGGCAAGTATGAGTTGGAAGGAGAGCAAACAGAACTGAAAAGCCAGTTTGGGGACTAGCCAAGATGGTGGAACAGAAGGAATAAGCAGCATAGATACTACTCCATAGATAGCTACTCCTCCAACTTAGGTTCCCAATAGTGTAAGAAGACTGAATAGTGATTGGGAAATTGAAGGATTATTGGGGGGAGGGGGTTATCTTTCTAGCCTAAGATCACAAATTCAACCTACAGACAAGTAACTAGGGCAAGAACCGTAAAACAAGCCAGGATCACAGACTCTGTGTCCAGCTAGGCCAAAAGCAGCAGGATACCCAGACATGATCCTAGACTCAGTCCTGTACCCAAATTAGTAGCAAAGGTAATCAGAGCTCCAAATTAGACCAGCCCAGAGTGGAGCATAGATAGCCCAGGCCAGCAGCTTAGGGCTCAGACTCAATGCCCAGGGGTCCAAGTGAGGTCAGAACAGAGCAGATCATGGATTCAGGCCAAAGTCTAAGTCAACAATAAGGAGTCTCCAAGATGGGTCAGGAGATGGACTTAGCACTCAGAGCTCTGAGCTAAACAAGAAACACAGTGACTCTCAAAACTGATAACAGATTGAGGCCTGGGTCCAAGCCGACAGTTAAGGACCAGGAACACAGACTCGACACACAGAGCTCAAGGCTAGGCCTATAGTACAGGTATACCCAGAGCTGATCTTGGACTTGACCTTAGCTCAGGCCAGCAGCTTGGGGCCTGGAGCACAAACTCAGTGCCCAGAGCTCCCAGCACTAGGCCACCCAGAGCACCTTATAGGCTTAAGTCTCTTAACAAAGAAAGCAGCGTATGGGGAATCTCCCAGAAGGATTGTAATCATAAGGAGCCACAAATGAGCTCTAGTTAGGTCACTAACACTGGGGTTGCCTAGAACATATTGCTGGAAGAATAACTAGACAAACAAACAAACAAAGAAAATGGGCTACAACCAAAGCCCTATACAAAAACAGAGCTTGGCCATAAGATCAATTAGAATTCCTAGAAGAAATGATGCAAAAGTTTTGTTCTTTAAAAATAGCTTAAAATGGCATTATCAATGAAATGAGAACAACAGAGAAAAGAATTGGGGGGAGGATAAAAGCTATGGAAAATAGACTTGGAGAGAGTTTGGCACAAGAGGCACATAACCTTAATCAAGTAACAGACTCCTTGAAAATTAGAATGGTCCAAACAAAAGTTAATGATCTCATGAGACAAAAATTATTAAAACAAAGTCAGAAGTTTGAAAAAATATTTTAAAATGTAAGGCATCATAGCAAAACAATTGACCTGAAAATTAGGGCTAGATAGGTAGGAGATATAATTTAACAATCACTACCTGAAATGAGCCTTCTTCCCACCTCCCCCCCAAAAAAGCCTAGATATCATATTTTAAGAAATTATGTAAAGAAACTGTCCAGATCTCTTGAACCAAAGGACCATGTGGAAGGAAGGAAGGAAGGAAGGAGGGAAGGAAGGAAGGAGAGAAGGAAGGAAGGAAGGAGGGAAGGAAGGAAGGAGGGAAGGAAGGAAGGAGGGAAGGAAGGAAGGAAAGAAGGAAGGAAGAAACTACTGGTCACCTCCTGAAAGAAACCTCAAAATGAAAATTCTTCATAATACCTTGACAAAAATCCAGAGTTTCTAGGTCAAAGAAAAAAAAAAATACCGAATTTAAGTACTCAGGAACCACAGTCAGGATCACCTAATATTTAACAGATACCACTTTAAAAAGAGTGAAAAACATAGAATATGACATTGTAAAGGGCAAAAGATATAGGCTTACAACCAAGAAAAACTTACTCAGCATGTCATACTACAGGGAGTAAAAATAGACTTTTAATGAAATTCCTTTACTGCATTTCCATGTGTTCTTGATGAAAAGAACAGAGTTGAGTAGAAACTTTGAAATACAAACATGGGAGTAAAGAGAAATATAAGATGCTAAACACAAGCCTCAGAAATTATTTTATAAGGATGACATGTTTTCACTCTAATAGGAGGACGTGATATCATCAAAGGTCACAAAGGAAGTTAAATATGATAGAATGCTTGGGAGTGGTTTTTGTTACTTGGATTAATCTTAAAAAGAGAAGTAAAAAGGATAAAGGAAAAGGATATACTGGGGAAGAAATGGGAAAGAACTTGGGGTGGGGGCTCATCTCTCAAAAAGAGGGCACGAGTAGAATGCAAAGGAGGAAGGGGTAGATGAAATAGGAGTCACATAAACTTTACTACAGAGTGAAGTGAGCAGAGCCAGGATAATAATTTATATTGTAACAGAAGAATAAAAAACAGTTTTGACTAAAGAACCCTTTTCAACACAGTGATCAATCCCAATTCTGGAAGACCAATGATTTAGAATGCTGCTCACCTCCTGATAGAGAGGTGATGGGCTAGGTCTGCAGAATGAGACACATTTCTGGATAGGGCCAACATGATAATATGCTTTGTTTGACACTTTATTGGACAACTATTTGTTTCAGGGAGTTTTCTTTTTATTTATTTTTTCCCATTTGGGGAGGGAAGAGATGGGAGGGAAAGAGATTAGATGTTTGTTCTTTTTATTTTATTTTTTAAAAAGCCTGTTTGGAATGAAGGGTATATTTAGGGTGTTGTGATCTAAGGGGCTTAAATGAGTATTAGCTGGTAATTCAGAGATTCAGGAATGGTTGGGGAGTGGGAGGGGGGAATCTGTATCAGATTAGGAAGTCAAAATTCAGGGACTGGTAGGAAGTCAACCACTTGTCTCATTCATCATGATTCTTCAGCATTTTGATATTTTTATCATGACTTTTGCTGTTCCCCCTGCTCATGCCCTGTGAAGACATACTTCCTTTAGAATGTAAGCTCTTTAAGAGTAGGGATTGTTTCATTCTTTGTACTCATATTCCCAGAGCCTAGCAAAATGCTGGTGCATAGCAAGTACTTAATCAATACTTTAATTGGTTGATTTATGGTACACCAAGACTCTTTTCCAATGGAGATGTCGCCACTGGACTGGGGCAAGTCCCACAATTTCTTCTTGTACTGACCAGTTTCCTGATGACAGCTCATTAAGGTTGTATGGAAGAATTGGGACACAGACATAGTGAATTTGGATATTGGATGAAACAAGGCATGCAGAGGGAAAGAGCTGAAGCACAATAAACAGGAGGGCAAGTCTAGAGAGGCACAAGAATGGGGACACCAAGCAGCCAGAAAGAGAAACCACCAGAGGACAACTAAATGATTTAAGATGGAAAAAAGGCCCCTCAAAAATGGTGGGAAGAAGGAAAAGGAAAACCAGCTAATCCACAAGTTTTCTCAGAGTTGGACCAGCAAAAAGAGTAATTCAGTTTCTACTGTTTTAAGGGTGTAATCTGTCCTACCTGGAATGTAGCATCAATAAGCATTTACTAAGTACCTAATGGGGTGCATGGAGTATAAAGGATTAGTACCACTGGTATAAGGGCTCACTGGGTCTTTTTCAAGACTGCTCATCGACCTTTGATGCCCAACTTCACCCAGCTCTTAACCTGTGACTCCAAGAAGCTATAGCATATGCAGTGGCCACACTTCAGTAAACTATCTTGGAGGATGGACTAAACCAGGTTTAGGGTAATCAACAGGCCTCCAACCCAATGGTGAGGTAGAAGAATCTTTACCCTAAGCATGTGAAGACCTCCTCTAGTAGAATGGGTAGATGAGAACAATTTGTTCCAATGGCCATGAAGTCAGCTAAAGCAGGTGCTGTGGAGTGCTTAGAGGTTGGTCAAACAAATTGAAGATGCCGAGGTCATCCACTGCATCCTGTGCCATCACCAGCTGTCTTGACTTTTGTCTTGCCACTGGACTTCAATGACTCTGGGAAGAGAGATAGACACTGATGATTTTGTACAACTCTGATTCACTTATATCCAATTCATGTGCAAGTCAAGGCATCACCCTGTGAAATTGTTGGTCCTCTTTGAAAGTAAGGGAAGAACTACAGGTACCTACTATGTGCCAGACATTTACAAAGAAAGGCAAAAGACAGTTCCTACTTTCAAGGAACTCACAGTTTAATGAGAGAAAAAGAAAACAAATATGTACGAAAAGATATATACAATGTAAGTTAGAAATAATCAACAGAGGGAAGACAGTAGCATTAAAGGAAGAAAGGGTTGTTAGAAAAGCCATCTCATAGAAAATGGGATTTAGACAGGATTTAAAAGAAGCCAGGAAGCCAAGAGGTAAAGATGAGGACGGAAAATATTCCTCTCATGGGGGACAAGCAGTGAAAATGTCTGCATCTGGAGATGCAGTGTCTTGTTAGAGGAACAGCAAGGAGGCAGTGGCACTGGATCACAGACTAAGTGTTAGGGGAATAAAGTATAAGGTATAAGAAGACTGGAGAGATAGGAAGAGGCCAGGTTTTACGGAAAAAGCATTGGGTCTGAAGTCAAGAAATCTGTTTTGCAACACAGCATATTGGAAAGAAAGCTAGACTTAGCATGAAGAAGGATTGGAGGGGCAGAGCCAAGATGGTGGAATAAAGGCAGGGACTTGCTTGAGCTCTCCTCCAAACCCCTCCAAATACCTTTTAAAAATGACTCTAAACAAATTTCAGAGCAGCAGAACCCACAAAAAGACACAGTAAAACAAATTTCCAGCCCAAGACATACTGGAAGGTTGTCAGCAAAGCTCTCTTGCACCAGACTGAGAGAGGAGTACAGTCCAGTGCAGGCCAGGCCATTTTGCCCCCAGCAAGCTCAGAACAGTCCTTGAGGAGACTGTATCACTGGAAACAGAGGAGTTTCCATACTTCTCAGCCCACAGATGCTAAAGACAGTTTAGAAGGTCGGCAGGAAAACTCTGTCAGACCTGGGTGATATTGGACCTTAGTCTAGTGCAAGCTACCCCAGAAAGCCCGAGCCCCAGCAAACCAGAAGCAGGCCTTGGGAGCCACTTAATCAGCAGTGTCTACTTCCTGAGCTCTCAGCCCACAGATGGTAACGGGGTAGAATAGATGATCAAAAGGACCAGGGGTCTCTTTACTAGCACTGAGGCAAGACTCTGTTGCTTTGCCTATACTTGGATCTGGGTCATAGTCCTGGGTGGCAGCCCCAGGGTGAGGAAGAGCACTAGCATAGCAGAATTTGAAGCCACAAAAGAGTGGGGCACTCTCCCCTCAGTTCCAGGGCATAAAAGAGTACTTGTGATCTTTCACAGACCAGGAGAGGAATAAACACCTCTCCTTAGATCATACCATCTTGGAAGAACTGAAAACTTACAGGTCTCTAGCAGTATGTCAGAAAGCAGCTGCACAAAACCCTGGATGCTTGGAACAATTTGTTCTCCACCCTTGTAACAGAGCCCTACCTTAACAAAGAATAAAAAAGCCAAGTAATAGGTTGGGAAAATAAGCAACCAATGGAAAAAACTCTGACTATAGAAACTTACTTTGGTGACAAAGAAGATCAAACACACACTCAGAAAAAGACAAGAAAGTCAAAGCTCCTACACCCAAAGTCTCCAAGAAAAATATGAGTTGATCTCAGGCCATGGAAGAACTCAAAAAGAATTTTGAAAATCAAGTGAGAGAAATAGAGGAAAATTTGGGGAGAGAAATGAGGGTGATGCAAGAAAATCATGAAAAAAGAGTCAACAACTTGGTAAAGGAGTCACACACACAAAGAGAGAAGAAAATAACACCTTAAAAACCAGACTAGGCCAAATGGTAAAAGAAGTCCAATAAGCCAATGAGGAGAAGAATGCCTTAATAAGCACAATTGGCCAAATGGAAAAGGAGGTCCAAAAGCTCACAGAAGAAAATAATTTCTTAAAAATGAGAGTGGAGCAAATGGAAGCTAATGATTTTATTAGAAATCAAGAAATCATAAAAAACCCAAAAGAATGAAAAAACAGAAGACAATGTGAAATAGCTCGTTAGAAAAACAACTGACCTGGAAAATAGATCCAGGAGATACAATTTTAAAATTATTGGATTACCTGAAAGCCATGTGCCAAAAAAAAAAAAAAAAAAAAAAAAAGAACATAGTCATCATCTTTCAAGAAATTATCAAAGAATACTGCCCTGATATTCAAGAACCATAGGGTAGAATAGATGTTGAAAGAGTCCACCTATCACCTCCTGAAAAAGATACCAAAATGAAAACTGCCAGGAATATTATAGCCAAATTCTAGAGTCCCCAGGTCAAATAAAAAATATTGCAAGCTGTCAGAAAGAAATAATTCAAGTATCATGGAGCCACAATCAGGATAACACAAGATTTAGCAGCTTCTACATTAAAAGATTGAAGGACTTGGAATATGATATTCCAGAGGGCAGAGGAGCTAGGATTACAGCATAGAATCACCTATCCAGAAAAAGTGAATATTATCCTTCAGGGATAAAAATGGATATTCAATGGGGTAGAGGACTTTCAAGCATTCTTGAGAAAAAAAACAGACCTAAATAGAAAATTTGACTTTCAAATATAAGTCTCAAGAGAAGCATGAAAAGGAAAACAGGAAAGAGAAATAATAAAGGACTTGTTAAAGTTAAATAGTTTACATTCCTATATGGAAAGATGATATTTGTAATTCATAAGACCTTTCTCATTATTAGGGTAGTTAGAAGGAGTATATATAGACAGAGGGCACAGGTGTGAAATGAATATGAGGGAATGATATCTAAAAATAAAATTAAGGGTGAGAGAGGAAGGTACTGGGAGAAAGAGAAAAGGAGACATAGAATGGGGTAAATTATCTCACATAAAAGAGGCAAGAAAAAAGTTTTTACAATGGGGGGAAGGGGAGATGTAAGGGGGAATGAATGAATGAACTTGTAAACTCTCATCAGAATTGGCTCAAAGAGGGAATAACATACACACCCAATTGGGTGTGCTTATCCTGCAGGGAAATAGGGGGGAAGGGATAGGAAAAGAGAGGATAGATGGGAAGGCAGATTGGGGAAGGGGGTAGTCAGAAGTAAAACACTTTTGAGGAGCAACAGGGTGAAAGGAAAGAGAGAATAGAATAAATGGGGGGGGGAATAGGATGGAGGGAAGTGAGTCTTTCACAACCTGACTATTATGGAAGTGTTTTGCAAGACTACACATGTATAACCTATATTGAATTGCTTGCTTTCTCAATAAGTGGTGAGGGGTAGGGAGGGAGGAAGGGAGAGAATTTGGAACTCAAAGATTTTTTAAATGAATGTTAATTTTTTTTTACATGTAACTGGGGAAAAATAAAATACTAAATAAAAAATTATTAAGAAAAAAACTAAAAAAAAAAAAGACCAGTGTTTAATACTGCTTGTCATATCCTCATTATTGTTGTGCAGTCATTACAATCATGTCCAATTCTTCATGACCCCATTTGGGATCTTCTTGACAAAGATACTGTAGTGGTTTGCCCTTTCCTTCTTCAGCTCATTTTACAGATGAGGAAACTGAGGCAAACAGGGTTAAGTGACTTTCTCAGGGTCACACAACTAGTAAGTGTTTGAGGCTAAATTTGAACTCAGGTCTTCCTGATTCCAGGACCAGAGGTCTACCTATTGTGCCATCTAGTTGCCCTATGTCATTCCTACTAGCTGAGTAACTATGAGAAAACTATTTAACTGCTTTGAACCGATTTGTTTTTCTGCAAGGGGGCAAAAAAATAATGCTACTTTAATAATACTAGCATGACCTGCCCTCAAAAAACTTTTTCAAGAATCAAATGAGATAATGTATGCAAAGTGCTTTGTTAACCTTAAAAATATTAGGTAAATATAAAGTTTTATTATTTTTGTGAAAGGGTATTCCATTTAGACCTTTAAAAGTCTAAGATCCTGAGGAACAACAATAGGAAAAATGAAATCTAAAGGTGAAAATCAGAGAAGGAAGCATTCCACACATTGGAAGGTGTCTGAGCCTTTGAATAGCTTGATTGCATATGAAAAGGCCCGCAAAGACAATGAACTCAACCCAGAAGACAGTAACTTTGTTCTCAACTAAGCATCTGCATAAGACCCCAATGGGAAAATGGAAAATTTAACTGGATGCTCAGCAAAAGTAAAGGTGGGATTCTTTACTGAGGAAACTCAGCTCTGAACTACAAAGAATTATTGAACAGGAGAAGCAAGACTTCTGCCATCTCCTTTTTGGGAGATGGTAAACCTCAGAACTGAGGTCTGAGAGAGTCAAAGAAGAGAAATTTCTGCCAGTCTAAGACCTCAGGTCTCTGCCCTTCATGAAAGAGTGTTACTGTATTCCAGTTTAAAAGTGACAACCAGCCAAACCAGAGCTCCACTAAGGTGATGGAAGCTATAACTACCCATTGAAGAGCAAGGCCAGCAGATTAGCCTCTTCAGTAGAAATATTGTGCCCTCTGAAGAAATGGTTTGCAACAGCCCCTCCCACTTCTGCCGAAAGAAAAAACCCAACAAAAACAAACTCAGTGTGCATCTGTGGGAAAAGGCATTCCAGGCTTTTGGGGGAATGTATTATAACTGTTGTTCTTGCTATGCCATTTGGGTAAAATTACTTTCTAAGAGCTAAATAAGTCTATTGGCTGATTGTTAATGTGAACCACACTGGTAGGGGCTCATAAGCTACAGATGTAGACATTTACAGGGTTAATTCTAGAACTTATGGCAGCAGCCACTGCTTTGGGAAGCTAATCTACCAGTACAAGTGCAAGTTAGAAAAGTACCATGGAGGGGGTGCTACATTATCATTTATGTGTCTAGGCAAGCCCCCTCTTCCTAGACCTCAGTTTCTGCAACTGTGAAAGGAGGAAGTTGACTAGATCTCTAAGATTCCTTCTAGTTCTAAGTTCTATCATTCTTTAAAAACAAAATTAGATGCTGAGGACTCCATTCCCACCTCCTACTCTCCACTTACCTGTCTGACAGACTGGAATCTTTAGGATAACTTCACTTTAAGATACAACCCTGTAATATACTTGGTTGGCCTGGAAAGAGCCCTCACCCCTCAGAAAATGAAGGAATGCCTTCAGGGACCCATGTACCAGCTCCTAGCTAAATGTAGGACAAGCAACCTCAGGATCTTTTGTACCAGGGAATTTAAGCCTGACATTGATCTATGCTATTTTTGCTGGGTAATTTCCTTAGTACTAGAAATTTCAGTTCCTGAAGAAGAGGGACCAAAGCTATATCAAGTTAGAGCTAGGGGCAGCTAGGTAGCACAGTGCATAGAACACAGGCACTAGACTCAGGAGGACCTGTATTCAAATCTGGCCTTATACACATTCTAGCTGTGTGACCCTGGACAAATCACTTAATGCCGATTGCCTCCCACTCCCCCCCCCAAAAAAGGTTAGAACTAAAAGTCCCATTTTCCTCTGGCACTTAATTCCTAGTTCCCATTCCTGCTACTTAGCAGGGGAAAGGGAGGAGTTGAATTGAATTCATGGAATTCCCAAAAAGTAAACTACCTCCATCAATGCAGAATGGACTTTGCTCTGCAGGTAAATGAGAAAGTTGCATGGAGTACTGACATATTGTGACTTGTCCAGGTGTATGTGTTAGAGGTAGGACTGATTCAAAGACCAGCTCTCAATCCACTATACCACGTGACTGCCCATCCCATTAGGAATATTTTTAAGTGTTTTGGGTTAAACATTGGAAGGATCAGAATAAATCTTAGCATTTATATTTTTTACAATTTTTCTGCTCAAGAATATGTAACATGTGGGTAACGTTGACCACAGCCCCAACATAGAATTGGCTTGGGAAAATCTGTTGAAAACTCCATGAGGTGGGAAAATCCTGAATAAGGCTCATTTTTCTTTTGCCCACCCAAAAGATAGTAAGCTCTTTGTATTTACTAGTATTAGAGGCTAGGACTGACAGTAGCTCCTTTGTAGGAGAAGCATATTAATGAAAAGACTACTGGACTCAAAGTCAGAAGGCCTGGTATCTAGTCCTAGACCCTACACTTAATAGTTGTGAGGCTATAGACAAGCCACTCACATCTAGAAAGCTCAATCCCTTCCAGCTATAAAATAGGAATGACAGAGTACAAGGTTATGAGGAAAGTGTTTTGTAAACTGTAAGATGTCATTGAAATGTGAATTATTTGTAGTTGTCACGTTTTAAGGTAACGTGATTTGGCTAAATATATCTCTCTCCATGGAACAAGCAATATTATAACAGGGTCTCTACTGTATTAAAAAGGTGGAGGGATTGGGAGAATTAGTTGTAGTCAGAGAGACTTGGGTTTGAGTCTTGCCTCTGCCATATAGCTATGCAATTCTGGGCAAATTGTTTAATCTTTTAGTGTACCCAGAGCACTCCTTAAACTATAAATCACACATAATAGACCCTTAAAATATACTTGTTGATTGGAGAGTTACTGCTCTGCTTTGATGAAGGGAGTTTCCATACTGAGAAATGCCTATACTATTGAAACCATAGATCTGAAATCCCTTCCCCAAAATTAAAGATTAAGTAAAACACTCCACAGATATATGAATGGGGAGGGAGACAGACAGAGACACAAAAATCTTATGTCTCTTGTGAAAGACAGAGAAAGAGAGAGAGAGCACTTGTGTCAGAGATGGAATTTAAACTTGGATCTGACTCTTGAGACCATTGCTCTACTTCACCGTCCTGTCTTCTCAGATACTCTATCCCTAAGACTGAGCATTTGTTCTGTGCAAAGTATGTATTAGCTTCTGTCCCAGAAAATCTCAGTCACTAGAAAATCTACCCAAAAGGTAGGGAGGAGGTTGGACTAGATTGCTTCTAAAATACCATTGTACTTGAAAATCTTAAGGTTTCATTTGCATTATACTGAATTGCATTTATATTCTTTACACTAAAGAGCTCTTTTATTTGGATTTCTGAATATGTAACTTTCAGTATGTTTTTTTTTTTCTGTATCTGAAGTCTCTAGCTGCCTCTTCTATTTTGTTTTTGTTTTTGTTTGCTTTGAGCCCAGGTCAGCCAATAGTGAGAAATGGACATTTCCAGTTCTGGTAGTTGCCTCATGAATTTAAGAAGCTGATTCTGTTCCTGAACCAGTGTCAGCTACCCAATAGATGATGCTTCCTGCAATGACACTGTTACGATTGAAATCAGTAATAAAGATAAGGTGAGGCAACAAAGTTTTGAGCACAATGGATTTAATAAGAAAGTTAGGAATTGACAATAAGTGGGATCCAAAGCTACTTAGTAGCCTTGAAGTAGCCTCTTGGGCAACATAGGTGAAGGCCTATGTTAGATTAGATGATCTATTAGAACAGGAAAACTGAAGAAAAGTTGCATAGGAAAGATGTGGTTGAAACAAGGGACCTTGAGGCTGGAAAATTCTGGTTTGCCCAGAATACTTTATCCTCAAGCTCCCTGTCTCAAATTTATGGTGGGCACATTCAGAAAACAGGGAGTTTTTTGGCTTGTGCCCCTTACTTACCAGAATGCACACGAATTACAAGAAATTTAGCACAAAATGGAGGATAATAATTTATTTTATTCACAAGATAGAGTTCAATTATAATTACTATTTTGTAATTCTCCTCTTTGATTCATAAAAGACTTGTCTTTTATGGACCACTTCATTGTAAACAAAGCGTTGATTATGAAAGCAGAATAGGAAGATTAAAATAAATTGAATCATCTTCTAAAAACTGATTCTAAGACATTATCATGTTCTGGACCCAGGTCTTGAACTAATATAAGATTCCTAAAAGTAAAATTTGAGCAAGCTTTGGTACTACAGATAATAGAACATTGAATACGTTCATTGAATACAGAAAAAACAATTATGAGAATAAAAATGATCCATTTGATTATGATAGTCAATATGCCTCTTCTGAGAACCATGAGAATAGCTGAGAAATCCAGGAGAGAGGTCCCAGTATGGGGCATAGTTATGGGGCATAATTGATGACCTGCAGCAGGACTGAGAAGGAAATGTTAGGTGAAAAATAGATACTTGAAAGAGTTACTTACCCAGAGATTTCAATGATCATGAATGAGACAGGACTCTGAGGATGGTAAACAGAGCCAATTTTATTCAGCTAAGAGTCCAGTATATATAGTGCAAAACTGCATAGTCATCTTAAGCCACTATCTTTGGGATTACACCATTGCCCTAGTTTCCATTCACCTCATATGTGATGGCTATGTACTCTATCCTTGTTATCAGAGTGCGAGTACCGGGCAGGATGTTCCAAACCTCTGGCAGGATGTTCCAAACCTCCCTAGAAAAGGATGGCATGAGCCCAGGCTTCTAATTATCTAGTCAGTGCTATGTGGCAACAGTATGGTATTTTCCCCTGAGAACACTGTGAGCATCCCTGTTCCCAAGCCATTAGTGCATACCATGCTTCTCATGGGGAGGTCAGCCTCATGCTTGTAAGCCCTTCTGGGGGGTGGGGAACCAATCCAGGCATGGTAGCAGGGTCTTTAGCTGAGAGGGCTTATTCAGCCATCAGAGTCAGAGTCCCACTGGCCTGTGGTCCTCTACACATAAAAAATTAATAATAATAAATAAAAATTAATTGATTAATAAAATAAAAAAATTCTCATAGTAGTGAAAACAGAGTTATAAAAGCAGAAAAATTGAGTTAAGGTATCAAAAGTCGGTCATTAAAGCAACCCAAATCCTTATTGTCTATTTGGTTTAAAGTTTGACAAAATTCATTTAAGGAAGGATAGGTGGTCAGATTAGTGGCAATCTTGACTTTTAAATAATGATTGCTATAAATTCTAAGTTAGCAGGGTCTGTTAAATTTTCCTTAGATTTGATCAATGTTCATTTCATCTCTACTTGAATGAGGTTGATCTTAGCATTTAATTAAGATATGGAAAATGTACTTGTTAAAAATTATTCTGACATGGTGAAGTATCTCAAATAAATAATTTAAAAAATCACATTTACAGTAAACCTTATAACATATCACAAACAAATAATTACTGTAACATAGACGTATAGGAGTTAATTGTTTTATCCAGAAGTTGGAAAAGACTTTGTGTATTGATTTTAAATTGGGTCCCCATACTTTTATTAAGATTTTATAGGTACAAGTTACAGATTAGCTGCATTTAGAATACAAGGAGACTTGACATAATATGACTTCAATTCATGTCAATCATCAATTAATCATGAATCAACTAACATTAAATCAATTCCCCACTTAGTTTCTTTCTTTTTTTTTTTTTTCTGCTTTTCGGAGGGCAGTTGGGATTAAGTGACTTGCCCAATGACACACGGCTAGTTTGTGTGTGTGTGTGTGTGTGTGTGTGTGTTAAGTGTCTGAGGCCAGATCTCACTTAGTTTCAATGTTATTTTAATTAACACTTTTATATCTTGAGTCTCAGAGATTCCCTGTAGTCATCTGATCCCTGGAAACAACTTCCTTTAGATATTCTGGAAGAAATCCCATTCTCAGGACAGCTTTAAATGTATCTTTTCTCCAAGGGGGTCTCTTTCTCTGGTCCCAAAACTCTTGCTGAATTATCTAGGAATTTCTGCTAAAATCTGCTAGTACAAAAACTTAATCCAATTTAATACAACTTCCTAAATCTGGTTTTTATAAGAACTAATTAAGAGCAATTTTATATGTCTATCCTTCATTCAATTTTGAGAACTTTTTAAAATTTGGAAAAACAATAGTCTGTGTGTGTGCCTGTGTATATGTGTATGTTTACATAATCACTTTTATGTCTGTGTCTTAATTTTCACACTCATATTATCCTGAAAGGCTAAGAATATATTATAGAAATAACTTTAAGAGCCCACATGAGGTTTTATAATTCATTTGCCAGGTTTTAAGATGTTTACATAACAGGCATAGGGCTTCAAGCAAAAGTTAAATATGGGTATAAATATGGGCCTTGCCATCCCTTTAAATTATGGATGGTGAAAAATTAAAATGTTTTATGCTTTGATTATTTCTACAAAATCTGGCTATTGTAACTACTAGATAAAATTAACCAGTGTTCCCTTTATAAGATGTATAGTTTTATTCTGTTTGTATTATATGACTTGAAAAAGTGGATGGCCAAGTCCAATGAACTTATTTACTAGATCTTTCCTGCTTATATTTTATAATAATGACTCAAAAATGTTTCATTGTTAATCAATTAATTAATATACATAGTATTATAAAAACTTCCACAGTTTACCTTCCCTGATTATAGAAATTTGCTATGAAAGGAAAAAAGAAGGACATGGTTATGACCATATTAAGACTATCCCCTCAAGGGTGCAGACTGATCTAACATAAGCCATAACAAGGGGAGCACCTCACTTAGCTCTGTTTGATTTCAGGTAAGTCATATCTACCAATCAATCAGGTAATAAAGTTCTACTATATTCATAGGGTATAAGCCAGGCTCACAATTAACCAGGTAGGAAAATGTTGTGTTTAGAAAGGAAATGGGAATGGGAATGGGAAAGGGAAATTTAGTTAAGAGAATCCTACCTTTGCCTATGCAAGGTCATCCCCTCAACTTTTCCCTGATGCCAAACATCTATGTGTAGCAGTACTCAGACTGCATTCCCTTTGGCCAGCACATGGCATTCCCCTTGAAACTCTATTAGTTTCATGACAATTCAATCATACCTGAAAGCAAAACTCAGAATTACAAACCCATGAGATTTTACCTCAAATAGCAAAATTTCACTAATCATAGATTATGGCTGTGTTATTGTTATTTCTCTTATGGCTTAATAAATATAAGGACATTTTATTGATCCTTCCTATATGAATAACTACATTCTGGAGTTTTACACATATATAGTGAATATTAATTCACACATACAGTGATTAATTGATTCAAAAATGTAACTTCTGTATAGACTAATTATTAACAGATGCATCCTCTTGACTTTTCAAATGATCTTAGACAAAATCTACTCTTTATTTTAAGTGGGCTTGTAATTTTCCCACTTCATCTGGGAGAGGTCCTAATTCTTCAAACTGCAGCACTACAGAGTTTCACAACATGCTGACCTCAGGGCTGATAAAATTTTATGACCCTGCCCTAGTAGAAAGTCCCAAAGAACTTTACAGACAAGACATAAGAGGATTTTACTACTCTAGTCCCCCAACTTTAAGCTCTTATTATTATTTTCCAGTTTTGCACAAAATATACCCCATTAGATATTTAAGTTTCCAAACATTTTTACCATATTCATTTAATAGCTAAATCAATAATCTAACAGCATCCAGATTAAAAAGGAAAATTTTTTTGACATCATGTTTTACAATAAAAAGATCAACATAGAATACTTGCACTAACATTTATATAGTGCTTACTACCTGCCGGGCTTTGAAGTTTAATTTCAAGAGTTTCAGAGTAATAAGACTGAAGTTTTTCCCTTTATGAGGACACCAGTCTTAAAAAATTAAATGATAATGGAGTCAATGTCAATTTAGAAAAGTACTCTTTAAGTGGCAGAGCATTACCAAAAAAATATTTTGTCCAATTTGATTCCATTACACAAACCAAGCACTACGCTTAGCACTTTAAAATTATACAGTCCTCTCAATAACCCTGAGAGGTGGGTGCTATTATTATTATTATTATTATTATTATTATTATTATCCCCTTTACAAATTAGCAAATGTGATTTGTATCAAGTTCTGCTTGATTACAATTTCCCTAGTAGGAGAACATATATCTCATTGAAAATAAGACCACTTAAACTGAGTCTCAAATAATACTATTTAGGACCTTGATTTTCTCAACGGTCATTTACTTTAACATTTCAAATTTCACTGCTCACTTTTTTAAGTAGCTCAAAATCAAAGTGTGAACCATACAATTTCCTATCTAATCTAGTCTGTTTCAACACTTTAAGAAGGGAGACAAAGTGCAAATCTTATCTTTTCCCTGGGGCATCTATTCTTCTCTTCAATTTTTTTACCCCAGGAAACCTTTAGTAGACTCAAATAATTTAAAGCTTAAGACTTTACTTTTGATCAGTCCCATTTGGCCTAGCTTTATATTACTGCCTGTCTGATATTTCTGACAGGCATTTCTCTAAAAGTTTCACAAATCTTTCTAATGCCTTCTCTCTTGAAATTAATCTTTCACTTTACAACTTGGACTACTCTTATTTTACTTTCATTGTTTCAGATTTCCTCTAGTCTTTATTACCCAATCATATTTCATATTATCTATAGAACTTATCTTCTTTCTACTGAATTTTTTCCTTTTCAATTTAACATGTTTTTATTAAATAAAACCAATTACTTTCAATATTGTCACTTTTGGGGGTTTTTTAAGACTTACAAAAGCATAGTTCATTCCAATTTCTTTAAGTGACTATTTCTAATTTACAGATAATCATTTGATATCATTCAAAGTATTTAATTGTTTAGGCAAATACGACATTATCTCAAATGAAATCTTACTCACTTTTTAAGTTGCTCCATGGTTTAAACAAGTCTCTCATTTCACTTAGAAACTCCACTGATACTACTTTCAGTTGCTCTCTTTGATTTCTTCTAAAATAAAACCACAAACTCATCCACTTGGTAACTGCAGTTCTTTGTCAGTGAAACCAGCTTGCTCCCTTGCACTAAAACTTGTATCTTGTATCTTGTCTGCCCTTCCAACTTGGCCAGAGAGAGACAGACAGACAGACTTTCTTTTTTTTAAAGGCTTTATTTAAAAGTTTCTTAAAAAAAAAAAAAATTCACTCTTCTTACTTTTGATGGGCTATGGATCCTGGAAACTCTCCTTAAATTTTCCCACAAGGCCAAGTCTCTGAGACCCATTCCAGTAATCCTTTCAGCTGACCTTTCATTGTGGCCCCACACTCAAACCTCTAATTCTCTATTACCTCTAACCTAGCCCAGCCCTTCTTACTGGTCTGGATGGCCATTTCCCACTCTAGGCCATTTCCCACTCTAGACCCCTTCTCTGTTCCCAAAGTCTTCTGTGTAAAATATCCGTCTTACCTCTGTTAAAGTGCTCAGATTCAGTCTGGCTCACAAGTGTCACAATTGTGTAGATTCTTAGAATCTCATCCACTCCACTCAGTATTTTAATAAACCTTGTCTCTGACTGAAAGAAAGCTTGAGTCAAATTCGTTTGAGGCAAGACCTGCGTCCTTTGCCCTTGAATTTCAGGATCCCAGCACTCCCAGTATTTTGACTGATTAGGCCACAGGAAGAAGTTAGCACAAAACACAGACAATATGATAAGACAGATACATAGATATACTTGCTGGCAAAATTTTTCCTTCTAGGTTTAATAAAAACAACAACAATAAAAAGCAATGTGCACAGTTTTGAACTGTAAATTTTCCTTGGGTCACTCTAGGATTCCTATTTTTTTTTTGCTCTGTGTATCTTCTCTTTTTTTAAAAAAAAAAGCATTTCTTGACTAGATGACCCTCTTTGTTACAATAAAGTTATACTCATAACTATTAATTTCTTCAATATGCCTCAGGAATTTTCCTACTTGTAAAAGAGATCCTTCTGCCTGCAATAGGGTTTTTCTTATATGCTAGAGAGATAAATTTTCTACTTCCTTTTGCAAGAGACCTTTTGCTCTAGCTGTCATGGAGATTTTTCTTTAAGTTGAAAATGTTCTACCTATAACAAGAATCTCACTTCCTGCTGGTGAGATTCTCTCATTTAAGGGCTTTCCTTACTTCAGATGAAGGATTTAGGTTGACAGAGGAGTCCAGCCTCCAGGGTAATCTTCCTTTGAAAGGTCCCTTGGTGAAAAATCTAACTGGTGCTCTGGGGGTTCCTTGGAAAGGATTGTCTCTGGGGCCAGGGTCCCAATTAAAATCTGTGATAAAGATAAACTGAGACAACAAAGTTCCAAGCATATCAGCTTATTGACAAAGCTAGTAATTGCCATTAAATGGGATCCAAGGCTCCTCAATAGCCAAGGACCCCCATGGGGGGGCTAATACAGCATCTTTATAGTCTTTAATAAGGAACATAGCAAGTTTACATAATCTTGGTCAACATAGGTATTGCTTCTTTCTGATTGACTGATTAATCAGAACAGAGAAACTGAGGTTGGAACAAAGAAATTGCCTAAGGAAGTTGTGGTTGGAACAAGGAATCTTGTGGTTAGAACATTATAGTTTGCCCAGAATATTCTGCCCTCAAACCTTCTGTCTCAACCTTGTGGTGGGCATGGTTTGTTTCCTCTAGATTACCAGAATGCATATGATTTTCAAGAAACTTAGCACAAAATAGAGGACAATAATCAATTTGGTGCACAAGGTGGAATCCACTTATAATTACAATTTCACAACACCACCTGATATGGAGATGACTACTTCCAGAATCACCTTGAACCTAAGTGGACTGTCTACCTGGCCAGAAGATCTGAACTTTATTAATTTCTTATTGTATATCCTAGTACGAATGTGAAATGTCTGTTCGTCAGTCCCACAAAGTAATTTTTACCTCTCATGAGGATATGATAAGTTATTGTTTTATGCTTTCAGGGCTGGGGAACCTGCAGCCTCAAGGCCACACAAGACCCTCTAGGTCCTCAAGTGTAGCCCTTTGACTGAATAGGACCACATTTGAGGACCTAGAGGGGCTCATGTGGCCTTGAGGGTGCAGGTTTTCCCACCCCTTCTTTAGGTATTGGCTAATATGTGTTTATGAATCTTTTGTTTTTGAAGTATTTGTTTCATGGTGGAGGAAATACATAGGTGTCCTATACCTAATATCTACTTTGTACATTGGATATGTTTTCTATAAGGGCTTTGCTAATCCTTAGGAGAATTCCTAGATATGACCTATATGTGTTTTAAGGGCCTTTATCTGGAATTCCTCTTTGTTGAGGACATCACCAGTCAGAGAATGATAGAAAAACCTAATCCTCTCCTTTGGACTCAGGCTCTCCCAAGATTGAACTTGGTCTGCAGGAGCCCAGGAGGAGAAGGGAGACATGAAAGCATTTATTGAGTGTTTGGGGAGGGGGGGAGGGAAAGGACAGATCAGTAATTTTGTCATTATAGAGAATTTCTGAGAAATTCCCTTTATCAATGCAGATGGACAACTGTTTTGTAACTTATGATTTGGGATCCTGAAACCTTAAGTATCTTGCCTTGTCAATATGTGTCAAAGGTGAAACTTAAACTCAGATCTCTGACTCTTGAGACCAATTCTCTATGTCCCCATGCTGTCTCTCTAAGATTGAACTGTTGCTGTGTGTAAAACACATACTAGTTTCTGTCCCTGAAAATTTCAGTCACTAGAAAATCTCCCCAAAGGGTTAACCTCATGGGAATTTTCCTCATCTTACTTGTATGGAATGCCACACTTGAGTGAAATTTATAAGTGTCCAGGTAATCAATCATCTCCAAATTTTTTTCAAGTCAACTATTATTGAAGCTGATGAGAAAATAACTTCAGAATATTCTGATTCTTTGTTATGACTTTATCTGTCTTTTGTCTCACTCATCATCATACAACAGACTGCAATAACATTAAAACTTATTTGCATTATGTAGTACTCACTCTGGAACTACCTCCTTAACTTGTCACTCATTGAATCAGCTTGAATTCCCAGTGGTATGACTACTATTCTAGGTTAAAATATATTTTGTGAGTCTGAACTCTTACAACTATAGTTTATGAGCCCCTACCAAATATTACCTTAATAATCAGGCAGTAGACATTGTTAGCTCAAAGCAAAGATATTTGCTGAAGTGACACAAAACATCTCCTCCATTAACTTGGGGCACACTCTCCATAAACATACACAGTATCAATAGGAAGTGGAGGTACATACATAGAGCACATTGGTAGCTACGCACATGTGTAGGTAATATAAGTATGACCAAGGCAGCTCAAACCTCCACCACTGCAGTGTCCTTTTTCTTTTCTTATTGTCCTCATGCTGCTCTCCATGCCTAGGCACAATGTGTCTGCTAGCAAGATTACTTAGTCCACTCCCTGGCCCTGATTTTCCATGCAACTCAACTTCCAATTGTCAGGGATAATTCTAGAGGTCATGATCTAGTGATCGTGAAGTTACTTCCTGTCCCAACTCCTTTCCTCTTTCTTTCTCTGCTTAATGAAAAATCTCATCCTGGGTAGCTCTTTTGTAAGACAACATGGTAGGTGTGGAGAGGTAGAAGGGAGATAACATAAAGGACAGGGATTGAATCTGTGATTTCATTGGCTTAGGGAACTCCCAGATGAGGAAACTCCATCTATCAACATACCTTCTCTACAATATATGGGTTTAAAGATTTGCTTTAAGCATTAAAAGGTGAAGGAACTTACCCAGGATTACGCAGCTACTATGTGTTAGAAGCAAGATTGGATAGGACTTTCAGCTTTTAGGCAGGTACTATATCCACCATACCACACTTTCTCTCAACCTCCTTCTCCTACCCTTGCTCTAGTTCCCTCTCGTATATAATCAGGGCATATATCCACAAAGTTACTTCCTGCTTGAATGGTCCAGAGCTGACAACCTCAGCTTGTAGAGGCTCAAAGTGGCACAATCAGTCTTCTGCTAGTCAGTGATAAACTGACCTTCTAATTTCTTCATGGAAACTGCTTCACACTCTCTAAAAAGATAAGAAGGAATAGACATGTTTTTGTATTTCATTTAAAATACTTCACCTCTTACAACTAAGTGACATTGTAGATAGAGCATTGGGGTTAGAAACAGAAAAACCTGAGTTAGAATCTTGTCTCATATACTCTGTAGTTGTGTGACCTGGACAAATCACTTAACTTCCCTCATCTGTAAAATGGGTATAATAATAGCACTACTATAAATAGTTTTAATTTCTTCCTCTGAAAACTGTGTGTTCATATCCTTTGACCATTTATCAATTGGGAAATGATTTGTGTTCTTATAAATTTGACTATATATTTTTAAAAGGAGGGCTTTATCAGAGGTAACTGGCTATAAAAATGTTTCCTAGCTTTCTGCTTCCCTTCTAATCTTGGTTGCATTGGTTTTGTTTGTGCAAAAGCTTTTCAATTTAATGTAATCAAAATCATCCATTTTGCATTTAATAATGTTCTCTATCTCTTGTTTAGTCATAAATTCTTCCCTTCTCCATAGATCTGACAGGTAAACTATTCCTTGCTCTCCTAGTTTGCTTATAGTATCAGTTTTTGTATCTAAATCATGCACTCATTTTGACTTTATCTTGGTATAAGGTATAAGATGTTGGTCTATAACTAGTTTCTGCCATACTATATTCCAGTTTTCCCAGTAGTTTTTGTTGAATCCTGAGTATTTATTCCAGAAACTGGAGCTTTGGATTTATCAAAGAGAAGATTATTATAGTCATTGACTATTGTCTTGCATACCTTATCTATTCCACTGATCTACCACCCTATTTCTTAGCCAGTATCAAGTAGTTTTGATGATTGCTGCTTTATAATACAATTTGAGATTTGGTATAGCTAGGTCACCTTCCCTTGTATTTCTTTTCATTAATTCCTGCCACAAGCTGCTTAAAGTTCAGCACTAAGCATGACTGGAGACATGATAGAGAATGAACCAGGCCATGTGGGTAGTTCAAGATAGAACTCCATTTATTGATTCTTTGGACAAGGTTTTTATAGAGCAATGAGACAAAAGAAAATGTAACTCTAGTTTTCTTATCACTATTAGTACAGGAGATTTAGGTGATGTATCAATATCCTGGATGTAACAGAATGTCTCTAATCTAATAAGGATTTAACACCTTTTGGCTAGAATCTTAGTGCGGGACAGAGCCTTTGCTCTCAGAACTCAAGTAACATCTTTTGCAACTGCATCATAAAGGAAAATCCAGGAGCCAGCTTCATAGACTGCACGTCAAAGGATTTCCTTTAGAGTCAGCTATCAAGATTTTATCTGAATCCTGGATCAAGCCTTTTTGGCTTCCTACCTATTCCCCATTTTTTGGTCGAAGTTTAAAAGCATGTAATTCAATGCCTAAAGCCTGAATATTATGAGACATTACATGGTCAAAATATACAAAAGATTATTATAATGAGTAATATAGGAAGTAAATACATACTAAGAGGTAATATATTCTGAAATAGAGAGATTTTTTCAACGTATCAATAATTATTTTTTTAACTCCTGTGTCAATCCCAGGGATCTCACTATATTCAATATCTTCAATAATCTGATGGAAAGTTTTTATTTCCATGGTGATATTGGAATTATGCCAAGCACCAAGAAGTTGGGCGTGCATTTTATCCCCCAAAAACATTAGAATCAGAACTAATATATGATAAAGGGGCTATACAAATATGTGTATATTTATAATCACATCTAAGTAACAATGGAGTTTTTGATGCTTTTAACTCATCACCTAAGTACAATACTAATTATTGTAATAAACTGATCTTATACAAAAGATCCTTATCTATATCATGTTGTGTCTTAAAGGCTACAGAAACATTTTTTGATAATTCATTAACCTGTTGTGTAGTTTGGATCAGTCTTTGTAGAGGAATTGCAGACAGCGGTTGAAATCATCAACAATATTAGGGCAGTGAATTTAGTAACAAGAAATCTGATAGACCTTTTCCCCTCCCTTTTGTTAAGAAATCAGAAATTTGATGTAATGCACATCCCCCTGATGTTTGATACCGACACAAGTGAAATTAATTGGAAAAAAGCAAATGAAGGTTGTTCAACAATTACTACAACAGAATCTACACTAGATATACATTGAGCAAGAGTAAAATCAATGCAATTAACAGTCCATACATAAGAGTCATACACAGATAGGTGTATCCATAATTGCATTCGAGAAGGACTCTTTTCTAACTAGTCCAGAGATACATGACTGACTGTTCCAAATAACAAACTGATTTTATACATTATGTCTTATCTATAGATTCTCAAGCTAACATTCTTTGCTAATCCATTTCACAAATTGAGCAGTTTGTATTCCACTTAGCAAAGAAACAGAAGACAAGGTTGCTGATATTAAGAGGAAGATTATGGCAATTAGTCCCATGATTAAAAAGTCCAAAAATCACTTCTTGTTACGGAATCAGATAATACTTGAAGTGCAGGCTCCTCCAAAGTCTGACATTGTGTAAGGGGATAGCTAAACAAGTATTGTTCCATTAGAGGTCACCATCATCCTGTGAAAAGGTGGGACATCAAGCCAGTTCCTTTTGGGTTGTCCTTCTGTGAGGAATCCCCTGATCCTCTTCTCAATTTCTACATCTGGAAGGTGAGCCATGGAACAGGCTTGGACATTCCATGTTGGCATATGCAGTGGTAGTCCATCAGCATCTAAAAATATAAGCACAACCTTGCCTCTACATAATTAAGGGGCAGGTCTTTTCCATTTCCTTATTTGGGAATATGTACTTTTTCAAATTGTTTTCCTGTTGGTGTTTACCCATTTTTAGTGATGCTTAAAAATTTTAAGGTGTATAAGGCAGTAGCTAATTGCCTTTGTGGTGTATTGGTCCAAGTCCCCCTTTTTTATTTTTGTAAATAGGTTTCACAGAAGGATTGAAATGATTTGTCAGTGTAGGCAGAGGCATTATCAGTTTTTATTTCTTTAGAGGTACCTAAGAGTGAAAAACAACAGAAATCGAGTGAAGAACAATGCTTTTCCTTACTGAAGTGTAGCTACAGGTGTAATCATATAAAACTGAAGGACAATAATTTTGCTCTGTCCATACAATGTAGCCTTATTAAGTTAAATGAATTGGAGGTTCCACAGTTAGAAAAAAGTAGAAATAGTTTTAAAAATTTTAAGTTTGAAAATTTTTTTGAATGAAAATACAGTCATTGACTGTTGTCTTTTCATTTCTGAGGGATATTACAGGGAGGGGACTCTCCATGGTATCTTATATTAAGAGAAAATATCATTCTAAAAAAGTCAATTCTTGAAGAAATGGCAACACTAAAAATTAAATTAGAGGCTTCTAGTAATACTCTGAAAGTTTTCTTTCCCATTTCTCCTTCACCTTAAATTCGTTTTTAAGTCATAGTTATGGTAGCTTGTTGACCTTCAACCTAAAAAGAACTACAATGCTGACATATGGCTCAAAAAATTAAATTTAAATTTTAGATTCAAGAAAACTCAGCTTTCATGTTCAAATTGCTTAGATCACAAATTTAAATTGTGCTTGATAATACTTGTCTCACTCCAAATATCAGTATGTTCAAATTCTTATGATTGTAAATATTTGGTAGTTGATTTTCTCAATTCATATTTACTTTTAAACAGCAAAGATTATCCAGCCTTCAAAGTTACCAAAACAGATATATTGTAATTTTTTAAAGGCAGGATAATAAGTAACATCCATTTTCCAAAAACTATTAGGTTTTAAACTTCTAGGATTAACAGTGGTGGAAGAGGGGGAAGTTATGAGAGGAAGGCATTTTGTGCATGATTTAACTATTTGCCTGGCTTGTTCTCAAGTAATATGAAAATGCTTAACTAACATTCTTGCATTATGATGAAATAAATCATGTGCTTTTTTTGGTCAAATGCAGAAATAAAGGAAGAAGTGCCAGGTAAGTTTGTATTGGTAATTTATCAGCTCTAACACTTCCTTGTCCAATGGGCCTAGGCAGAGATGTATGAGAGTAAACATGAGAAATATAAAAAGGATTTTTTCTATTTCTTATCACTTGTTGCAACTGTAAAAATAATTGATATAACTCTTGATTATTGGAATACCTGATATTTGCAGTCTCGATGTTCTTTACGGTATAAAAACAATATTTACTGTCCGTAAAAATGTTAAGAGGTTGAGGCTGTTCCTTTAAAAGACATACAATAGTGAACATTTCATTCTTTTGGGTAGATGAAAAAGGAGTAGAAACAACTCTTTCAGTTTTAGGTGGAACAAAATATGTAGCAACATGTTTATCTGTAGCATCAATGAAAGTGTTGTCTGCTTTTAAAAGAGAAGAAGAGGATGTTAATTGTGGAATGACCCATTGTTGATTGAAAATAAATTGTAAAAAAGGGTATCTGTATTGTCTAAAGGTCCTTGATACACAGGCTGGGTCTTCTTTGATTAGTATTTCAATTTGGGCTCTAACATAAGGTTGCTGAATATAGATAAGGGAGAGTCTGAATGTTAAGGTTCAAGGAGAATTGGGGGTTGGGTCTCCTCTTAGAGTAGTAAGTTGGTGTGTTCCAACCTTAAGATATGAATGTACTCCATTTATATCTCCTAATAATTTTTTTTTAAGTCTTCAAGTTGTCTCTTTGAATTTCTATTTTTTGAGTCTCAATAATTTTATCTGTCATTGTCTGTAATTGAATAGAGATTGCAACTGAATTTTATCAGAGGCTATGACTAACCCATATTGAGATAGACTAACCTGAGTGGCTTGGAGTATTTGTTGTAAAACTACTTTTGAAGGATGTGCACACAGGATGTCATTCATGTAATGGATAAGATATGCACAGGGATATTGATCTCTTATAGGTTGTAATGCCTGTGCAACAACTTTTTTGGCACATGGGAGGGCTATTTTTTTTCATCCCTTATGATGGAAGGGAAAAAACAAAGTACTGACAATTGTCTTGATGTAATGGAATAGTTTTAAAACAATTTTTTAAATTGATTATTCACAAAGGCCATTCTTTTGAAATCATGGAGGGAGCAGGGAGACCTAGTTGAAGGGCTCCCATAGTCTCCATTCTTTCATTTATTGCTTGAAGGTCAGGGAGCATTTTCTATTTTCCTGACTTTTTCTTTATAGCAAAAACAAACTTTTAAAATTGAGCTTTATTAGAACTAAGTTGGTGTAAGATGTCCCTAAGTAACATAAATCCCCATATATATATACATATATATATATATATATATATGTTAATTGAATCTCAAACAGTTAAGAAGCTGGTCACCATACTTTTAAAAGCTATTAGTTTTAGAATCCCTTTAGTCAATGGGAATATCTTAAGGTGAGCCTTAAATAGTTTGTATAAATTTCTGTACATGTTCTAATTTTTTGTGAAAAAAATAATATTAGATTTCCCAGTAAACTAACACAAAAGAGTTCATATCCTTTACTGATTACTTGGTCTGATCATAAAAATTAGGTCTAGGAAGGAAAAAAGTAGGAATATGTGAATAGAGTATTAAGTGATTTTTAACTTAAACAGCAATTTTTACCAATCATAGCTTAGAGCTAATTTTAGTTAATTTTATTCTCACAGAGCTGTAATAAACAATAAAGATCTATTAGGTCTTTAATACATAAGGGATTTCATTTAACATTTTTCTTTCTCAAATTTAAACTTATCCTGATATAAAAGCCAATTGTTGGAAATCCTTATTAATCTTTTGAAACTTCTTGGGAAGTTAGGTCCATTATTTAAGAACTACATAACTAAAACAAGTTCCTATCCCAGTCTAATAATTTTGCCTATAGAGATAGTTTCCAGGGATCTTGACATTATTACAAAATAAGAGGAATTGATATAGACCAGTGGCTGAGAGTGATGCTCCTGCTTTGCTAAATCTCATATGTGCAGGAAGAATGTAATAAAGTTTTCACCCAGTTTCCTCTTTTCCATATACATTAATAAATGAACAATTTTAGGTTTTAGCATTAAAACAATAAAATAATCAATTTTACAAGTTCCATAACTGATAACTAAATTCTTTTAGCTGTAGCACAAACAATAAGCTTCAGATGAAGTCAGTTGTATTCCTAGATCATATAAAATTATTGATAAAAGGATGGATTGTCTTACCCAGTATAGACAACTGCTGGATTCTTATCTCATGGGAGGTACTTTCAGGCTTTCAGTAGCAGGGCCCACAGAGTAGCTTATGCCCCTTCCCTCTCCTTCCCTTTGCCAGGTGGTGGGAGGTGAATTTGCAGATGGGGGGAGGGTCAAACTCTCTTTTCCTAATCCGATCTGGGATGAAAGGAGTTAATAGAAAAAAAACTGCAGGGCTGTTTACAATTGTATTGAGGTACTGTCTTGACTCAAGGGGAAGAACTATAACCTCCTTTTTCAACTACAGAGAAAGGTGTAACTACCTGGTTTTCTATATGGCAGATACAAACATTATAAGACAGGGTTTAGCAGAACTGATAAAATGACATAACTGTTTTTACACAAATTTTTTCCTCTATCGTTTTAGTTTCAATAAAAATCAGATTAAAAATTTGTTTTATCTAACACTATTTCTGGCTAATAAGGATTATTCAATTGTTTCTATGTAATAGAATTGTACTACAATTTACAAAGACCTTAATAACACAATGACATTATGATATTAATTGTATTTACAAATCATCACATGCAAAATTATTTATAGAGAATTTTGGCTTATCAAGTGCAGAGATTTTACTCCTCTCCTCTCCTCACAGCTGCAGAGTCTGAATTGTGGATTCATGGGTTAGAAAAGGAGAGCTTCATCTGCTTGCCTAGAAGTGTGATCTGCATGTTTGCCCCAGGGCTGTTGTCAGTGGAGCCCTTGATGTAATTTATTATGCTTCCTCCCTTTAGCCAGATTGAGGAGAGTAACTTAAATTTCCTAATTATTCTTCAGCACTCTCTCTTTTAATCTGATCTGGGACGAGAGACTTTAATAAAATTTTATAAAAAGTTTTCAGCTAATTTGTGCTTCAGTAAACTTCAGTGATGTTTATTCCTTAAAATTTTCCTTTGAAAGCAAAAGCTTTTAACTTGCCAGTTACAGGTGTGGATACTCTGGATAAAGATCCAGTGGCACAGTGTCTCTTTCCTGTACTAGAAAGTTGAAACCTTTACCTCTGAAGGATTTCTTTTTCAGATCTTGGTATGTACTTAATTTGCCTTAGTGCCAAATAGTATAATAACTTATGACTTATCTTTAGCATGACACTTTTCGCTTTTCACAATTCCAAAAATAACCAGAATGAAATTAACTTTCGGTTGCATCCTGATACACAAAACTTTTTCTCTTTTAGGTGAGGCAGAAAAATGGTTAAATGCTTGTTAGTCTGCCTCTTTGATCTGAAGGGGGAAAAAAAATCCTTTTTTATTTTTATTTTTTTAATGGTTTTCCCCTCAATCAAACTTGGCCAGAGTTGGATTGGGGGGAAGGAGATTTTTTAAACTTTAAAACTTCTGATCACATTTTTCATGCAAATAATTTATTTTTTCTAATTCTATCCTGATACTTCTTGTATAACTCTTTGACACTGTTATTTTCATATTATAAATACTGTGTAAAGACAGTCAAATTACACTTAATTTTTTGCGCCACCTTTGGCACTTTCATTTCTAATGTTAAACATATCTTTAATATATTCCATAGAAAAAAGGCAGAAATGGGGAAATGCTGGGTTCCTTCCTCTATTAGTTTCTCACTCATTTGTTTTCCTTCTGTTTCCCATTTTTACTGCACCATCCTTTGGAAACCAGGCAACAATGTTCCACACACACTAAAAACTCTTCTAACTGTTCCTCATAATAGCAAATCCCCTTTCTTTCACTGCTTTCTTTAATATTTGAGGATATTGTTCCTGATCTTTGAACTGTACCCCATGCATTTGACTCTTGGTGGCAGAAAGTTTAAAAATCCCTATATCAGCCTGGAGGAATAGAATGACTAAGAAAAGATTGACTGAAAAAAGTTCCCTTACCCTATGTACTTGTGACTTGTGGAGCTCTTTCTGCATGCAAGGGCCATCTCCACTTTGGACCTTCCTTTCATGTTCCTATGTACCCTGTGTGGGCACCATTTGCTGCAAGCCGCTTAATGTCCAGCACTAAGCATGATTGGAGACATGATAGAGAATGAACCAGGCCATGTGGGTAGTTCAAGATAGAATTCCATTTATTGATTCTTTGGACAAGGTTTTTATAGAGCAATGAGATAAAAGAAAAGTGTAACTCTAGTTTTCTTATCACTATTAGTACAGGAGATTTAGGTAATGTATCAATATTCTGGATGTAACAGAATGTCTCTAATCTAATAAGGATTTAATACCTTTTGGCTAGAATCTTAGTGCAGGGCAGAGCCTTTGATCTCAGAACTCAGGTAACTTCTTTTGCAACCGCATCACAAAGGAAAATCCAGGAGCCAGCTTCAAAGGCTGCATCTCAAAGGATTTCCTTTAGAGCCAGCTGTCAAGATTTTATTTGATCAAGCCTTTTTGGCTTCCTACAAATTGCCTTGATATTCTGGACCTTTTGTTTTTCCAGATGAATTTTGTTACTGCTTTTTCTAGCTCTATAAAATATTTTTTGGTAGTTTGATTGGTATGGCACTGAAGAAGTAATTTAATTTAGGTAGAATAGTCATTTTTATTATATTAGCTCAGTCTACCTATGAACAACTGATATTTTTCCAATTAATTTAGATATAACTTTATTTGTGTGAAAAGTGGTTTGTAATTGTGTTCATATAGTTCCTGGGTTTGTTTTCGCAAGTAGACTCCCAAATATTTTATAATGTCTACAGTAACTTTAAATGGAATTTCTCTTTCTATCTCTTGCTGTTGCACTTTGTTACTAATAGAAATAGTTAGAAATGCCAATGATTGATGTATGTTTACTTTATATCCTGCAACTTGGCTAAATTTGTTTATTATTTCAAGTAATTTCTTATTTGATTCTCCAGGATTCTCTAAGTATACCATCATGTCGTCTTCAAGGAGCGATAGCATTGTTTCTTTGCCTATTCTAATTCTTTCAATTTCTTGTTCTTTTCTTATTGCTAAAGCTAATATTTCTAGTGTAATATTGAATAACAGGGGTGATAATGGTCATCCTTGTTTCATCCCTAATCTTACTGGAAATGCTTCTAGCTTATTCCTATTACATATGATGTTTGCTGATGGTTTTAGATGGATACTACTTATCATTTTAAGGAAGACTCCATTTATTCCTATGCTCTCTAATGTTTTTAATAAGAATGGGTGTTGTATTTTGTCAAGAGCTTTTTCTGCATCTATTGAGATAATTATATGGTTTCTGTTAGTTTTGTTGTTCGTATGGTCAATTATTCCAGGGTTCTCCTCTGCTCTATTCAGGAAGACTTCTGCAGACCTCTCATTCTTGAAAGCCTCCTACTAGACAGACCCTGTAAGAAAAAAAGTGAGCCCCCTACATCCAAGCAACCACTTTACACTGTGTCAGTGTGCGTGGGCGCTGTTCACCCACACACACACACAGAGTACGTGCCCATGTAGGTATACAAACCTTTTTGCTTGATCTTTCTTTTCTTTCTACAATCCTCAGAAGAGACACCCGATGCCATTCTCCCCATAGCCAAACTGCTCTCTGGCTGGAAGGAACTTAAGAAAAAGACAAAGAAAGGAGTGGGGTGGGGACAAGAGGAAGGGGGGGAGAGGGGTAAGGTGAGGGGGAAGAGCAGAAAATGCTTTATTCTCTAATCTGTGGCTGAAGTACCGAGAAGAAAAATCAAAGTCGGGAGTTCATCTGACACCCACGTCACCCACTCTAAAATAAAGAGGAAAAAGAGAGAGATGAACCATATATTTGGACTCAACTTAGCTATGACAGATGTGGGGAGAAGAACATTGAATGGAAAGAGAGTGAGACCTGCCCTCATGGATGGATGTGGGGGGGACAGAATTTGGAACTGAAATCAAAATAAAAACCTCGCGATTCTCTACCTTGTCTTCCATATATATGTGTGTATGTATATAGATATAGATATAGATATAGATATAGATATAGATATATAGATATGAAAGCAGCTTCTGCCTGCTGTTCACCAAGACCATCCCCTTTGACTCCGACCCAGGAAATTCGTGCTGAAATTCTTGACGTTTAGCAAAATAGGCTGCACGAGATCAAAAAGAATCGTTTTTTCCCCTCTGGAGCACACTAGCGGGCCTCATTCCTTCCCCTCCTCTGGTACGTAGCCCGCACCTTCCTTGTTCCAGCTCTTCCCCCTTCCCCTCCCTTTCTCCCCTCTCTTCCCTCCCCTCTCTCCCCTCCTGCCCCCCATTTAAAAAAATATTATTTTAAACATAACTGCGAACTTGATCTTCATTTTCCGAGAACTGGGGGGGGGGGGGGGGGGGGGAGAGAGGCTCGCTCAGAGTAACTTCAACCCTATCCCCAACCACCGATCCCCAACCCATCCCAACTCCACTGGGTTTTTAAAAATGTGAATCTGTAGTGTTCAGGGACCAGAAGCACTACTTTCCTTCCAACACCAGCACCACCACCACCAGCACCACAACAAGCACCAGCACCACCCGTCCTTCAGGGATTTCTGAGCTTTTGCCGCCCGCCTCCCCACCCCGCCCCAATGGGGGGGAGGGGGAGCTCCAAACGACCCCGCGGACTCCCGTGGGGAACTTTATACTTTATACTCAGGAATAGTTGTTTTGCGTTTTTTAAAAAAATTAATCCGGCTTTTTCCTGGCAACCCGGAGATGGCCCTCTCCCCCTCGCTTGAAAAGCGAGGGGGGGAGGGAGGAAGACGGGACTGGAAGGAGGAGGATAAAAGGCAGAACCGCGACACCTCACCCCTAGTCAACCGGCCAGACTCCACCATCCCTTGAGCTCATGACTGCCGGACACCTCGTCTATCCCCTCTTGGCACAACAGTGCTGCTACTCTGCGCTCAGCAGTTCAGTCAGGCGCTCTCCCGCTCGAACTCTTCGCCTGCGTGCAAGCGCATTCGAGTTAAGGCTCTCTGTTGCCGTTTTCCCTCCTTTTTGCCAGGAGTGAGGCGTAGACACCAAACGAGGTTTTCCAAACCGTAACTGAGGCCCCCCGCACCCTGGGTAACAGACAGCACACCTTTCCTACCAACGGAGGAGGAGGGAGCAGGACGAGGACGAGGAGGAGTGGGGGTTGGGGGGGTCAGCGACCAAACTGGGGCATAGATTCTCCCCCTTTACCCATAGGACGAACAGCCTCCCTCGCTCCCTTGGTTCTCCACAGGTTCCCCCCCCCCCCCAACATTCTCCAAAAGGGAAAGCGTTCCTTGAATTAAGCAGGTACGACAGCCCTAACCTACGACGGTCAAGGGGTTTCCCAACACAGATGGCCGATTCTGGCGCTTCATTCCTTTCCACTCGACGCCAAACCATTCCTTGCTTTCTCCGTTTTCTAGAAATCGAATGCCGTCCTCCATCAGCGGCCCATGGGTTGTAACTTTGGCCCTGATTCCAGCAGATCTCTGGGTTCCGTATTTGGGAAGAGAAGGGAAGGGGAGGGGAGGGGAGGGGAGGGGAGGAAAGGAAGGAAGGAAGGAAGGAAGGAAGGAAGGAAGGAAGGAAGGAAGGAAGGAAGGAAGGAAGGAAGGAAGGAAGGAAGGAAGGAAGGAAGGAAGGAAGGGTGTGCTTCCATTTACATTTAGCCCCCCATGAGTTCTTTCTCTGGTGATGCCAGTCTTCCATACCCTTGGGACCACTAAGAGTGGGGAATGTGCTCGTGGGTCCCAGAAGGCCATTCCTGCCTGTCTATTTTAGCAAGTGAATCAACTCAAAGGACTTTGAAAGGAGCCCACCGTGATTTCCAAAGAATCTCCACCCGCGTCCCTGGAGGCTGTTTAGCCTCTGGGGCCTCTGCCACAGCCTGGGAGATAGGGAGTAGGGCCACCCGGGTGGAAGTGGTTATTCCCTTAGCTACCGGGGTGGGAGGTTGCGGTGTGGTGTGAGGTGGTATGGTGTGGTGTGGTGTGGTGTCTACTCGTTTTCCTCCTGTATCTTTCTCTTCTAGTCCCTCGACTAGACTTTTGTCTCTTACTTCACTCACTGGCTTTTCTGAAATCATGCAGCTAGCTAGGAACATCCATTTCTGGGAGATTGCAGTACCCGGTGATCTGCCGGTCGGAACAACCGACTGACCCAAAGGTGATGCTCTCGTGGAAACTGTTGCCATTTTCTCTCCTTTATTCTGGGAGCCAGCCTAGGTGGTAGGGCAGAGGGAAGAGCCTGAGTAAGCAGAGGGAGCTCCCCGATCACGCAGCTGGCTACCTCCCTATCCTCTGCCCATGGATGGCGATTTAGGACAGTGACTCAGAAGTGTGGGAACCCCGGATAAGTAACGCTTTCCTCTCCTTCAGACAGAGAGCGCTTCATTCCAGACCGCTCCTTCCCAGCGGCCCACCCCCACCTCCACCCACCCAAGAAAGACAATTCCTTCATTCTCTCTCCTTTTCAGTTTTTTAAATTAAAATTAATAATAACAAAATTCAACTTCAATTTCCAGACAGAGATAAAACTTTTGTTTTCTTCAAATAGTCATTTTCCAGTTCCCAGGAAAGTGGAAAGGAGGCTATGCCAGGTAAGGTCGACCACCCGAGGCCATCATTGGGACCCAAGGCTTCTGCCCCTGCTTCTTTGCTGCTGCTGTTCCTCCCTGCCCCCACTGTGGACCCCATCAGCACTCGTACCAGTAATACCCACCACCGCTCATTCCCACAATGCCCCTTGACCCAGGTTGTCCTGAAGGCCCGTTCTTCTCCTACCTTTTTTTATGTCTTTTGTGTCCTTTTATCCTTTCTTTTCTGTCACTTTCTTGGAACCGTCCGACCGATGTCTGGGGACCAGTTCCGGCACACTCTGGAATCCTTGACGTTCCATGTCAGTCTGAATTTCCAGGTTTGGGGTTCTAGGCCATGCTACCCTTGGCTTCAGAAGGTCTGTGATCTCAAATTCGTTCACCAGGTGAAAACATCCCACCTCCGATTAGTGGGACTGGTGGGAAGAGGTGGAAGGAGAAGTAGAGGGAATGGCATATCTTCACGAGGCATTGGCTCCCCTGGCCACCTTGGTGTCTAGACTTTCCCTGAGTCCTTCACTTCAGCCCATTTGTAGGGGGGGGAGGGCAGGAAGAGAGGACGGAGGTCCTCTCTCCCCACTTGGGAGATCTTCAGTTCCACAGCTTGCTTTTTCACCTGCCCAGGTCCCACCTCCAGCCTCAACTAAACCCTCAAGGGTTTTGATGCCATCTCTCTCCCCAGGCTGGTGGCCTTTCCAAAGGACAACGGCAGTCTTCCACTTTTAAGCCACTCTCTTGACTGGGTGGTGCTGTGCACTCTTCAAGTGGAATATTACTGGGCTTTTTTTTTTTTTCCCTATCTGGGAGTATTGCAGTACTCTTTTTAACTAGAATTCTACTATCTTTCAACAAAGCCAGTAACCCTTAATCTAGGGTTGGCAGAAGCCTCTCCTATTGAACTTCCTGATGAGTTTAGCTCAGAGGTTTGTCGTGTCCCAGGCAGACAGAAGTAGAGGTCTATTGTCTTCATTCAATAACTTCTCCTGGCTCAGATCAAGACTCCATCATCGAGGGACCCTACCCTTACATATGGTGGCCAACCCAGGTTACATTTTCAGGATTTCTATTGGGTCTAGTGTAATTCCTCTTCTGAGATACTTACTCAACTGAAACTCAAGACTATTAGGTTAAGTCCCCAGAAGGTTAACTGCTACCATAGTTTACTGGGCATAGTTTCACAAGGCAATCCTGTGGGTAACTATCCCTACCACTGTGACAAGTCCTTACCAGTGCATTTCCTATTAACAATAAGTCATAGAGTCAGTTAACTTTTAGAGAAGGCAATAACTCAAATGGCATAGCAAGAATAATAGTTTTTTTTTAAACCCTCCCCCAAACCCTGGATGCGTTCTCCCACAAATATACACAGAATCTGTTTTGGGGGTAGAGAATGGGCACAAATTTAAAGTACAATGTTGGGAACTTTGTTCCAAACTCACAACCTCTGGCATAGCAGGGCCTTGATGTCCTTGCTCTTTCTGGAGAGTCTGAACAAAGGTCTCTGCAGGGTGAGACATTTCATCTAGATGGGTGGATCTTCTGGGCAGACATGGCATCTTTATTATACAGTTCAATCTGCTTCTGGATTGGGCCAAGCAGTTGCTAGTCTGGTTTCCTACTGGGCTCAGCTGCTGCTGGGCTGGATCAGGCTGGTGGTACACTAGTGGGTACAGCTGTTCCTTGACTGAACAGGTCATTCAGCTGCTGGGCTTCTGCCATCAGGCTGGGCCAGGGAGGTCACCAGGAAACAAAGTAGCTACTCCCTGGCTAGGCAGATGATATTGCCTCTGGATCCTTTCCATGGCACAGCATTTCTGATGGATATATCAATCCACTATACTCCCAGGGCTAGATTTCCTATAGTCAGTCACAGTCTTTAGCACTTCCAGTTTTGGGATAAACTGAGTGTTACCAGGCTCTTTCAGAAAAGGCATCAACCCTTAGCCTAGGATTAGCAGAATCATCTCCTCTTTGACTCCCTCAGGGACTTGGATCTGAGCTTTGTCATCTCCAGGCAGGAGAAAGGAGAGATCTGCCTCTACCATTCAACATCTTCTCCAGTGAGGAAACCACTCTTACTTATGATGATTATTCCAGTTCCCCTTCCCAGATTCCTGTCATTCTATGTCCTGGGACAAATCCATTGTCTTTATTTACCTTTTCATATGCATTTTAGCGGTTCAGTTGGAGTTTCAGATTCATTGTAAGGTATAGAATAGTTCCTCTATAGCTGAAGTGCCTTCTCCTCCTGTTCTTTTCAATCTCTCTCTCTCTCTCTCTCTCTCTCTCTCTCTCTCTCCCCCCAACCCCCAACTCTCTCCTTTGCCACATAGCATTTTCAACTTTGTTGGAGTCTAAATGGGAGACAAGGAAGATTTAGGGCAGTAGAAAGCAGAAGAGTGGGAGTAGGAGTGCTTTTTTTTTGAGTACCCACTGTTGCTGAAGCATTAGGAACATGATTCATCCAATCAACATTCACTAAAATTTTTAAGTGGATATACACAACGTAAGCCAGGTAGATTCATGAGTAAGCAATTAATGTGAACTTGCAATTTTTCTCCTTTGCATGTGATTAAATCCTTATAAATTGTATGATTCCATTGGTAGCATGAGTTAAGGATCACAATGTAATCATTTACTTACAAGCAAGAGACACATAATAACACAGAGGGTGTGTGTGTGTGTGTGTGTGTGTGTGTGTGTGTGTGTGTGTGTGTGTGTGTGTAGCTTTCCCTTACTTTCAATGGGACTTTGCCACCATAATGGAGTATCAGCTTTCCTAGTTCTCACACTTCCTGCCCCAACATCAATGTGAGTCAATGTAAGTCTAGGTTGAAACTGGCTCTCTCCCAGGACTGTCTTCTACGAGTGAGGATGACCATAGGGCTGTGCACATTCCCACATCCAGAGGTGCACAGGGACGGAGAATGAGTCCTTAGTGAAGGTCCTTTAAGCCCTTAATACCTGTTTAAAAGGAAAGTAGTAATTCCCAAGTTTGGAATATTCTTTTACTCAAAATGACCAAATAAAGGGGGTGGATTAGAGCAGTACCTAACAAAACTGAGGAGTTTCCTAACAACCTCAGGAGATTACCCAGAATGGGTCCACAAACAACTGAAGACATTTTCCACAGTAACTGCCATTTACGGAGTGCTTAATATTTCTAAGGACATTTATTCCATTTCATTTGACCCTTTAAACCAGATTTGGGAAAATTTAGGCCTCTGAACTAAGAATGATTTTTACATCTTAAAATATAATCCAGATTTGACCCAAATATTATTATCCATTTAACAGGGTAGAAAATTGAGGCTCAATAATATTTATAACTTGTCCCCAGTTTGTATCCTGCACTGGGATTTGAACCCAGATTTTCTGGCTCCCAGTGAAGTGCTACTATATACTGCCCCTACTTTATATACTGCTTCTGTCAAAAATTCATCCTTATTAGAAGAGTCACCATGGTACAGGGGGAAAGTGCTCCATCTGGAATCATAAGACTTGGGTGTGAATCCAGTCAGGACATTTGTTGCATATGGACAAATTATTTAATCTCTCTGGACTTCAATTTCCTCATCTGTAAAATGAGAGGATTGGACTACATGGCACTAGAGAACCTTTCTAACGTTAAATCTATGATCCTGTGAAATAAATGTATCCTCCAATACCAGGAAAACTCTGCATACACATACAAATCCCATCCCACCCCATCCCCTCTTTATGCAATGCTGCACAGGCTTCTTGAGAATTTCTTGAAAGATGATTTCTAGGTTCTCTTTTTGATTATGGCTTTCAAGTAGTTGAATAATTTTTAAATTGTCTCTCCTGGATCTATTTTTCAGGTCAGTGGTTTTTCCAATGAGATATTTTACATTGCCTTCTATTTTTTCATTTGTTTGGATCTGTTTAATAGTATCTTGATTTCTCAGAAAATCATTGGCTTTCATTTGCTCCAATCTAATTCTGAAGGAATTATTCTCTTCAGTGACCTTTTGAGATTCTTTTTCCATCTGGCAAATTCTACTTTTTAAGGCATTCTTCTCCTCATTGGCTTTTTGAGCCTCTCTTGCCATTTGAGTTAGTCTATTTTTTAAGGTGTTATTTTCTTCAGTGAG
>CM053592.1:56714263-56768649 GCA_028646515.1 Pseudochirops corinnae
CTGTGCTTGCTTTGCTTCCTTTGCTTGTTCATGTTGCCACTCAATTACTTGACTTTTGAGCTTTTTGCCGCAGTAGAACTCTGCTTCCAGAGCTTTGTCCCAAATCACTGGGGTTTTCACAGCTGCCAAAGCTATTAGGTGCTCTTTGAAGCCTCCACAGGCTCTGGTACCTCATCACGCCCCAAGACCTCCAACCACGACAGCAATCCAGATCCAAGCAGGTTAAAGCAAGAGCAATTATCCCTCAGAATGGTCATTTGGTCCCCCTAACATTTGCAGGCCAGGAGCACTGAAGCAGCCACATGGAGGTGGCTGCACAGTCCCCATACCTGAGCTGCTTCTCCCTTCTGGGAGCAGAGGTTGGAGCACACTCTTGGTCCCTCTTTTTCCAAAGTCTACACTGACCTCTCACTTTTTCTTTGGCATTTATGGGTTGATAATTCTGGAAACAGCCACAGCTGTTGGTGATCCACTCTCCTGAAGTCCCTCCAGCCGGGGCTGATTGAGACCATCCTGGGCCTAAAACCACAGGCTTACACAGGGCTGAGCTTGGCTCCCAGCATGTTGCAATGAACCCTTCCTGTCCCCCTACCAGGCTGCCTTCTGCAGGAGATTTGTTTCTCTCTGTCACTTTGTGGGTTCTGTAGCTCTAAAGTTTATTTAGAGTCATATTTTATAAGTATTTGAGGTGGTTATGGGGGGAGCCACGGAGTTTTCCTGCTTCTACACTGCCATCTTGGCCCCTGTACAGTCTCCTTAAACAGATTTCATTATGAAATTCACTCCTGATTGATCATTTTGATGTGTCATCTGGCCCTGAACTCCTTTGCCTTAGCAAGTCAGGCTGGGTCAAGGTCATGTTTCACAGCCTCAAAGAGGAGACAGTCCCTGCCTGACAGGGTGAATGACAGAGGACTTGTTATTGTCTGAATTTTTTGGATCATACTCATCAGTATATCTCTTCATAAGTTCAAATTAACTGTATAAAGAATAAGACTTTTTTGGATGAGGCTAGAATGCAAACTTGTTTTGCTTTATTATGTATATTTATTATGAAGGATTTGCTTTTCCTCCCTCCTCTTCCCTCAACGGGGGGAAATGGGAGGGGGGAAAATGGATTTCTGTTCATTGAAAGAATATTTAATTTTTTTAAAAAGAATTTATTGTATATTATATATATTATATATATATATATATATATATATATATATATATATTATACATGCTATTTTATTGTAGTAACCTAGCCCTTCATGGGGGAAATAAAGGCAGTGTTTTATAAGAAGGATGTCAGAAAATCAGTTTACTTTCCCATCTGTTGATCAGTGAACATTTTCACTTGGCTCTGGTATTTCATAGAATATAAGAATCAGATCCTACATACTTTGTGGCCAATCATCTATAGTAGACCCAATTTTCATTTTTAAAAAAAAAATCTTTATTTATTTTTAGTTTTCAACATTCACTTCCATAAGATTTTGAGTTCCAAATTTTCTTCCCATCTCTTCCCTCACCTCACCCCAAGATGGTGCAAAATTTTATATGGGCTCTACAAATATATTCATATGGAACCTATTTTCATATTAGTCATGCTGTAAAGAAAAATTAGAACCAATGGGAGAAACCACAAGGTAGAAGAAACAAACAAAAAAAGAAAAAAGAGAGAGCAAATAATAAGCTTCAATCTGTATTCAGACTCCATGGTTCTTTTTCTGGATATGGACAGCATTTTCCATCATGAGTCCTGACACCCGATTTTCAAAATGATAAAAAGTCATCACCACTAGTCATCAGTACCTTTTAACAGTGAAAGTACAGAAACTCCGGATTAAGGACTTTGTGAAATATTCATTATAATGGCTTTCTCTTCCGAGGTCTTATTAAGTACAACAGCACAGTGTCTTATAACACTAAGGACCCTGTTAACTATGACAAACTGAGTTTACCCATGGGTAGCTAATAGATTTTTATTTCTGTACTACCATCATCGTTCCATTAATAAGCTGGTCTGCCAGTAAGGCTAATTCCTCAACTCCTTCCATTTCAGAGAATTAGAAAAGGTTTCCTTTGGTTTCTTCACAGTTCAAACAATTTAATTTGCTTTTGCAAAAGCCCAAGGATGACTCTTAGGGGGGTAAATCAGGAAGGAGCCAGGACTTGCCGCCTCACAAAATGTTATAATGAGAGTTCGATGGTTGGCTAGCGAAACTTAGCATGGAAAAAAAAAAATCCGAGGTCCTGGTGAGGGGGGAAAGAAAGCTTTCCAATCTTTCTAAATTATGTCACTCTTACCTCTTAGCTCTCTTAGCTCCCTCTTTCTTTCCCTTACACACACGCACACACACACACACACACACACACACACACACACACACACAAAACACCCTTTTCCAGAGTCTTTACTAAAAGGAAAAATGTCCATGTTCTTTTTTATTCCCACAGGTTTCCTATTTGCCTTTGCAATGAGTATGCTCTTTCCAGCTCTTGTATGGTCCAGTTGTTTCCTTGGGTAAAGGAGTTGTTCAGTTCTTTCTTGCCTGGTTTGGAAGTATCTGAAGGACACGGTTCTCACTGCCTCGTCTCTACCTCCCCTCCCCCTGCCCTGTCTCCCCCTCCAGCTCCTGGCTGGAGGAGAAAGACTGTCAGTCGTGGGCAAAAAGACAGAGCAAACAAAAGGTCACTTGTAAAGAACTCCTTCCAGCCCCTTTTCTCTTCTCCTCCTGCTCAAACTCAGAGCTTGAACATTTAATAAGACTTCTCTGCCAAGAAGATTGAAAGGGAGAGAAGAAGAAGAAGAAGAAAGGTAGGTTTGTGGGGTTTGGATTGCTTTTGTTTTTCTTATCTCATTTGTTCTTTTCCAAACTATTTGCTGCTGAAGGTCAGAGCAGAAAGAAATCCATGCTAAGCCGAATGTGCAAGAGAATCTTGGAGAACTTGGAGATGAAATGAGAAAAGAGACTAATTCTCAAGATAAATGGGGAAGCATACGGAGATAAGGCATAGGGAGATAACAGCATGCCTGTCAGTGAGCTGGAAAAATAATTTCTCCCCCTCAGGCAAAGAAAGAAAAGAAAAGAAATTTGACATCCAGCTCCTAACTGTTTGGGTGGTTCTGGACAGTAGTGAATGACAGTGGGTTTCCCACAGTGAGACACCCACCTGCCCCTTCAGATCCATCCATCCTGTAAGGAGGATGAGAGATACTTGGAAAAAAATCAGCATTCAAATATTTTCCTAGAATATATAAGCCATATTTTCATCTTATTCTGAAAGTTTTAGCCTTATTCAAGTGACAGTTTTACTTTTAAAAAACAAACCTCTAATTTCCCCACAAAGAAATTTGGTTTTGCTGTATAATATAGGGTAAGTATAATATAATAATATAAAGATTATATATAATATAATATTCATTGACTTCATCCTGAGTGTCCTAAGGAACACAGTACCAAGATTATACCTTTAACATAAAGGGGAGTTTATCTTTTAGATTTACAAAAATCTCTCATTTAAAGCTCTTTGAGTATAAGGCACAGGTGTACCAAAAGCCATCTCTTTCTTTTATAATGACTTGATGTGGATAGGAAGGCAATTAACAAAATTTAAAAGTAATATATCAGCTTTGCCCAAGTGTTTCAATCCCTTTCTTTACAACAACCTATTGAGATGTGGAAAAAAGTACTATTTCTCTGAAAGATGAGGAAACGGAGGCTCAGAAGGCAAAGTCATACTGGTAGAGAATATCAGAGCCAGGACTGAAACCCAGGTCCAGCATTCTTCCTGCTCTCCTACCTTGCTTACTCCTAAGCTTGCTGAATCCTGAAGGAAGATAATTTTCACAATTTCCACCAGACTGGAAGCACTTTGATTTTAAATTTTACCCCTAATCAAGTTCTCCAGTATGGTTGTGCTACTACCACCTCCCCTCGGCATTTCTGAAAAGGATTATTCACCTTGAAAGAGTACTGCCATACTTTTAACCTGTAATCTCAGAAATTATAAGCAGGGCTGAAAGTAAGTCATCCTAGCACAAATTTCTTTGAAGATAGTAGAGGAGCAGAAGAGAAAACAACCAGTTAACTGGCACGGATGGTAAAGTGACTTTGGTTTCTTAGAACTCGGCATAATTCTCTAGATTGATCTTTTCAGTCTCCTTCAGTACTCTTAATACTCCTTTTTCCCATCATAGGATGTGAATGGAAACAAAATTAAATAGCCCTTTTTGTTTAACTCATCAACTCTTCTTCATTTCCATGCCCTACGTGCTGGTGCCTAGGAATGACATCAGCCGCCTGCCCCAGGGGATGGCAGCATCAGTGGTAGAAAACTCTCAAGCTGCCTGGCCCTGTTAGTTTTGGACATTCTGGGGTGGGGGTGGGGAGCAGAGGGAAGGAAGTATTTTTCTTTTTAAATCTCTCTCTAGACCCAACCACTCCAAGGTTTAGGTAGTGCCAAGGATCCTGACAGACCTGAGACTGTAAACTCTCAGTCCCTATGGTCTTGGCAAAGATTCTTGGCTCAAATAAAAGCCTCTCCCTGTCCTGCATTTTCCTCGATAATCTCAAAAAGCCACATCAGCATCCCTTAGAAGACATTTAATGGTCTCTCCTCAAAGCTTTTGGATTTTTAGGTTTGGGTGTTTCTGTAACTCAGATTTTAAATTTTCAGCAGGAAAATTTAAAGTACATGTATTTAACCAAAGAGCCCAAGTAAATTAGCCTGGAGAATTTTGCATCTGTTAGCTCTGGAAAATGAATGGCCTTCCTGGATGATGTGAGGAGTTGAGGGTGGGGGGGTGGGGAGGAGAATGTTGCAGAGCATTAAAGCTAAAAATGCCTTTTAACAAGGAAACCAACTGAGATATCACATCCTTCTTCAGACAATCTCCCACTGGCTGAGCAGTGGTCAAAGCAATTTATCTGCAATTAGTAATGGAGGAAGAGGATAATTCAGTGTCAACTTGTAATTTATAAAGTGTTAGAAAAAAGAAAAGGAAAAAAAGTCCTTAGACAGTGTTTGCCAGGTTTGGAACTTTCCACTTGTGTCTGGCTAAGTCTGTAGCAGACTGCTTTTAGTCTCTGGCCTGGATGTGCTTAGCAAAAGTCTTTCCATGGTACGGGTGCACACTGCTCAATTCATTCCACCTCTTGAAGAGGACAGTCTTAATATCTATAGTAATGAGTACTCCTGGATACAGCTGGGTAAAACAAAGGCAACAGAAGGTATGGTCTCCTATTGGCCTTATTATTGCTAATTGGGGAGAAAAGACTTAAGGGGGAAAGGAGAGGAATTTGAAGGCACCATATAATAGCTAGCGTTTATAAATAGCTTGTGTTTATATAGGATGTTAAGGTTTGCGAAGTACTTTACAAATATTTTTGTCATTTGAATCTCACAACAACCCTAGGAGGCTATTATGAGATAAATATCCAACTATCTATCTTGAAGCCAAAGCAGTATTGAATTGATTACAGTTCTTATAGGAAAAAGTAGAAAGGTTGGGGTGGGGTTATATGTATTTTGTCAGCAGAGGGGGAAAGAGGTCAAAATGAAAATAAATAAGCATTGTCCCATGGAGCCAAGTGGCTTTGAAACTGCTAGGTATAATCTCTGGATCTCCAGGGAACTCAGATTACCGTAGTGTCCCATTTAGATGTATATAGTTGAAGCCAAAGAAAGGACCTTAGAAATGGCCTAGCCCAGTTGCCTTATTTTACAGACATGGAACAAAGGCCCAGAGAAGTTAAGGAACTTTCTCAATGTCACACAGTGTTAGTGACAAATTTGGGACCAGAATGTAGGCCTCCTGATTCCCAATCCAATGTCCTGCCCTCTACTCCATTTTGCTTTTATGATAGTATAACAGTGACTTCCCTGGCCCACACTGCCGGGTCAGGTGTGCTATCCCTCAATATCTCCTCAGTTTCTGAGAAGGGGAATAGGGATTAGGTTCACAGAATAACTCAGTTCCTATGTAACATGGTGCCATCAAGTCCCAAGTTCCAAACCTAACTGGGGCTCAACTTCCAAGTACCCTGGCTTCTTGGGACTGCCCTGAACTGGCAAGAACATCTGACCTGGAATCCTGCCTCCAAGGTCATCATGGCTTGAACTATGGCTTGGGAGGATTCTACCACCTACACCAAGAACTCAAAAGAACAAATAGAACAAGAACAAGACCCCAACCCCAATCCTTGGGGCCACAGGCCCTAAAATGTATATGGGAGGGAATAGTCTTTCCCCCGACCTTGTTCAGTTCATGGCTCCCAAGCTATGAGTGAATAATACCTTTAAGTCCCTGAACACTGTCAGAAAGAGAAAGAGATTCTTTCAAGGCTGATACTTTTAAAGACAGTCTGTTTCCATTAAGCAGCCACCAGAAAAGATTTCTCCCACATACTGGTAGAGGAATGCAGAATGTCTTCTATCAGAAGCAGGTCCCTAAAGTCTCCCATTTGGGTGCCTAGACTTAGGTGTTCTGGGCAAAGCCCTGTTACAATAGGAAGAAATATTTTTATTTCAAATATTTTAAGGGAGGTATAAGATAACTAAGATAACTTGTTATTATCATTTCTCTATTTAAAAAAAACTCACAGGAGTTGCACCCAAGTGTAGGGAATTTCAGACAAAAAATAATCCATTTCCCAAACACCTACTGAGACTGAGAGTCTTATTTGAAGGCCTCTATATCATTTTCCTTTTTATCATCATAATGAAATTCCTTTATAGTAGCTGGCAACAGCTGGAGAAATTAATGGCTGAGAGTTCAAATTCTGACTCTGTCATAGGTTCCTCACTGTTAAAGAGGCCTTACTGGATGCTTGATAAATACTTTGCCTAATAAATTATCACAGAGAAATTCATTTAGACTAATTAGAAACATGTAATTTATTCTTGAAGTGCTCTGCTACTGTAACAAAGAGACTAGACAGCACAATCTTCTATTTTCTGAGTTTGGGAGAGTATAATACAAGCTGTTGCACTTTAAGGTATGACTTGCCCTTTTTATATAGAGTTATTTAGTGCTGAAAAGGGCAGAAAAAGTACTGGTACATAAAGTAAAATAATTATGTCAACTGGTAATAGATATAAGGTATTGTCTCTTTCAAAAATGAACATTTTGATTTCTGGAAGGTGAGAAGGAAAAAGAACATTGATTTAATAAAAACTGTTAAAATGTGTTAAAAAAAAGTTTTCAGATGGGATTTGGGCAGTTTAGGACAAAAAATGAACTGTAGCCTAAATATAAAATATAAAAACAAGTCCCTTTGTGAATAGTTTGATAGTTTAAAGGGAGTAGAGAAAGAATTTTTATTTATTAAAATTGGGAAAATATGAGTACCAAAACAACCATAGTTCCAAGCACACATAATGAGATGCATGATGAGAACTTAGAGCTGCAAGGTATGTGCCTAATCTCATTTACGTATGTTTTAAAAGAGAAATCATGACAACTTGGAGACTGATGTATGATTTTTAAAGGACTGTTGCTATCATAAGGGACATTTGGTGAGTCTATGACTTTTTAAGTGAGAAATGAGTAAATGAGTATCAGGAGGCTCTGATTTAAACCATTTAGACTGAGGGATAGAAATAAGAGGCTGAGACTGAGGCTAAAGAAGGGAAGAGAAAGGAAAGAGAATAAGCATTTATATAACACCTACTATGTGCCAGGCACTGGGCTAAGCTTTACAAATATTATCACATTTGATCCTCACAATAACCTTGCAAACTAGTCACTAGTATTATCCCCATTTTACAGCTGATGAAACTGTGGCAGACAGAGGAGTGACTTGCCTAGGGTCACCCAGCTAGTAAGTCTGAGGCCAAATTTGAACTCAGGTCTTCCAGACTCCTTGCCTGGCCCTCTTTCCCCACCACCGGCCACCTAACTGCTAAAGAGATTGAAGAACTTGTTAGAAGAATAAATTGGTGGGAGGGAGTGAAGAGCAGCTTTGTCTGAGATGTTTGAAAAGATGATGAGCAGGAGGAGCCCAGCCAACCCAAGGCTTCTCCTTCATAATTACTGACTGTTTGGAGAGAACCTCAGCTGCATTGAATGAGCTACTGATCTTAAGAGAGGAAACCTGTGGGACATACTTCTTGCTCTCTACTGCCCTCCTCTGGTTGAGAGAGAAAAGCAGAAAGGGGAAAGAGGTTTTGCCACTGCTTGCAGGAAGAAATACTGAGATGTCATTGGATGTTGTAGATGGTGAATGAAAAGAGGGATAGCTATTTGATTCGGGCAGAATCAGCTTGAGTTGTTTCCATGAGCTCTGTTTGATACAATCTGATTGGATAACACAGCACCCTGATAAAATAGGTGACTGGGTTGGTCTGGGAGGCCAGATCTCAGACCTCAGAGAGTCAATCTAACGAGCTGGAAAGTTCTCTAGTTTAAATGGAACTAGGTACATACAAATTTATAGTCAACACTTTTCCAATGTCATTTGAAGGATGCTTTTCACTGTGAAGAGTCTGTAAAGTCCCTCTTGCTTCAAGAGTTGAAGGGAAGAAGATTTACCCAAATGTAGAATTGTAAGGATCCACAGACAATCAGTCAGCAGAGAAGCAGTTTTATGTGGTGCAAGGGTTCCTAACTGGACCAATAACACCAAGGCCAACAGTTCAGAGTTGTGACTCACCCTTAAGCACATGAGTTTTCCTCCCTGGCACTCTTTTCTGACAGATTCTCCCCTCACAGATATGGAGTGCTGGTGAGAGAGTGTCAACCAGGCTCACGTGGGACTGTGATATGTATTATTTATGCACTTGCTGTACCTGTGATACTGTTTCTTTTACCTTACTGTAAGGCGAAGTGCTTTAAGATCTAAAAGTGGCATTCTTGTGAGTGGCTGGTTTGTATAAACAGAAAGTAATGTCAAAAGAGGTTGAATAATTTCCTCAATGTCACACAGAAATACACAGTGGCAGATTTGGGATTAGACGACAGGCCTCCTGCTTCCCAGGCCAGTGTCCTGTCTGTCCATGACCCCATACTGCTTTTATGCTAATATGGAGGGCCCTGGCTCAAGAAGGAAAAGTGGTGGGTAAACTCTGTCCCAAAGCTCGTCGGTATGAGACTCTCAACAACTCTATCTCAAATTACAGGTGGACAGAGGGAATATATTTGCTCTCAACTGGTTACCCCTAGTACAATGAGAGAGACAGAATTGAATCACAGGTAGTGATCTTTCTTTGTGAAGCTAAACCTACCAGTTTGATGGGAGGTTGGAGGGAGAGTGAGTAGGTATCCACAAGCCTAGGTGAGAGATACAGTGCCTTATTTTGTGAGACACATCCTATGCCCTAGCCATTACAATGGGATGGCAGATAGAATCTAGTGTAGAACATACCTAAACAGACACTCTTGTTATTCTCCTTTCCTCTAGGTTGAGAGCCAAAATGAAAATCACAGCCCTGATGGTTTTGCTGAATTTGCTGCTAGGGGGACATGCCATGTCCACAAACCGTCTCTCTTGCTACAGGAAGATTTTAAAAGATCGCAACTGTCACGATATTCCTGAAGGAGTGGCAGATCTTAAACAGATTGATAGACACCTCCAGGACCACTTCTGGGATGGAAAAGGATGTGAAATGATCTGTTATTGCAACTTCAGTGAACTGCTGTGCTGCCCAAAGTAAGGAGGTTTTCTTTCAATGCCTCAATAACACAGTAACTTACACGAGAATGTAGAGAGCACCTCCTTTTAAGCTGTGTGATATAGTAGAGAGAACCCTGGATTTGGAGTCCCAAGATAGGAGATGAATCCTAGATCTCTTACCGACTTTGGGGTGCTGGGCATTTAAGTCACTTAACCTCCTGAGGCCCAAGTTTCCAAATCTGTAAAGTGAAGAGTTTGGCTTCAGTGAGAAGAGCCTGCTTTTGTAGTTTGAGGACCTGGGTTCAAGTCCTACTTGATCATTACTACCTTTATGACCTAAATAAAGTCATTTAATTTCCCTGGGCCACAGTTTTCTCATCTTTAAAATGATTGGGGTTAGACTAGATAGCTTCTTAAGTAATAAATCCCTCCCAACTCTAAAACTATAGTTTTAGTGGATACTTTAGTGAAGTTATGTAAACATATTTATTAGAGAAGCTCTAATGAAGACCAGTTTTTCATCTAGACTGAGTCAAACAACCCACTTGAAAATTCAGTAACTGCCGTGGAGATGGGCTATAGAGCATGGCATTCTGAAAGCTAAAAGGAACAGGTGAGCCAGTAAGGCCTTTCCCTCCCATCCCCAAATAGTCTTTTAGTAGTTGTTGGGCTTTCAATTTCTAGAATATCTCTCAAATGCCTTGTATTTCTGTAGTTCATTTAGCCTGTCAAAGTGATTTCTGATCATAGTCTCATCAATCTCAAGATACAACTATGGACGGTCTAGTCCAAACCTCCCCCCATAAAAGGAAACTGAGGTCAAGGAGGAAGGAAACATGCTGTTACTAAGAGTCTACTCTCTACTAGGCACTTTAAATATATTAACTTGTTCCTCACAACAACCCGATAAGGAAGGTGCTATCATTGTCCCTTCTTTACAGATGAGACGAAGACAAACAGAAGTTACATGACTTGCCTAGGGCAACCTAGCTGGTCAATGTCTAAAGCTGGATTTGAACGCAGGTCTTCCTGACTCTGGGGCAGCTAGGTGGCACAGTAGATGGACTGCTAGGCCTGGAGTCAGAAAGACTCATCTTCAAATCTGTCCTCAGATACTATGTGACCCTGAGCAAGTCACTTAACCCTGTTTGCCTCACTTACCTCAACTATCAAATGAGCTGGAGGAGGGAGTAGCAAATCACTCCACCATCTTTGCCAAGAAAACCGCAAATGGGGTCATAAAGGGTTAGATGCAACTCTACAACAACTTCCTGACTCCAGGCCCAGAGCTTCATCCACTCACTGTACCACCTAGTTACCCAGGAGGGTAAATTCACTTGTACAACGTCCTACCAGTAGTGTCAGAGGTAGGATTTAAACCCCCTATCCTCCAACTCCAATACTCCATCTCTCTTCATTGTACTATGCTGCCTTCCATGTTTTCCTGTTAATCTTCGAAAAGGAAATTGTAAGGTATGGGAGGTATCACAGAATCAGAGTGAGAGTGGTCTCAGGACACCATCTAATCCAGTGGTTCTCAACCTTCCTGATGCTGCGACCCTTTAATACTCGTATGTGGGCGTATCTGCATGTGGGCGGACCTGCCTGGAATAGATAGAGGAGCAGTGTCTCAGTTCCTAAGACCATATGTGTTTTCCGATGGTCTTAGGTGACCCCTGTGATCCCTGTGAAGGGTCGTTTGACCCCCAAAGGGGTCGCGACCCACAGATTGAGAACTGCTGATCTAATCCAATTTGTATCTTAAAAAGCAATAAAGTAATCCCTTTTACAAAATCCCAGACACGTGTTCAGCCTCCTCTTCAAGACTGTCTAGCAAGGCATGAGTGACCAAAATCAGGTCATTCACCATCCCAGGGAGCAGGGAAGGGAGAGAGGGAGGGAAGGAAATAATTTGGAACTCAAAACTTTAAAAAAAAAGAATGTTAAAAATGGTTTTTACATGTAATTGGTGGAAAATGAAATATTTTTTTAAATGTTAAAAGATGTCTAGTGAGACCGGGAGGCAGAAGGAGGGAAAAAATAAGTATTTATTAAGCACTTACTATATGCCAGGCACTGTGCTAAGTGCTTTACAAATATTATCCCATTTGATCCTCATGACAACCTACTTTTTAGCAAGACAACTAATTTCACTGTTGGATAGCCCTAATTGTCATTGCTGGCCTAAAATGGTGTATCTGAAAATTCTTCCCATCGTTCCTAGTTTTGTACTCCAGATCAGGTAGACCACATCTAATCTCTTCTTCTTTTTCTTTCTTTCTCTCTTTCTTTCCTTTCTTTCTTCCTTCCTCCTTTCCTTCCTTCCTTTCTTCTTTCTCTTCTTTTCTTTCTTTCTCTTTCTTTCTTTCTCTCCTTCCTTCCTTTTTCAGTCCTTCATTATTTGAAAATATCTTTCCTCTTATGCCTTCTCTTCCCCCAGACCAAATATCCATAGTTCTGCCAATCCATTTTCACACTGCACGATCTCCAGTCTTCTCACTGTTCTGTTCCCTGTCCTCTGGACAAGATCCATGCATTTCTTAAAATCTCTGTTTTATAGATGCTGAAAACAGGGTTCACAGAGTGAAGTTCTGGTCCGCACAACTGTTTAATAGCACTATGATTAGAACCCAGGTTTTTTGAACCCTGGTCAATCAGTCACTAAGCATCTAGTATGTACCAAGCACTGTACTAAACACTGAACTCACAAAGAAAGGCAAAAGACCCATCTCTGTTCTTAAGGAGCTCACAGCTTAACAGGGGAAGACAACATGAAAACAACTATGTGCAAACAAGATCATTTGTATACAGCTGGACTCTTAAGTCCCATGCTTTTTTCCCATAAAACTTCACTACCTGGAATGAGAGTTGATTCATTCCTCATTAGAAAGAATAGACACATCACCTCAATCAGTAGTCTAACCTGTGATTTTGTCAGTGTAGGAAGCTCTCAAAGAGGATCTTCCTCTTCCAAGGCAGATCAACACCTCTATAATTTGTCATAGAGCAACAGTTCTTAACCTGGGACCCATGAATCTATTTTTTGAAAAGACATGTTATAATTATTTCAATATAACTGGTTTCCTTTGTAATTTTATGCATTTTATTTTATGTATTAAAAATATTGCTCTCAGAAGAGGATTATAGGCATCATCAGACCACCCAAAACTTACAGGATACAATAAAAACAAAAAGTTAAGAATCCTTGTCTGGGTCACCGAGAACTTAATAATTGCTTTGCCCCAGCCGACAAGTGACAGTTATGGCTTGAAACTGGGGCTTATTGACTGACTACAAGGCCTGCTCTCTGAGGCCACTCTACACTAACACTCATATTTGACATATGTGTAAGAAACTACCACTAATGTAACCCTTGGATAATGGCACCTGTGGCATAAAGTAAGAAGGCTTTTGAAGGGAAGGAAGCACAAATTTATTTCATATATTTGTTATATGTGTATATATATATATATTTCATAATATTTGTCATATAAACAAAATTAAAATTTACATATATTCATTAGTCTTTTGGGATTACAATTAAACATTTTTCTTTTTCCTTATGAATCCCAGAACTCACTGCATATTTTATTCATGGACAACGGGATTGAGTCTAGAAGAGGAAACAATGATTAATTATTCTGTTTTTTCCCCCAATGGAATCAAATATGTTTTATGTCCCTTTTGTACTTCATCAGCATCAAAAAGTGGATACTTTTGAAATCCAGGGGACAAGGTCAAATTATAGCCCACCAAAACATTTCATAAACTAACATTTCTGAATGTGTTTAATTTCTTTCAGAGACATCTTCTTTGGACCAAAGATCTCTTTTGTGATCCCTTGCAACAACCAGTGAGAATCTTCAGAACGGCAGCAAGTCATAGCCTATAACAGAATATGGACAAGAGATTACCCAGGTTTGAATTCTGGCTCCAGCTCTTACTGTGACCCTAAGGAAACTGCTTAATCTTTTGGAGCCTAAGATGCTTATGTGTAAAATGGAGATAATAGAACCTACCTCTCAAAGATGTTATAAGGATCAAATGAGATCAAATGCTTTGCAAACCTTAAAGTGCCATATGTATTCTATAGCATACCCCCAACACATCTATACAGTTAATAATAACAATAAAAAATTAACCATTATGAGAGGTTGTTTCTGTTGACTACCTTAAGGCAAAATGTAAATCCCTAGTAGTCCAGGGCAAAAACTTTGCCAGACTAGAGACAAACAAATACGCTGATTTCATTTCCCTCCCTCCTTGTGGATGCTAATAGCAGACTGATCTTTTAAAACAATTTTACTGATGCCTTTTGCTTTTACATCATAGTCATTTCCAAATATATATTCTCTTCCTCCTGCACACACACACACACACACACACACACACACACACACACACACCCTGTTTAAGTCAATGGATTGGTAAATTTTCTGCAGCCATTCAGTATAACCAGGAGAATATTTCCCACCCACCTTATTAACATCTATGACCTCTGATTAAAAGTTCTGCTGAGAACATATTCATTTCCAACTTGACACCTGCGGTCGATAAGAGTATTTTCAAGGTCACCTTGAAAATGTACTTTTAGTATACACAGCTGCCATATTATATCACTCCACACAACTGCTTATTGCCTTCACTGATTTGATCATTAATCTAAAGTAAACTTAATAAAAGGATTAGAAACAACTTTGCATGTCATCCTGCAAATAAAATCTACCACTGCCACTGATACAAGGGTCTCCAAAGTCACCTGCTGACCACATGGAGGCAAGGGAAGGGGGTCATTGATGTGTATAATAAAATATCAGTTCAACTTTCAAGTGTACTGGCTTAAACAACCCTGAAGGTGTTCTGCATTCAACATATTCGGTAAAATTCACTTAGTGGGTGGCACAAGCAATCCAAATGCTGGAACTAGAATCAGCTTCAGACATTTACTAGGTGAGTGACTGATCAAATTACTTAACTTCTGTCTATCCCAGTTTCCTCATCTGTAAAACAGGTATAATAATGGCATCTGCCTCACAGGATTGTTGTTAGAACCACATAAGATAACAAATTTAAAGTGATTTGCAAATGGAAGTGCTATAAATGTTAGCTATTGTTGCTGAATTTAATAATAATAATCTGGAATATTTCTATGGATTGCCCAAAGTTGAAAAGTGAAAAGAAAATTAAGCCCCTAGTAGCTGTTTTGTTTACATAATGCCAGACAGATGATTTGGCCTCCTGTCTACTACCTCTCCTGTCTGAAATGGATTCTTTTTTCAAGCTTAGACACAGAAATAAGTAACCCTGTCTTTCTCTACATGTTCTAAACTCCTTCTGAAAGAGAAAGTTTCAGAGATTTATTCTCCTTGTTCATGATTTTATATATATATATTATTATATATTATTATATATATTATTATATATATATATATATATAATCATCAGAGAATATGGGTGGAAAGAATGAGCTTTCTAATAACTTTCCTCACATTAATGTGACCAAAATCTAATGAGAAAAAAATGGTATTTGGAAAATAAGAATGCTAATGTTTCATAAACTGCTACTACCAAGTTATTAATGTACAGAACTGTGTGACATTGATGATAAAAATACTTGTTCAGCTTGTCCTTTCTGAAAATTACTTCGTAACATGAAGTTCAATTTCTGTCATCCAATAGCAAATTATAGAAGGGAAAACATCCATTGTCATTTCCAAATAAAAGCTTTTTTGAACAATATTACATGTGAAACATGAATGTTGAAAAAGCTTACTTTATATAACTTTTGCATGATTACGTATGTTCTTCTATATGCTGATATACCTATTCCTAAAAAGCAAATACTTTGTTCAACTATAGTGAATAAACAATGAATTGATGCTACATATTAGCCTTTGAGCTTTATGACAATTTTTGATTACACTTAAAAATCAATGAAGCTACCCTTTATTCTTCATAAAAGTAATCTATTTCAGACGGCAAACACTTAAATAGGACATAGAATTTTACTTTCTTTATATGCATATACATGTGCTAAGCCTTCATTATAGGAGACCTCACATACATATAGTCCCCTGAACACATTGTGAACAAGTAATAATACTTTTTGATTAATGACTCTCTATAAAATTTCTCTGAATTTCCTCCAATCAATAGCCTTTGATTGTTTTTTTTAATATTCTGTGGTTTAGTTCTTTACCTTAGGGAGCCATTATATAGTTGGCATCATTTTAACAAAATGGTAAACAAATAAGTACAGGAAAAATTGAAGATTTTGCAAATTTGCTTCCTCCCCTGTACAATTACATGCCTTTCAATTGAAGGTAATTTCAGATGAAATTTTAGTAGACCTTTTTAAAACTCCATAAATAATCACAGAATCAGAGTTACTCCTCCCCCAAAATAACGTTGTACACAGTGAAAATAGCATTGTAGGAAAACCAGATTCATCCAATCCTCCATAGTCACAGACAACTTGTATTTAGACTTCCCCCACCCATTATCGAGTTTCACAAAATTTTAGATGATTGGTAATGGTTAAGAAAGTTGCAAAGAATTCATTATTCAACTTAGTTCAAATCATTTTAATACTTCTATAATGTAACTGAGTGATTGAATTCTTTGAATGCCACAAAAAAATATAAGCTTAAACACTACAATTTTTGTAAGAACTTCTAAAATGAAAAATACATCTTTTGTATGTGTTACTTAGAGTCATTAAAAAGCTATGGTTAAAAAAAAAGCTACAGTTCTTGATTATATAGTAGATATGATCTATATCTATAGGTTTTAAAATTAGATTTGTGTGAGGGGCGGCTAGGTGGCACAGTGAATAGAGCGCCAGCCCTGGAGTCAGGAGGACCCGAGTTCAAATTTGAACTCAGACACTTAACACAAAAACTAGCCCTGTGACCTGGGGCACTTAACCCCAACTGCCCTACCTTCCCCCTGCTTTAAAAAAAAAAAGCAAAAAAAAATTAGATTTGTGTGACATATATTAAAAGGAGCAAATGATGAGATTCCTAAGTATATATGTATATGTATATATACATATATGTATTTGTGTATGTACATATAAGTAAGAAGTCAAAGATATATTACATATGTAAATATTGTCCTTATGCCAAGATATCCAGTTATTTGGCATATAATTATTTGAGGAGTGGAGGGAGATTCCAGGCTTCCTTTGTTCAAGTCCCTACCTGAGATGGTCATCTTTCCACTGGTTAGGCCAGAAGCTGGCACCAATTTTCTGCTTGCAAGCACACTGGACACAATTCATTATTAAAGGCTCTGTCAAAAATTAAAGAAGGGGAAAGCAAGCAAATGTAAGTCAAGTTTCACAAAAATTTGGATGAGAGGTAATGGTAGCAAGTTGGCAAAAAAAATTCAATTCATCATATTAGAAAACCATTTAAAACAATATCATCAAAATGTCATGCTCTTAAAGGTTTCAGATTTGGAAGGAAAACTATACCTATTGCATATTGGCTATCTGTAATAATTAGAAAGCTACTGTTAAGTTCTTAGCCAGATAGAAGGATCCCACAATGAGTACCTTGCAATTTAACCCCACTTTTACTGCTCTGAGATTCCTGTTTCATTAGTAGCCAGTGTTTGGGGCTCCCAAGTACAATGGTCTGTTTGAAGATGGTGCTACTTTGTGCAGAAATTCAACCCAGGAAAGGATCTGTTTTTATTTCCCAAGATATCTTCTTTGGGGTTTTTCTCTTTAGATCTTCTCTCCAGAGTTAGTTTTGTTCTGTCTCTATATTCATTTATAGTGATTTATGCCTTACTTTTATGTCTTAAAAATCTTTGGAGATAATGTTGCTCATACAAAAGGGCTGTACTTCACTCACTGTGGCTTGTGGATTATTTCTCTTGGCCCTCAGTTCACTCTTGGAAGGCACTAGGGCTTGTTAGTACATGAACACAAAGAACATCCAACAACCAGTCCAAGGTATGTAAACGTGACGCTAATGCTATTTAATGTTGATCAAAGTTAAGAAGGATATTTGAAGATTTTATCCTGCCAAGCAAACATTAGTTGAACTAAAATGCTATGCATTTGATTCTCAACTCGGTAAACATCATTTTTAGCCAGCATGAGTGCATGATTCTCAAACTACATGATTATAATAAATCAGTGTTTTGAAAGAAACTACTTACTACCTTTTAAATCTGAAAGCCTATTAGCATATAGCTGGAGGGGAAAAAGAAAAATGCATAAGGGGAAAAAACCCTTCTCAACCAACAAAAAATAAGACCAGTTTAACAGGTTTTTTAAAAATTACTTATAGCAAAGACTTTAACCAGATATTGCATCACTGGCTTAGAAACTATACTATGAATTCTAGTATCAGGACTTTACTTAGAAATAATGTAGTACCTGTCTTTAGGTATTAAAGTTTAGTTTTTCAATTTGTAAGAACTGATGGAGAGTAAAGTAAACAGAACCAGGAAAACAATGCAAATCATGACTATAATAATGTAAATGAAAATGACTTAACAATTTGGATCAATGCAATTTCAGAAGACTGATGATGAAGCATGCTTTCCCACTTAGTGGTAGAGAGGTGATAGACTACAGATGCAAATGAGACACATTTTTCCAGATATAGCCAATGTATGCATTTGTTCTGGTTAACTATAATTATTTGTTGCAAGGGACAGAATGTATTTAGGGGTGTGGAAGAGTTTGTGAGTACTTCTAATGATACCAAATTAGAGAAAGAAAGGAGAATGTCAATGAACCATTTAAAACACACAGAAGAGAGAAAGAAATTCAGAAGGGAACATAGACAAAGGGCAGTTTTGTTACTATCACATTAAGTTTAATATAGGGATAGGAACTGGACCTGTGGTTTTCAATGACAAAGGAATCTATTAGGTAAAGAAAATTTCTACCAATGTAGGTAGATCTCCTCAGTTAACTTATTAAACAACTTTAATATAATTTATATTATTTTATATTTATTTATATATTATATAACATAAATTATATTATAATATATCATAATATAATAATAAAATATAAATTAATTTAATAACAATGCTTACAGCATTGGTCATACTGCCAATATGTGTCAGTATGTACCAGTTTTCTTGGTTTCAAGGTTGTATATGTATATGGGTGGGGTGGTTCAGTGGGGAAAGTGGTATATTGGTGTGTAGGATTTTATTTCACTGGACAGACAGGCAATGGCTACAGGTATATACAGATATCATTTGGTTACTGACAAACACAGGTCATCTGATGCATGGTTGTAAATATACATATATATATGTATACATACATATGAGAGTCATTATGGCTCAGTAGGCAGCCTTGAAGTTAGGAAGATATATAGCGCATACTGGTTTGCAAACATAGACTTAGATATGTGTGCTTATACTATAATTTTAAAGTTATATATCGATTTATAATTTCATATATACTTTTAAAACTATATAAAAATTCAATTTCATTTGAAAAAATTAGCCTTTTTCTAACTCATTCAATAAAAGTTAAAAACTCATTCAATAACTAAAATGATTAATATTTAAGCACATCGATATAATGTCAGATCTGATAGTCACATCTATATTCTGTTACTTATATTATCACTTATTTACTCTAATACCTGAGGCAATTTGTGAGTTCAGTGAGCATTGCATTTTCCTATATATGGAAACTATATTGCTCTGAACTTCAGATACTGAGATAGGTGGAAGTTGGTAATTCAAACAAAAACAAAAAAGTCTTTCAACTTCAAGAAAAACAATCACTATATCAAAGTACTGAAATTTTAAAAAGATGATGTAAGCAAAACCAGGAGAATAATTTGTGCAGTAGCTACAACATTTGAAAAAAGAATACAACTTTGAAAGACTTAAGAACTCTGGCCAATGCAATGACCAATCACAACTCTAGAATCTTGATCATGAATTATAATTCCTACCTCTTGACATAGGGGTAATAAAATAGAGATGCAGAGTGAGACATAAATTTTTAGATTCTTTATTGCTTCATTATACTTGTAGTATGGCAGCTAGGTAGCAGAGGGGATGGAGTGCCAGGCCTGGAAGCAGGAACACTCATCATCATGAGTTCAAATTTGGCCTCCAGACACTTCCTATCTAGCTATATGACTCTTAGTCATTTAAACTTTTTTGTTGTAGTTTCCTCATTTGCAAAATGAACTGGAGAAGGAAATGACAAGCCACTCCAGTATTTTTGCCAAGAAAATCTCTAATGGGGTCATGAAGAGTTGAACATAACCACAACCAAAAAAGGACCAATATACTTGTAACAAGTATTCTCTCAGGGTCAGCACATCACTCACTCAATTGCTTAAGCAGCTCGCTCCCTCCCTCCCTCCCCTCCTTCTCTCACTCTTTCTCTCTCTCTCTCTTCTCTAATGCCATCAGTGCCAACTGATTACCAGCCCACTTATTATATCCTCCTTACCCCTCCAAAGATTTATCACCCAGTGGGTGCCTATCATCTCAGTTCCATTTAAACAATTAACATCAATTAACATTTAAAGAGGGATATTTATTTTAGATATATCAAGAATAGAAGTACTAACATTTCTCTCCTCCCCCAAATCCTTAGGGACACACTTCAGTAGGGACAAACTAAAATCCTTGCTGCATATTGACTTAGAAAACTACAAATTTGCATTATCTATATTTTATTTTTAAAAAGCACTTCCCAATTACATTTTAATCAGACTAGTTTGACAGCTCTGTTCTACTCTATACCACCTCAGATTCTGGAGAGAGTGGGTTCAGACTTAGCAAAGCTTCTACATAGCATTGGTCTTACTATGTTCACCTCTAAAGTCTGCACTGCTGCTAGATGGGGTTTCCTCTTAGCCACCACTGGACTCAGTTAAGAGGCTATTTCTCAGTCCTCATGGTATCAGTGCTGGACTGGATGCAAAACCCAACGTGGACTTAACTCTTAGATTCCTGGACAACCTAGATGTCTACTCTCCTGATATTTTGAAATTCACAAGGTCTGAACCTCCAGATTAATCTCCTTCATCTAAAACAAAAGTACAAATGAATGGGTGAGCAATGCTTAAACCTCACTCTCTTTGGAATTAGTCCAAAAAGGGAATACACACACACACACACACAGTTGGGTACAGGGATCTATCTTACCCATATCAATCAGAAATGAAAGAAGTGATGGGGGAAAATAGGTACATTGATAAACTGGTGGTAAAGTATTGAACTGGTCCAGCTGGTTCTGGAAAACAGTCAAGAACTATGTCCCAAAGTCTATAAAACCATACATACCCTTTGATCCAGCAATACCACTACATGGTCTGTACCCCAAAGAGATCACAGAAAAAAGACCTATATGTACAAACACATTTCTAGCAGCTCTTTTTATAGTGCTAAATGTGGTAAATTGAGGGGATGCTTATCAATTGAGGAATGGCTGAACAAGTGGCATATAACTGTGATGGAGTACTATTCTGTTGTTGGAAATTAAGAGGGTGGTGGTTTTGGAAAAAATATGACAAGACCTATGTGAACTGGTGCAAAGTAAAGTGAAGAACCAGATCATTGTGCACAGTCACAACAACGTTGTAATGATGATCAGTAATGACTCAGCCACTTTGATCAATACAGTGATTCGAGATTATTCCAAAGGATTTATGATAAAAAATTGCTATCCAACTCCAGAGAGAGAACTGATGAAACCTGAGAACAAACTGAAGCATAACTTTACATTTTTTATAACGTGGCTAATACGGAAATGCTCTGCATGATTTCACATATGTCACTGATATATTGTTCGCCTTCTCAGTGGGTGGGGGAGGGATGTGTGAGCAAAGGAGGAAATCTGGAATTCAAAATTTTAAAAGAATATTAATAAATAATTTTTTAAAAAGAAAGTAGACAGTGAGGATAAGGGGAAGCCTCTACTCTAGACAGAGTTACTTGCACTCAGGTGATGTGATGATCCTGATTTTCATTATGCTGGAAGTTATGGCCATATTCTCCTTCTGCATCCTGTTATCAATGCCAAAATAGATGTTGGTACCTCTAGACAATATGGTATTGGCATACAGATCTTTATAGATCCCGATGTCACACTTCATTATTGAATTAAGGTTGTTTCACAGATACCTCAGGATTCTATTCCCAATAAATATGGTTGGAAGACAATTTCTGGGCACTGTAGTATCTCATTGTCAATGGTGATAATCTAGCCATCAGGGAGATAATAGTTCTTTCCAGAGGAAAGTTAGATGCTACAGCGGCCATCTCCTGTTCAAAATCTAGGATAACGTAACAGCTTCTGTTTGATGTCACAATATCCCTCTGAGCTACAGAATAAAACTGCAGACTCTTTTCATCAGGATCTTCATGAAATAGTCTGTCAGATTATGATCAGGCAGAGCCTGACAGAGAATGGCATGAGGAAGATCAGAGTCAATCACAAAACCAGTGGTATGCCCAAAGACACACAGTGATAGCAGAGCTTAGGAGAAAGCACACATGCCTGGGGTGTTGAAAGTTTCAGACACGATCTGTATCACTTTTTATGTGTTGATTTGGGGGGTGGGGGGGCTTCTGGGAGAAACACTATATGCTCTTCAGGGGCTACACATAGCTTATTGTAGAAAGTATGGTAACAGATATCCATGGCATTCCAGTTGGTAACAATATCACGTTCAACAAGGTATTTGGGGGCTCTCTTGTTCTGAACCATGGCAATGACTAGTCCTACCTCATACTACCTCTCAAAGGCAATATCCTAAGGATCTTCTAGAGACATTTAAAACACTTAAATGATTATAGTAGTTTTACTAGTCAGTTTCTCCAAAAATGGGTAATACAAAGGGAGGAAAGGATGAAGGGAAAAACAAAATATGAAGAACAAAACCCAAAAATTCTAGGTCTTTCCTTCTACCTCCACCCCACTTCCTTTTAGAAGGACCAAATCTTAAGTCTTTTTAGGAAGTTTTCCTAGAATAGGCAGTACTGAGGGAAAAGAGTAACAGAAACAAACAAAACAAAAATGTGGAAAAGAACAAAAGCAAGAAATTCTCAGCCTTTTTCCCACCTCTTTTAAAGGACCAAGTCTCAAGTCTTCTACTGGACAGTCCTCCTAGCAGGGGCTACAGAAACAGCCACAACAAAAACGTGGAGAACAGAACCCACAAATCTTGGGCCCTCTCTCCCTGGACCTCTTCCATGCTCTGACACAAATTATAACACATCTCCTACAGTCACAGATTTCTTCTCTTGATATGAAGCAGTGAGGACGAGCAGGAATGGCTCCAGGGCCACAGCAGGGATATTTCTGGCATGGCCAACAATTCTTCATGCATCAGGATCATCTGTGATAAAGTAGCTAAATCAGAAGTCTCCTGCACGCAAGCTGTCCCAGAATCTAAGCTGACACAGAGACTCTCCTGGTACTACCACCTACATGGTACTCCCTGGCTCACTAGCCAAAACCTTCCCCTCTTTGAGAGCTACATCAGGTGGATATGAAATCTTTGCTTTAGAGAACTTTGTGGAGGGGCTGCCTCCTTCCACAATGGCTAAATAAAGGCTCCCTCACCCTCATCCAAGTCAACTAAGGGAAAATAAATACCTACCATAGTTATATAGCAACAGTTTCACCTCCCCCGTGTTATCCGAAAGCAAGGTGCATGGCCATTGCTGCTGCCCAGAGACCACTGAACCTCTTATCCACCACTGTCACTCACTCTGAGCACAGAATATTCAGTCATGGATAAAAATGAACTGATGCAGAAGGCCAAATTGGCTGAGGAAACTGAGAGACATGATGACATGGCAGCTTGCATGAAGTATGTTAACTGAGAAAGGTGGTAAATTATCCAACCAGGAGAAGAATCTTCTCTCTGTTGCTTACAAAAATGTCATAAGGGACCCAAAGACCATTCTGGAGGATCCTTTTAAGTATTTTTTTTTTTTTTGCTTTTTGGAAGGGGGAAAAGCAGGGCAATAGGGGTTAAGTGACTTTCCCAAGGTCACATGGCTAGTAAGTGTTAAGTGTCTGAGGCCACATTTGAACTCCAGTCCTCCTGACTCCATGGCCGGTGCTCTATTCGCTGCACCACCTTTCAAGTATTGAGCAAAATAGAAGGTGCTGAGGAAAAAGACAGCAGATGGCCCTAACATACAGCGATACAATTGAGACCGAACTGAGAGATATCTGCAATACATACTGTCTCTACTTGATTCCTAATGCTTCACAGACAGAAAGCAAAGTTTTCCATCTGAAAATGAAAAGATACCGCTACCGTTATTTGACTAAGTTTGCTGCTGATGATGACAAGAAAGGAATAGTGGATCAATCACAATAAGCATATTAAGAAACATTTTAAGTCAGCAAAAAAGAAATGAAATTAACGCATCCTATAAGATTGGGTCTGGCCTTGAACTTCTCTATTAGGAAATCTTGAAATCTCCAGAGAAAGCCTGCTCCCTTGCAAAGACAGCTTTGGATGAAGACATTGCTGAGTTACATACATTAAGTGAAGACTCACACAAAGACAGCACACTAATAATGCAATTACTGAGAGACAACTTGATGTTGGGGACATGAGACATTCAAGGAAATTAAGCTGAAGCAGGAGGAGGGGAGAATTACCCAGGCTTCCAATATTTGCCTCATTCTAAAATATACACAGTAGACCATTTGTCACCCATGCTGTACCACAAATAATTTTTATGATTTATGACAAGTTTGTGTTACTTCTATTTAGTCTATATTTCCCATGTGGTTTTTATGGTTAACATTTGGGAAGTTATCTGTTTTGTGGCCAATGTGGGGATACTGAATTTTTATACACATTTTATACATTTGGCATAGTTCTTTTGATAAATTGTGATTTTACAAGGCCAGTATTAAAACAGCTTCCATGTCTAAGCAAAGAAAACTGACTACATATTGGGCTATGATGGGGGTGGGCAGAGGAAGGGATAATTGGTTCCACTCATAGGTGTAGTTACTCTTGGTACTTTAGGGTTGGAGCACTCATGGCTGTGGTAGAAACAGATATCCCATAGTTATTACATGTCATTCTATGTGTAGTTGTGGAATATAGTCTCAACATGTACACCTTTATGATTACAGTTGCAAAAAGGTTTCTTAAGACAAAGTTTTAGCCCAATTTACTACGGTGAAGGGCAGAAATGGTTCATATTCCATTATTTGTAAAGTTACTTGCTGTTTGCTTTCATTATTTTTGCTACACTCATTTTATTTGGATTTAAATGGTTTAGGCAATAAGAACAAATGTACAAGTTAAGATGTAGTAAAAATGAATTGCTTGATATTCATAAAGTCACCATATATCAAGCAGTCATAAAACAAAAACACCATGTATTTAACTTTTTTAAGGTTTTTTGCTTTTGTAATTTTTTGATACTTGCCTAACATTCATGTGCTATAAAAATTAACAGGGAAATAACATGAGATGGTGGCTAGCTTTGTTTAATGTCTTGTGAAATTTTCATTAACAATCTAAGTATAGTTGTTAAAAACATGTGTATTAAGATGATGTAAGCAGAAAAAAAGTTTTACGAATGTGAGATAAAAAAAAGCAAGGTGCATCCCGAAAGTACCACCCCTTGGCTCCCCAAGCACTTTCTGGGAAGGGGTTCTCCAAGCCATTTCAGAGGGAAAGAAGTCTGACAATTGAAGAGGACATAAACTACTTCTCTAGGGTATATGGAGCCCTCTGAAAGAGCAAGGCCCTGGAGGCCAAGGCAACTCTACATTGAAGAAGAAAGAAGAAAAGGTCAAAGAGGAGCAACCAGAATTTTGATGTCCAAAAAGAGGTTGTTCTTATCAGGTAAATTTTCCCAGAGAGTGAATCCAAGAAACCACTAGATGAGAACACTCCTTTTTAGAGTAGCATTGATTTCATCACAGACATGGCTTCTGGGAGACTGGATATTGCTGATATCATCTATCTGGGGACTCTTCTTCAGGTTCAACATCTTTAAACATCTGCAATTCAGCTCCTTGTTTGAAAGAGTCTAACCCCAGGCAGCTCCCTCAAGGGAGGCGGTAATCATCTTCCTCCTGGAAGCATTTAAAGTATAAATCTAAAGTTTTTTCTTATCCTGATTAGGAGTTTCCAAACTGTCCCAAGTTTGCACTCCTCTAGCATCTGGGTTCCTATTTCAAAAGGTAAGTAAATCTTTGGATCAGAGACCATTAGTTGGATTTCTGGCAAGGGCCTCTCAGTTCTCAGCCCAATTAGGAAAGATCCCTTCACTTGTACAACCACCAGCTCCATCAGTGCCCTTAAGTTGTCATTGCACAGAGCTGAGAGTTCCATCTCTAGCTGCTGAATGGACCTGTCCAGTTTACTTTCAGTTTTATGTTAGCAGTCCAACTTTTGCGGAACAGCCAACAACAACCAAGAAATACTGGCCTTGGCACTTTTCTTTACCCTACTGGGCAGACTCCTCCAGCACCCACTGAGCTAATCCCTCTGCCTGAGCAGGATTCTGGTCACCTCTAACCCACAGATCCCCATACATGATTTCAGGGCTCTAGTGACCCAGAGCCATGAAGTGATCCACCAATGGACCACCTTCCCCTATATTTGCAGGGCTATTCCCTGACTCAGGCAAAAATGTGAGCCTCGTGGTCAGATAATATTCTAATACCAGAACCCTTAGCTCAGGTTTGACATAGGGATGAAATGAGGCACTCTGAGGTTACCTGTATTCCAATGCAGTCTTGGAAACTGGAAAATTAATTAACCTGTTTGAATCTAAGTTTTCTCATTTGTACAATGCATGCAATTAATACTTGTATCATCTAACTATTAACGTCATAAAGCTATCATGAGGAAAGCACTTCGTCACTTTGTAAAACACAAAATACTATCTAAAAGGTATAATAAATAAGTATCCAAGACTTTACTCCTTTTCATTGTGTGAAACTACACAACTCTAAGAGTTGAAAATAGAGTTGAAAACGAATAACATCTTAACATAGGAATCCACCTATAGATTTTTTCCCCACCTTAGTTTTAACAAGATGACATCTACAGAGAAAAATTTCCTAAATTACCAGTTGTCAATTTTATACCCATTTAAAAAAATTAACATTCTCTTTATATAAATAAAATAGAAAATGTGAAAGGTACATTTTTGCCCCAAAATCCACACCATTTCATAATATTTGCCTCTTGTCAACAAAATTAAGGAATAAATTTTTAGAGTTTTCAAGAACATATTTTGGGTTTACCCATAATAGCAATTTATTAACCGCCTATCCTGATTTTTAAAAGTTACCAGTTAGGTTTTTAAAATAATACAAGAGTTAAAAATTAATTTTGTGGGGTTTTTTCCTATGGAACACATGTTCAGATCAGTGATGATTTTGTATGGCTCTTGTAATCTTTTGGCTGCAACAATGTTCTCCTTCAAACCCAGTCAGACCCAGACAAGCTTCCCAGCTGAAATAACCAATCTCACTGCAACTCAAACTTTTTCTTTAAGTGATAAACTGTCAAACTTGATTTACAATGATAAGAAATGGGTTAATCAACACAATCTCAAGCAACAAACTACAAAGAAATTAGAGTGGAAAGACTTCCCAAGACAGAGATGATATAGAGACTGGGACAATAAGGGAACTATCAATCAAGTCTGAAAAGCCCTGTGGGACCCCAATTCTCATGAAGATGTGCAGGGTTTTGCACTTCTGACTTGTGAATAAAAGCAAACAGTAAAAAGAAACAGTGAAATAAGGCAAACAGTGAAATAAAGCAAACAGTAAAAGGAAAAGACAAATCTTAAGAGTACTATGCATCTGTTGCATTCTTATGCTCTACAAATCTATTTTGCAACAAACTGATAAAATATAACTCCTTTTAAACAATGAATATAATCAGTACAACTATTCCAAGAATAAAAGTGATTTTGTCATGCTATTCTTCCTCTCAAATGTGTTGATATCCTATTCTTCCAAATGTTCTGCCACAATGTCCTTTATTTAAACAATGACTGTAAGAATTAAGTAATTTCATACCTGTAAAGTTTAATCCAAAAGTTAAAAAAAGAAAAAGAACTAGTAAAGGAAGGTGATTACCTCAGACTTGCTATCAGCACTTTAAAAACAATGTTCTATCTTAAATCCCAAACCACTATACTACATACACAAACTATTTCAAATAAATAAAATGTACTATATTGGCTATTGCATTTAAATGAGATTAATCAAATTTTAATTAAAATTTAAAAGTGGGTTCTATAATGGCAAAATTCAAAAGATAACCCTGTGTGTACACATGCACGCACACATGTGCATGTACACACAAACATAGCTGTACATATACACAAATACACATGCACAAGTATCTTAGTCTACATTGGAAATGAGGGATTAAGAAAGCAGTAAAGTTTCAAACAGTAAATACACTGAAGCAACTATAATAGCAATATCATTTATTTAAAATATTTTTTTCATCTATGAAAGCTCATTTCACATGAGTTCTCATCTAATTATCAAGATCAAAAATAAAGAAAATAAAGTCAGAGAAAAGTCCTCTGTAGAAAAAAAAAAGAAGCACAAATGGATGTTTCTGCATCTCAAAAACAGTCTGTACATCCAAGCTTTAGTCCAAGTTTCAGATATCCTAATGAACACCACTATCAAGCTTGAGATCTGGCTTATTCTTGTCATTCTTTACTGAGTAGATGAAGTATGTTAAGGTGTCCTTTTCATTTACTGGAATAGACCTAAAATGGCAACCAACTATCTATAAAGAGAAAAATTGAGGAAATTAGAGATTAGTATGTTCTACTTACTTTTTCAAATAGTTATATCCAAAATCCCCCAAAACCAAAAAGCAACGTGTTACATGTTAATCTATCCTTTAAAAAATATATATACATATTGAGCAGAAGACAACAAAATTTCAAGGGAAACAAGCTTCCTTATCTAACAATTTTAAAACCACTTAATGGAGTGAAAACAATTAGGAAGTTAATATTTTCATTTTTTAAAACTATAAACTTGAATGGAGAATAACAGGAATACATGTAAGCCTGCTAAAACACATCTGCATCCTTCTAATTCCCATTTGCAATGACCTTATTCAGATTAAAACACAACCATTAAGATGAAAGAATTCTTCACTTGTATGGTATAAGCAAATCAGGGAACCTCCTGTTAGTGTTCTTTGTACTAAAGGGTTCTGAAAAAATAATCTGTATGACTGAAGGAAAACAGAAGAAAGATTGATGTTCACAGAATATTTATCACCTTTTTTCTTCACTTCTCATGATGCTGGAGATCAGTGAAGTATAACTACCAACTAGTACATTTTTAATAGATTAAACCATATCTTGACCTTTTCTTTTTTTCTGAAAGTCAAACCAAAGAAAACCCTACCTACATATGAAATCTGGCTTACTGCCTAAAAAACTAAGCTTCTATATTTGGTATACAGGCAGAATAAATTATAAAAATACATGTCTGCTGGAATTAGGGACAGCATTTCTCCCTCTGGAATATAAAATTGCTCCAGTTTCAATATAATATTAAAACTTAAGTTAGGCAGGTTAATAGTACAGCAATTTTTGTTTTTTAAAATAAAATCTCAAAGTAGAAACATTCATAACACTCTCTTCAACTGACTTATTTTGATTTTAAATATCTTTAAATGTTATTAGCCCAAAACAGAATGTTTTAAAATCTACATCTTAAATTTCTTTTTGCTTAAGATGAACAGTTACACAGAAAAGTCTACTAAATACTAACTACAGGTTCTCACATAGGGAATATACTATCCTTCCTTTTTTTCACCATATTTATTAAGAATGAAACAATAAATGGATAACAATAATAAACTGCAGAGACATCACATCCTATAATTCTTACACAAAATGCATTCCATCACATTGAACACACCAAGGAAAACATTTCTGAGTTAGTCCACCACTGTCATGAAGTCATTATAATGGGCAACTGCCTAATTCATAAGCTCATCTGTGAACCTGTGTACTAAAAATGGTATGGATTAATACAAGATGTTCCTGTACTAAAACTATTAAGGCATAAAATCAAACTAAGACTTTTGGGATACCTTGTTTATAATTCAAAATTCCTCATTAATAGTAAAGAATATTAAGTCTTAATAACACTTCTTAAATGATTATGGCTACTGATATTAAAGGAAAGGTGCATTGTTAAAAGCTTTGTGTATATAGCAAAATTCCCATAAGATAAATAATATATTTTTATACATCTTGATATTTAAAAGGGCAGTGAAAACAGATCTTAATCCATTAGTTCAATTATTACATAAAAGTCTGTGCATGCATTTTCTAAAAAGAGTAAACACTGTAAGGCAACTAATATTTTCACAGCAAGCTTTCTATTAACTTATGATTCAATATTCATTAAAAATTAGTTAAGCCATCCTTTGGTGCAAAATTTTAGAAATTACATAAAAACAGATATACAAGAAATTTAAAAAGGCATTACCCAAAATATGGGAGTTAGTTTCTGGAAACAGGCACATTTAATGTAACCTTTTCTCTATTAAATAGCATAGCAATGACTTCTACCTCAACAAGTTGTGCTTTGTTAAGTCCTGGTCTGGTTGGTAACTTGAAGTGTCTTTTGTACCTCCGAAGTGTGTTGACTTGTAATTGGTATAAATCAACCTATAAAGAATTAAAATACTTATTAACATTAATTTATGCACAACTTGTTAAAATTGGTTAATTATAAAGTTATCACAAAAAGTTATCTGATGCATTTGAAAAATCAAAGTTATTACTGATTTAAAGAATCTTTTCTTTATAGGAGACATTAAACATCAAATTAAGACTTAAAATAGGAAATGCCAGAAAGTTAAACTTCACCTACTTGCAGTTATAACTATTAACCATATAATATATATAACTATATAACATGCTATTTAATTACTTCACTGTAGGAATATTAGTTTATGATATAGGCATCTTAATAAATATTCATTGAATTGAAAAACATAAACATTAAATTTGATATTCAAAACTATTCATCTACCTCTGGAGTATCTATGTCTTGCACAGGTGAATCACCTCCATCATCATCACTCCCTTTTCTCTTTCTTCTGTTTCGAACACTCTGAATTAAGTTTTTGTGAAAGTCACAGATATAAAGGTGCCTTGCCTAGGGGAAAAAAGACATCAACAACAACAACAAAAAACAAAACCAAGTTTCCCACAGAGCTCACTAATCAAACTAAAATCTAGATTCTAATATGGAAGTACCATATGCTATAATGAATTATCAAGGATAAAGTTATAAGAAAAGTAACATATAAGTTGTACAGGCTTATTTCTATCACATTCCTATTTTTCCAGAATGCTTCATGTTAAATCACTCCAGATTTATCTGATACAAAGAAAATACCACTTTGCCCTGTTGTGTTGTGACCAGTCTATTTCAGAAATGGTATGCTGCTGAAGAGAGACAATGGAAGAAGAAGTTTCTTCTAGCCCTTTACTTTCTGGCATCAAAATGCTATGGGAGGGCAGTGAGTTCAGGGTTGTCTCTTTCAAATAAGAGGAAGGCTGCCTTTCCGTACAGCTCTCCTGACTCTGACTTTGCTTTCTCTAGAGAGGATCATTTTAAATATAATATGTTCTCTATTTTCCCCCTTCTTTCTTCCAGGCATAACTTCTAACTTATATTCAAGGTATCATATATACTTAGTACTAATTTCACATTCTTTATTAATAAAAATTCTAATAAACTGGATTTATCACCAAGCCTATATTTCTATTTCAAATGGAAACTGCCCTCCAATAGTTTCAAGATGCCTAATGGCATTTCTATGACCCAAGAAAACAAAACTGGCAGAAACAAATACAAATTAACTTTCAAATAAACTAATTTACTTATAACTATTTCAATTGCAACAGTAACCATTTAAAACTGTGTGTTGACATTAGAATCAAATTATTTCACATCACTTCCCCTCCTATACTTCGATTCCCAAACTGGACTACTAGCTAGTCCCTGAGCTGAAAAAGTCTTCTTTGTGCACTCCTGGCCTGGCCTGTTCCTGTTCCAGTTCCTGGAATGCAGGCTCTTCCACAACTCAGCCAATCAAAATTCTTTCCAGGCTTAGCTCAGGTGCCTCCTCCGAGAAGCATTCCCAGATCCTTCAGCTAAAAGTCTTTCTCCCTCCTCATGTTTTATCACAGTACTTTGGAGGTCTCCTTTGCCCCCGACACATTCTATTAACCTTTAATTACATTACTTTTCAAAATAAACCTAGCAAAAGTAAACTCCTTGAGGTAATGTCATTTTTCATTTTTTGCTTCCCCAAGCCTCAAAGCACAGTTAAATACTAGTCAGTTAACAGACGTGCGAGGTGATTTCTTGCACTTTTTCAACAAATACACATACTGTGAAGGGTGGTCCTTTGTCTTATGTGAGGAATTTGGCCACGGACCCTCACGAACCGATTTCTAAGCTCGGAGGAAGTTAAGATCCAGGAAAGAGCGTGCTTATTTTTAAGGAAGGAGGAAGCTTGCTCTTGGCTGGCCTTTGGATCTAACTGTTTCACCTTCCCTCAGGAAGACAAACTAAAAAGATCAAACACAGCTTTTTAAAACCTCGGACACGATCACTGGACCAGCCCCCGATGGCTGCCAAGAAGAACGTAAAATGGCAAAGACCTACGTGCAACACACTCACGAGGCACTGCCCTAGGCACAGACTATGACCCCGTCTACTAGACCCAACAGACGGCCAGGGCGCCTCGGCCACAGTGGGAGGAGCTCAGGATTCTCTCGCAGGCGTGTGTGTGTGTGTGTGTGTGTGTGTGTGTGTGTGTATACACGTGTGTGTCTCTGTGTGTCTGTGTACGTGTGTGTTTGTGTGTCTTGGGGGAGTAGAGTGAAAGGAGCCCCCCCGCCCCGCTGTCCCACGACCGGCTCCATTTTTGTCCAGAGACCAGGCGGGCAGCTTCAAACACAGCACGGAGGGACAACCATTAGCGGAGCCAATCTCCACGTCCCAGCTCGGGAAGCCTAACAAAGGAGCCTCCCTGCCAGGCTGGGCCACAGAGCTGCGAAGAAAACAACTCTTCCCCTACTCGCTTCCCCGCTTTGTTTCGCTTCCAACCGTGCCCGAAAAGACGCCGAGGGGGAGGGAGGAAAGGAGGAGGAGGAGGTGGTAGATTAGAAAGTGGGGGCAAAGGAGGAGTTAGAGGTGACTGGGGGAGAAGTTAGAGGCGGGGGAAGGGGGGAGGTAAGGGGGATGGGAACCTGGAGAAAGAGGTGGGGAGGGAGAAGTTAGAAGGAGGTAGAGGTGGATGCGGGGTTGGAAAAGAAGGCTGAGATAGATGAGAGGCTAGAGAAGGAAGTGGGGGGGGAGGTGAAGGAGTTAGACGCGAGGGGGAAAAGGGAGGAGGGGGAAGTGAATGGGGACTAGAGATGAAGGTGGGAGTGAAAGGTGAATGGGGAAAAGGGAGAAGGAGGTGGATGTGGATGGGACAAGACAGGAGAAGGAGTGGGAACTGGCTGGGCTGGAGGTAGGTGGACCGGGGAGGAGGAAGAGAAGGAGGAATTGGAGGTGGATGGGGGGGACCATAAGGTGGGCTAGGGGGCTGAGGATGCCAGGGCAGCAGCCGCCGCAGAAGTTGCAGCGACTTACTAACGCCGCCCCGCGATGTCCGCCCCGCAGCTGGGTCCGGGGAGAGGTGAAGGCGGAAGAGCCGAGAGGAGCCCTCCAAGCCCGCAGCCCCTCCCCCTGCCCGCGGAGCTGCTCGCAGCAGGCACCAGGGCCTCGGGGTCACTCACCGTCTTGTCCAGGTCGATCTTGACCTTCTTTTGGGAGATGCTCTTCTGGATCCTCTTGCTGAAGCTGGCGTTGCCGGCCGCCCGGCTGCATCTCTCCCCGTCCTCCCGCAGGCAGCACAGCTGCCCGGGGCCCGGTCCCGCCGCGCCAGGGGGACCCGCCACGGCCGCCACCGGCCCGGAGCCCGGCACCTCGGCCCCGCTAGAGGCCCCCGCCCCCGCCCCTGCGCCCGCCCCGGACGAGGCGGCAGCGGCGGCGGCAGCGGCGGCGGCGACCACCACGGCGGCCACGGCGGCGGCCGCGTCCCCTCCCCGGCTCACCTCGTCCGGGGGGAAGCCGTTCATGGTCACCTCCCCTCCGAGGCAGCGGCGGCGGCGGTAGGGGAAGCCCCCTTCTTGCCTCCGCTCACGCACCCCTCCGAGCCGCGGCGAGCCCCGCACCGGGCCGGACGGCGGGAGAGCGAGGGGGAGGCAGCAGCCTGCGCCCCGGCCTCGGTCCCCACTCCGCTCCCCGGCCCCCGAGGCACCTGCGCTGGGCGGACGGGGCGGCCCCGCTCCGGCCCGGGCCCCGGTGGCAACTCACTCCGCACTGGGCGGCGACAACCCCGACAATCCACCGCGCCTTGCCCGGAGTATGCTCTTCGTCCCGGGCCGGCCAGCTCCGTGTCCCGGCTTGGGAATGGGCGTCCGGCTCCGGCCGCGCTCACTCTGTCATGTGGAGACTCTTCAGCTGTTAAGCTGCTCCCCCTTCCCTCCTCCGCCTCTCCACGGCCCGCGGCTAGTGCGCAGGCGCGACACTCCTCCGCTCCGCCAGCCCCTCCCCGCTGCCTCCTAACACAAACATTCTCCTCTCCAACCACTCCCACCTCAAGAGAATGAAGCACCACGGTCAATGTAGTCCGTCCCGGCTCTCTTTCCAATCCGCTCCTCCCCATACCTTATTTCTTCTCGACTTTGGCTCCCCAGAAAGGTTGAAGAACTACTAAGCCCGACGTGCACTGCGTAGCTACATGCTGGCAGGCCTGGCTCTTTCTCAGTTCCCTCCTGGCTGTCCGGGGAAAGGTGGAGCTGCAGGGTGGGCTTCTTGGGATTAGAAGTCCGGGACTTTCCCTATTTTGGGTTGGGAGCTGACTGCCAGACTGCCCGAGGTACCCCTTGGGCGCTCTCTTCGCTGCCCGGAGGCCGTGCATTAAAAGCATGTGTATTTGGAAAGGGGGAGGGGGCGTGGAGAAGGTGAGGAAGGGTCCCGGGGCCTCACCCGTGTCTGCACACACCGAGAGAGCCTAGGGTAGCTCAGTGTAAAGCCCCGCAGACCCGGGCACCCTCCTCGGTCCCTGCCGCTGCAGGGTCCGAGTATCCTGTTCAGTGGACCCATCCACAGGTTCCCCTTTTACAAATTTCTTCCCAGATCTCCAGCCCTCACATTTCCAACTGCTTGTTGGGAGTGACCGGAGTCAGGCTGGTGTGTTTGGTGGTGAGAGTCGCGACCTGAACTCTGATAGGTTTCACTCCCCACCTTGCCCTCTTCCAATCCACTGAGGGGCAAAAAAGTTTTTATTCCCCTTTGCATTATCCGGGCACTCTAAGCCTCCCAGTTTTGTTGTTGCGGACAAAGTCAACCCCTTTCCCTGGGCGGAGCTAACAACTTGACGGAAAATAAAGAGGCGGAGAGAGTCTCTGTTACCAAACCGCGAAAGGGAAGGGGGCGTGGATATGCACCAGTCAATTTATCCTTTTAAAGGCTCCAGGATACAGGAACACAACTTTGCAGAAACTTGGGAAGGACTATGTGACTGTGCTGTTTTCACTGACTTGGCGGAAATGAAAATCTTCGTCCCTCAACCTCCCCACCCCCACCTTGCTGCTAAGCGCTTAAGGAAAGGGAGTCGGATGGAAGTTGCATCTTTGCTGGCGTCTATAACGTTTAATAGAGTGAGAATTGCCTGCTCGGTCTTGGTTTGGCTAAAGAATTAGGCACTTTTCTCTTTCTCTATTCACTTCCTTTCCATCCTGTTTATGGCCTCAGCTCTCATGTAAAGATGTTCCTCGAATGATCTGAACCATTCACACACCCTGATTTCGAACAGAGCACTCAAGTCTTTCCAGTTTTTGTTAGATGCGTTAAGTTCTTTCCACCTCCAAAACCTTTCATCAGAGGTGCTAGAGTTCCAGAGTTCGGGCCCCTTGCTGAATATTACAACTTGGGAGTCTTTAAAAACACTAGCCTATGTAAAAGCTAGACTGAACTCCTCTTTCCCAGGAGGTTGGTTGGTTAGTTTGCTTCAGGCGTTCTTATTGTGGGTCCAGGAACTCTTTAAAAATTTTGATAAATATTTCTGTATAATTGATATGTAATCTTGTATATTTTATTTTATTCATTTAAAAACATTTTGAGCTTACATAGGCTTCAATAGACAGGAGACCAAAACACAAAAAAAGGTAAGACCCTCTGGTAGATGAATATTCTCCGCCAAACATATCTATCTCCTTGTCTTCTCTACTTCTGTTCTCCCATCCTCCCAATGACACATTCTCTCCCCCAGCCCCATTTAAATGCCGCTTTCCCTCTCCTGCATGTTTTGCACTATCTCTTGCTTTTGATTGTTTATGTGTGTCATATTCCCTTTTGTTGTTTAGTCGTTTTCATCTGTTCTTCATGACCCCTCTTGAGATTTGCCACTTGCCATACTGGAGTGGTTTGGATTTCCTTTTCCAGTTCATTTTACAGATGAGGAAACTGAGGCAAACAGGTTTAAGTGACTTGCCCAGGGTCATGCAGCTAGTAAGTAAGAGATCAGAGCTGAACTTAGGTCTTCCTGACTTCTCTGCGCTATAACCACCTGGCTGCCGGGTCTTACTCCCTCCTGAATTAGGGGCAGGGATCTTGTCTGTCCTCTCATCCAAACATCGGCTTTATTTCACTGGGGCTGAGTGAGTAGGCCGGTGACACTTAATGAATGTTTGTTTAAGTAAATCAAATCCTCACCCAACCTATGTCCCTTTCCTTAACTTCTCTATTTCTGTTGATGATACCAACATCCAGTCACCTAGTCAGTTATCTGTGACGTCCCTCTTTCTGTCCCATCCAGTCAACTTGTAAGGCCAAATAACTCTGTCTTTAAAGTATCACTTTCATCTTCACACACTCCGCACTAACCTTTTCACTCCCACTACAATTACATTAGTTTGGGTCCTATATCTTTTCTTTCTACTGCTGTACCAAGCAATTTAAATTTCTTGCTTCCCAGTCTATTTCCTCCCCCACGTGCCTTTCATACTGCACTGCTCTTACCCTCCATCTGCCTTAGTTTCCGAGTCTATAAAATGGGGACAATAATAGTACCTATCTCCCAGTGTTGTTGTGAGGATGTAATGAGATATTTGTAAAGCACTTAACACAGTGCCTGGAACACTGTAAATGCTTAACAAATGTTTATTTACCAAATCCCATTTTGATTGCTTTTTTTTTCCCCTGCTTGGTTTCTCTATGTAGAAAGCTTTTTTTCCCACACAGCATGAAGATTATGAGTATTTGGTACTGCAGCAATTTAAAAACCCCATTCTTAAGTTAAAAAATAATACTGCATGGCTCTGTTCTATTCATATTCAAAAACCTTTGATGCCTTTTCATTGCCAATTAAATAAAATGTAAACTCCTTCTCCTAGTATTCAAGAACCTCCACAATCTTGTGCCAGCATACCTTTCTAGCTTCTTCTTCTTCAACTATTCCCCTCACGTAGTGAATATTCCAACCAAACATGACATGAAAATTGGTTGAAGAAACTGGGAATGTTTATCCTGGAGACGAGAAGACTTGGAGGGAAGCTGTCAAGCATCTATCTGAAGGGATCTCCTGGGGAAGAGGGGTGTTATTGAGATGCTTGGTCCCAGAGGTCAAAAAAGGATGATGAAGTAGCATATAGTAAGTACTTAATAAATAATTACTGGGTGACTGAGTGAAGCCAGAAACTGAGAGTAGAAGAAATGGGCATTTGTTGAGTGCCAGCTATATTCCAGGTACTTCACTAAACGCTTTATACATATCTCATTTGATCCTCACAACGTTCCAGGGAAATAGGTGCTATTATTTTGTATTTGAGGAAATTGGGGTAGACAGATTATGTGGTTAAGTAAGTTGCCAGGGTTACAGCTAGTAAATGTCTAAGGTCACATTTGAACTCAGGTAAATCTTCTTGATTGATCCAGGCCCAGCACTCTCTCCACTGTACCACCTAGCTGACTGGACATGCAAGGAACACACATGACTAAGGTAAACATGAAGAACACACATGTAAGCAACACTTGTAGCCAAGGCACATACATGGAAGGTCAATAATACTCTGATGCTGCATAGTTTCCATTGCCTTTTGGAGATGTTAGCACAAGCACCCCTCTACCTGGTCTGCTCTCTGATTTGTGCTGCTTAACATGGTTCCTGCTAGTCCTTGCCAGCTATAGCTCCATTGAGTCTGAGATTATGGTGATTCTCTTTACTAACAGCTTTTGACTTACTTAGGAGTCCTTATCTCTTCCTCAAGGGAGGAGCAAAGCTCTTTCTCCCAGGAAGAGTAGGCTCTGCCGTTGCTCTCTTAACTTAGAGACTTTTTTTTCTATAGCTTTTTAGAATAGGCATAAGCCCTAAAACACCCACTCTCTGATGAGTAAAAAGCCCTTTTGGTCTGCTTGTTTCTCAGAAGAATGAATGTTTCCTCTCCTGAAGGAGATTCCTCACTTTAAACATCAAGCATTGTAAAACAGAGAATACCAACAGCAATACTAACTAGAACTTACATAGTGTTTACCAAGTGCCAGGCACTTTGTAAATGCTATAAAAATGTTATTTCATTTGATTCTCACAACTATCCATGAGACAGATGCTATTATGGTTCAAATTTTACATATGAGGAAACTAACTTTACTCAAGTTAAGTGACCTGCCCAAGGCCACACAGCTAGTAAATGTCTAATTTGAACTCAGGTGTTCCTGACTTCAGGCTCAATATTTTACCCACTGTACCACCTAGAATGCCAACTTAGTTGACCTATTCCCTCAGGTTTAATTCATTTTTTTTCTTTCTTTCCTGATTACCAAGGACTATGTCTCTCTCAGAGGACTCACTCTGACTTAGGGTCAAAAAGTCCACGTACTTCCTAGTAAGCTATTTCTCCAATAAACTGTCAACTGCTATCCATATTTGGAGGATTCCATTTCTCAATTCCAAAACTACTTTGATGCAAAGTCCAGCTCACAATGGATCAGCTCACCTACTAAAGTTTCCATTTCCTTCAAGGAATCAAGCCAGTTGAAGACCAGAGTTACTTGTCTGTAACAAGGTGCTCCCTGCAGTGAGCTCCTGAGGACTTTCTGGAGAAAGAGAACTTTAAGACCCTGTTGTATTCCCTACAAGTGTGCTTCACTACCATTATACTTTTAAGTTTGTGTCTATTCTCTTACTCAGTGGTTCTCAACCTTCCTAATGCCGCAACCCTTCAATACTTGTATGTGGGCCTATCTACATGTGGGCGGACCCGCCTGGAGATGGATAGAGGAGTGATGTCTCAGTTCCTAAGACCATCGGAAATATGTGTTTTCTCATGGTCTTAGGGGACCCCTGTGAAAGGGGTCACTCAACCCCCAAAGGGGTCGTGACCCACAGGTTGAGCACCACTGCTCTTACTCTACCCCCTGGACTCTGTACATTTATGAGAAAATATACACCATGTTTGGAAGGAGGAGAAAATATTTTACAGCACTGTTTTTGGTACATAACTAAGTCACACACTGGGTAAGAGTGCTAGATTTGGTATCAGGAAAATCTGAGTTCAAATGTTGCCTTAGATATTTCTAGTTGTCTGACCCTGAACAAATCGCTTAACCTCTCTCAGCCTCAATTTCTTTTTCTGTATAATGAGGATAATAAATATTCACTTCACAGGATTATTGTAAAGATTAAATGAGATTAAATATCTCTAGCATTTTGCAAACCTTAAAAGTATTACATAGGGGCAGCTAGGTAGCACAGTGAATAAAGCATTGATCCTGGAGTCCAAAAAAAAGCAACAAAAAGGTGTTACATAAATACTAGCTGTTGTTTTTGTTGTTCTTATGCCTTTTCTAAGGGCCAAGTGAGTCTACTGGCTGATTGTCAATGGGAAGCACACTTGTGGGTTCTCATGACATGCAGTGTTAGAAATATTAACTGACAGGGTTGTCCATGGAACCCAAGGAAGTAGTCACTCCTCTGGTGCCCCAGTCTGCCAATTCAAGTGCAAGATTGGGAGAACACCCCAAAGGGGGTGCTGCAAACATATTAGGAGAACTCAAATGGCAGCAATCTAGTGATCATCGCCTAGGGCTCTAGTCCAGATTTTGTTTCCACCACCCCTGCTTTCAATCATCATCTCCCACCATCTTGGAGCAACTTTAGTCCCATTTTCTTCTGTCTTCCATCTTCTTTGTCTTACCCATCTATAAGTAGAACTAGGGGGTTTACAGCTATAATCATGCTAAGTACCTAAGGAAAAAGAGCAAAGTGGACATGGTTTTCCTTCCCTTCTCTCTCCTTCCATTTCTTTTTTCTTCTCTCCAAGTAAGTAAGCTTTATTTTCAAAATGATTCTATGCTAAAAATCATTCCTGGCAGTTTGATTCAGTTGTCTACAGACAAGATATTTTGATAAGATTCTTTTCAGTGTGGAAGAATGAAATGTTACTATCATTAGAAACCTTAGGAACTAATTCAGATTTATAATAATAAGAGTCATTCTCTGATTGACAAGTAGTCAGGGGATATGAATAGGCAGTTCCCAAGGGAAAAAGTACAAACTATCTATAGCCATCTGAAGAAATGTTCCAAATCACTAATAATCAGAGAAATACAAATTAAAACACCTCTGAGATTCCATAAACCTCAGACTGGTAAAAACTGGCAAAAAAGGGAAATAACAAATATTAGGCTACAGGAAAACTGGCACATTGCTGCATTGTTGGTGGAGGTGTGAATTATGATAGCTATTTTGGAAAGCGAATTTGAATTACACCCTCAAAGTTACTAAAATGCACCCTTTGGCCTGAAATACCACTACTAGGCCTATATTCCAAAGCAATCAAAGAACAAGGAAAAGATCCTTTATGTACAAAAATATTTAGAATAGATCTTTTTGTAGGAGCAAAGAATTAGAAAGTGGGGGAGGGGAGTAGTATCTGTCAATTTGGAATGACTGAAGAAATTATCATATATTAATTGTGCTGTAAGGAATAATAATAAGAGATAGTTTCATAGAAACCTAGGAAGACTTGTATGAACTCAAGCAGAGTGAAGGGAGCAAAACCAGAACAATTTAAATAGTAACAACATTGTTTTTTAAAAATGGTTTCAAAAGACTTGAAAACCTTTAACTTTGCAATGATTAATTGTGATTCCAGAGGAGTGAGGATAAAGAATGCTACCTACCTCTTGACAGAGAAGTAATAGACCAAATATACAGAATAAAACAAAATTTTTTTTTAACATGGCCAATGTGGGCAGGGCAGCTAGGTGGCACAGTGAACAGAACACAGGCCCTGGAGTCAGCAGGACCCAAGTTCAAATTCAGCCTGAGACACTTAACACTTACTAGCCATGTGACCTTGGGCAAGTCACTTAACCCTAATTGCCCAGCCTTCCCTTCTCCAAAAAAAAAAAAAACCATGGCCAATGTGGGAAATTTTTTTTTGGCCTATGTATATTTGTTATCATGGCTTTGTTTTTGTTTTTTTTCTCAGTGGGGAAGGGGGTAGGAGGAAGAAAAAATGAATTCTTGATACTTGAAAAAATTAATTTAAAAAATCCTCACCATTGTAGAGATTGAATTATTCCTCATCAAAACTTCTTCTGGATCACCAAGGCAGGTATAGCCCTAGTGTAACTGGCTTCAATTTGGGCATTAGCAAGGTATAATATTCATTTTTTTACCCTAAATCAATTTGTACTTCCTCAAAACTGAAAATATAAGACAAAAATTTATCACATGATTTAAAATGTGCATCAAATGAACTAATGTATAAAAACACTTTGTAAATCTTAAAGATATCTGCGGGTGTATATTATGTACATGTATGTATATATGTATTTGTATAGTCGTATCCAAGTCTTCATGACCTCATTTGGGGTTTTCTTGGCAAAGATACTGGAGTGGTTTGCCACTTCCTTCTCCAATTCATTTTACAGATGAGGAAACTGTTAAGTGACTTACCCAGAGTCACATAGCTAGTGAGTATCCGAGGCCAGATTTGAACTCAGAAAGATGAGTCTTCCTGACAGACTCCAGGCCTGCCATCTATCCAATGCATCACCTAGCTGCCTTGTATGTGTATATGTGTGTGTGTATATATCTACATATATATACTTACATATATATATATATACACACATATACACATACACACATGTATAGACCTATAGGTGCATATATATTTGTGGTTACTTATATTTGTGGTTACTTTGTGGTGTTATTATCATCTAGTTTAGCATTCATACTTAATCTATTTTGGGGGCAGCTAGGTGGCACAGTGAATGGATCATCAGCCCTGGAGTCAAGAAGACCTGAGTTCAAATCTGACCTCAGACACTTAACACTTACTACCTGTGTGACCTTGGGCAAGTCATTTAACCCCAACTGCCCTGCCTTCCCCCTCCAAAAAGACCAAAAAAAAAAAAGATCTATTATTGTTCAGACGTGTTAGGAAAGAGGAGCAACATTAAGTGGCAACGACTTTTGGGAAAACATGATGGGTATAGCCAAATAACTAGAGTGATAGCATTAATATATCAATATACAGGATGACTTGTAATTTCATTGGTAGAGGAACTGGTCATATTAGAACTTCCTCTACCTAGGCACATTCCATCCCATTTGTAATTTAATTTAGATAGTTGCCTTAAGCTTAGAGAAGTTCAGTGAATTTCCCAGGTTCACACAACTAATAGGAATTCACACAACTAATAAGTTCACACAGCTAATAAGAATTGAAATTTGAACTGAAATCTTCCTGACTCAAGGCAAGTACTCCATATACTCACCATACTGCCTTTCATGGTAAAGTTTAATAGCAGCAAACATTTTATATAAAATGAAAGCCAAGAATAGATGTTGAATTCTCAAATGTTACACTTTCAATAATCTTTTTGATGTTTCAGTTTTATTTGTTACTATTTCATTCCAAAAGTTAGTTTCTCAGATTGTTCCAAAGAGTTCATAGGATGCCTGTTTCACATAATAACATGTACAGTGGTTCTTAACCTTCCTAATGCTGCAATCCTTTAATACTTGTACCTGGGCATATCTGCATGTGGGCAGACCTGCCTGGAGACAGATAGAGGAGCAGTGTCTCAGTTCCTAAGACCATCGGAAATATGTGTTTTCTGATGGTTTTAGGCGACCCCTGTGACCCCTGTGAAAGGGTCGTTTGACCCCCAAAGGGGTTGCGACCCACAGGTTGAGAACTGCTGTATGAGGGAGAGAAAGAAGGTGAGAAAGAGGGGCTGGGGGACCTGTTTTGTGCCTGGCCTATGTTCTTACACAGGATAAGAACAATGGACCTGAAGACTCAAGACATATTTGAAGTCTTTCAACACTTAATAGCTGTGTGGCCCCAGACAAGTCTCCCAACTTTCTGATTCTTAGTTTCCTGAATTAAAATAGTGACAATCCTTGTATTACCTATTTCATGTGATTGTTGTATGAAAAGTGCTTTGAAATCATAAAGCATCATGGCTTTAATAGCTTAAAACTTCAGTAAAGCCATTAGAAGACCTCCTATAAATGCAAGTGATTTACTTATTTACCCTAGAGAAGGAAGACAGGACATTCCTACCACTTTAATATCCAAGAAAATTCAGCACAATTCTTTATACACTATTTCAGCAAGAAAAGACAAAAGCATATGCTGGCCCAGATCCTGGAGATTGCTTCTCACTGACATCATTTCCAATTCAACTTCCCTTAGCTCTTGCTGTCTCTTACCAATAGATATAGACCAGGAAAGAATTTGGATTAAATCCAGCTTTAAAAGAGATTAGTAATGGCCTCGAATTATAGTTAAAAGATTCTATGTGTTTAGCACAATTCAATTGAACAAGCATTTGTTAAACACTCTTTGCAAGGCACTCTGGCAAAAATAAAACAATTCTTGCCCCCAGGGAATTTACATTGTCCCTAAAGGATATCACATATAGACATGTCTATATAGACACATTTGCCCTCATATTCACTTTTCTAGGAGCACTACAAGAATGTGACAATCATTCACTTGTTCTGAGATGAATGGTGTACCATATGTACATTAATGGGAAAGCCAGTCTGATGGGTAGGCTAGCTAAATGGTAGTATGGGCAAAGATATGTTCTGCTGTACTATACTGAATTGAACTGTGTTTTGCTTCAGTAAGGGTACTATATAGTTATGATCTCTAAAGTTAGCAAGCCACAGACTTTTCAAAGACTGAGCTTGACTAACTGTCTCTAGGCCTGAGTCTTTTTTTTTTTTTAAGAAGTGAGAATTTGAAAGAGAAGGCACAGATAATAGTGCTGTGAGAACTCTAGTTTTTCATTAGTTTTGTAGGGAAAGCCTACAGGGATTAAAACTAGAGTAGGACAAACCCATGTTGCTTATCGCTGGTTTTCAGATGAAATTTATTTTAAACTCCCTCAAATTTAGGGATATGGCCTAGGGTGGGGTGTAATGGCTAGGAGAAACCTCAAAGGGACATACTAAAAAAAAGAAAATTAAGACCCACTGACCTGAAGGCAAAAAGAATGGGCTGCCTGGAGAATTTTCTAAATGAAAATGAAAGGAAATCACTTAATTTTCACTCTTCTGAATAAATGGCAAATAGATGCATTCAGTTGTTAATAGAGATCGGTTCTTTATGACTGCAGATTGAAAAGTTGTCCTTGCAACTGTTAATGATGCAATTAAATTCAATTTGACAAATAATTAAGTACCTACTACAAGCATGGATTTCTCCAGGAGCTGAAAATGTTTCCATTCATCAATTTTCTCTAATTGAAGTTAACAAATCAACATTTATTAAGTACAGACTGAGCCCAGGCACTGGGCTAAATGCTGGGATTACAAAAAGAGGCAGGAGACAGTTCCTACCCTCAAGGAACTTGCAATCTAATGGAGGAGATAACATTCAAAATATATATATTCAAAGCCAGCTATACACAGGCTAAACAGGAAGTAATTAAAAGAGAGAGAGAGCACTAGAATTAAGAGGGGCTGGGGAAAGCTGCCTGCAGAAGGTGGGGTTTTAACTGGGATTTACAGGAATCCAGGAAGGCCAGTAGTCACAACAAAAAAGAGAGGACTCCAGGCATGAGAGACAACTAGAGAAAATGCTGGGAGCCAAGAGAGATGGAGGATGGAGTGTCTTGCTTGTGAAAGGCACAGCCAGAAGGCCAGTGTCCCCGAATCAAAGAGTGTGTTTTGGAGATTAAAGTATAAGACTGGAAATGTAGGAGGGCAGCTGGGTTTTGAAAGGCTTTAGATGCAAAACATCAGTTTATATTTGCTTCTGGAGGCAATAGAAGCCACTGAAGTTTATTGAGTAGTGGAGGGAGAAATGCTGCAAAGGTGAAACTGGCAGGTCTTGACAACAGGTTGGATACGGGAAGGTAGGGAGTGATACACCCAGTGACATGGGTACTTCCTCCCCCCTCGAGTTTGTAATCCTTTATGATATAATCATTAGTCTTTAATAGTTGCAGTGGATGATTTTTTTCCCCCAGCAATCCTGGATTTAGTTAAACTCATTCTGAGATAGCAGACATATACACATTACCAGGCTGACAACCTTTCAAGTGTGGTAGATCCTGGCACAGCTTGGGGCCCTGCTGGCATAACTTTGGAGCTTCCAATATCACCTCTGTGCCATGATGAAGTACTAGACTAGACTTTTAGTGGAGGGGGCCTTAAAGAGTTAGGAATATAAGGATAAAAATTACACAGACCCTTCCTGCAAAGTGCTTATAATTCTGGTGATAGAGGTAGGGCATGATACTACATGTAGATATGTATTAGTCAAGGTAGGGAATGAGGGGAGCATATAGGATATTATCAGAGTTAACCAGAGCAATGTAATAAGAAGAAAAGATTAGGCTTTTGTTTGCATCTGGGGTAGAAGGTGTGGGAATACACATTAACACCTCTATATCCATTAACACCTATTTGGGACTGCCTTGACAGAGGCCAGAATACCTGTTGGCCTATTCACACCTCATTAAGGATGAGTGATTAAATCTTAGCAGAGGGGATAATTTGATTGGCTCAAGAGACTTCAGCAGCTGGTCCAGCTATTCTAGGAGGTGTTAGTAGGCCTAGGGGAGAGTTTTGGGTGAAAGATTATGAGTTCATTTTTGAACATGTTCAAGTTTAAGATGTTTTTCCATTGGAAATATACAATAGGCAGATGGTGATATGGGACTAGAGGTCTAAAGAAAGACTATGGCTGGATTTATAGATTCAGAAGTCTTATGCACAGAGTGGATAATTAAACCTATGTGGAATGATAAAGTCATGTGGTAATAGAATTTACAGAAATAAGAGATATGGGCCAAAGACAGAGCCTTGGGGAAACAGCCACAGCTTGGGATTGCTGATATGAATGATGAACTGATAAAGAAAATGAAGAAGAAACCATCCTAGAGGTAGGATAACCAAGAGAGAATAGTATCATGCAAATCCAGAGAAGAGAGACTATCCAAGAGGAGAGGACAGTTGAAGATTCAGAGCTAGAAGGGTCATCAGTCCAACCAACCTTCCTGTTTTATAGATGAGGAAACTGAGATCCAGAGAGATTTAAATGGCTTTCCCAAAGTCACAAAGGTATCCAGCATTAAAGCCGAGATGCTGTTCAAACCCAAGTGCTTTGAGGCCAGATCCGGTGTGTTCTTTCTATTGTGTCATTCTGGCTTCTTTTTTAAAAAAAATTTTTTATATCTTATTTTTTCATTTTCATTTTATTTTATTTTTCTCAATTACATGCAAACAACAATGTTTAAATTTTGTTTTTAAAATTTTGGGTTACAAATTATCTTTCTCCCTCTCTTCCTTCCCTCCTCTCTCCTTGAGAAGGCAAGCAATTTGATATACAATATTTTACCACATCTGCCTAACTGCTTTCCAGTTTTCTCAGCAATTTTTTTTGTCAAATAGTGATGTCTTGTATCTTTGGGTTTGTCAGATACGAGGTTACTATGGTCATTTACTACTGTGCATTGTGTACCTAATGTATGCCACTGATCTACCACTCTATTTCTTATCTAGTACCAGATTGTTTTGATGATTACTGCTTTGTAACACAATTTGAGAACTGGTACTGGTAGGCCAACTTCCTTCACTTTTTTAAAGAGTCCTTTGATATTCTTAACCTTTTGTTCTCCTAGATGAATTTTGTAATTATTTTTCTGGTTCTATATATTTTTGGTAATTTAAATGGTATGACACTAAATAAGTAAATCAATTTAAGTAGAATTTTCTTTTTTTTTTTTGCATTCTTTTTTAAAATTTTATATTTATTTTTAGTTTACAACATTCATTTCCGCAAGGTTTTGAGTTACAAATTTTCTCTCCGTTTTTCCCCTATCCACCCCTCTAGAATAGCAATCCTACTGAATACTCCCTCCCCTAATCTTCTCTCTCCTATATCTTCCCTCATTCCCCCTCTAACTTTCCAGTAGGGCAGGATGGATCTCCATACCCCAGTGCCTGTATATCTTATTTCCCAGTGCATGTAAATAATAATAATAGTAATAATAATAATTTTTTTTAAACATTTGAGTTTAAAACTTTGAATTCCAGATTCTTTCCCTTCTTCCTTCATCACCCACCCTTACTGGGAAGATAAGCAGTTCAATACAGGTCATACATGTGTAGTTAAGCAAAATGTTTCCATAGTGCGTATATTGTGAAAGACTGACTATATTTCCCTCCATCCTATCCTGCTCCCCACTTGTTCTATTTTCTACTTTGACCCTGTCCCTTTTCAAAAGTGTCTGCTTCTAACTACCCTCCCCCCAATCTGCCCTCCTTTCTATCATCCTCCCTCTTGTCCCCTATCCCCGTACTTTCCTGTAGGGTAAGATATCCAATTGAGTGTGTATGTTATTTCCTCCTTAATCCAAATTCAATGAGAGTAAGGTTGACCCATTCCCTTTTGCCTTCCTGTTCTTCCCCTCCATGGTAAGAGTTTTCCCTTGTCTCTTTTATATGAGATAATTTACCCTATTTTGTCTCTCCCTATTTCCTCTCATTATATTCCTCTTTCACCTCTTAATTTTATTTTTTAAAGATCATCCCTTCCTATTCAACTGATCCTTTACCCTATATCTATGTATACCTGTACACATGTATACACACACTCACATATATATTCAAATGCACATATACCCTTCTATATAGAAATATATATGTATGTATATATATAAATATATACATTTATATTCCCTTCAACTATCCTCATACTGAGAAAAGCTTCATAAGTTACAATTATCATTTTTCCATGTAAACATGTAAATAGTTCAACTTTGATAAGTTCCTTATGGTTTCTTTTCCCTGTGTACCTTCTCATGCTTCTGTTGCTTCTTGTATTTGAATGTCAAATTTTCTATTCAACTCTGGTTTTTTTTTATCGAAGTCCTCCACCTCATTGAATGACCATATTTTCCCCTGAAGCATTACACTCAATTTTGCTGGGTAGGTGATTCTTGGTTTTAGTCCTAGCTCCTTTGACCTCCAGAATATCATATTCCAAGCCCTTTAATCCCTTAATGTAGCAGCTGCTAGATCCTATGTTATCCTGATTGTGTTTCCACAATATTCAAATTGTTTCTTCTTGGCTGTTTGTAATATTTTCTCCTAGATCTGGGAAATCTGGAACCAGGCTATAATATTCCTAAAAGTTTTCTTTTTGGGATCTTTTTCAAGAGGTGATCGGTGAATTCTTTTAATTTTTTTTTGCTCTCTGGTTCTAAAATATCAGGGCAATTTTCCTTGAGAATTTCTTGAAAGCATCTAGGTTCTTTTTTTGATCATTATTAAATTATCTCTCCTGGATCAATTTTCCAGGTCAGTGGTTTTTTCCCCCTCACTTCTCTCTTCCTTCCTCAAGATGGCTTGCAATCTGATGTAGGCTATACTGCAAATATTCTAAATGTAATTTCTCTTTCTGTCTCGTCCTGCTGGATTTTGGTTGGTAACATGTAGAAATGCTGATGATTTATGTGGGTTTGTTTTATATCCTGCAACTTTGCTGAAGTTGTTCATTTTTTCAACTAGTTTTTAGTTGATTCTCTAAGTATACCATCCTCTGTAAAGAGTGATAGTTTTGTTTCTTCATTGCCTAGTCTAATTCCATCTATTTCTTTTTCTTGTTTTATTGCTAGAATGCTTCTAAAACAATATTGAATAATAATGGTGATAATAGGCATCCTTGCTTCAACCCTGATCTTCCTGGAAAGTGTTCTAGCTTATCCCCATTACATATAATACTTGCTAATGGTTTTAGATAAATACTAATCATTTTAAGGAAAGCTCTATTTATTCCTATGCTTTCTAGTTTGGTTGTTTTTTTTTTTTAATAGGAATGAGTGTTGTATTTTTGTCAAAAGCTTTTTCTGAATCTATTGAGATAATCATATGATTTCTGTTGGTTTCATTATTGAGATGGTCAGTTGTGCTGATAGTTTTCCTAATATTGAACCAGCCCTTCATTCCTAGAATCCCACCTAGTCATAGTGTATGATCTTTGTGATATATTGCTCTGATCTTCTTGTTAGTATTTTACTTAAAATTTTTTCACCAATACTTATTAAAGAAAATAGGTCTATAATTTTATTTCTCTGTTTTTGTTTTCCCCTTTTAGCCATTAACATCATGTTTGTCAGAGGAATTTGGCAGGATTTTTTCTTTGCTTATTTTTTCAAATAATTTATGTAGTATTGGAATTAATTGTTCTTTAAATGTTTGGCAGAATTCACTTGTGAATCTTTGTAGTCCTGGAGGTTTTTCCTTAGGGAAGTCATTTGTAGCTTTTTCAATTTCTTTTTTTAATATAGGGTTCTATAAGTATTCTATTTCCTTTTCTTTTAATCTAGGCAATTTATTTTTTTAAAAAATATTTATCCATTTCACTTAAATTGTCAGATTTATTGGCATATAATTAGACAAAATAGCTCCTAATAGTAGCTTTAATTTCATCTTCATTGGTGGAGAATTCACTCTCTTCATTTTTGATACTAGTAATGTGGCTTATTCCTTTTAAAAATCAAATGAACCAATGGTTTATCTATTTGGTGCATATGTATTTGGTATTGATATTACTTCATTGCCTATGGTACTTTTTAGTGGAATGTAGTTTCCATGCTCATGTCTTTTAATTAGGTCTCTTTTTGCTTTTTCTTTATCTGAGATCATGATTGCTATTCCTGCTTTTTTTTTTGCCTCCGCTAAAGCATAATAGTTTCTGCTCTATCTCCCTCACCCCTTTTTTTACTCTGTGTGTCTCTCTGTTTCAGGTATGTTTCTTGTAAACAGCATATTGTTGGATCCTTTTTTTTAATCCATTCTGCTATTGCCTTTCATTTTATGGGCGAACTCATCCCATTCACATTCAGAGTCATGATTACTAACTGTGTGTTTCCCACCATCCTATTTCCCACTTTTTTTTATCCTTCTCTCTCTTTTTATTTTATCACTCCTCAAAAGTCTGTTTTATTTCTGATCATTGCCACACCCAATCCACTCTCATTCTATCAGCCCCTCTCTACTTCTCTTATTTCCTTCCCCCCTACTTCCTTGTAGGATAAGGTAGATTTCTATGCCCAGCTGAGTATGTTTGTTATTCCCTCTCTGAGCCAGTTCCTATGAGAGTAAGGTCCAAGCATTACTCATCACTCCCACACCTCCATTTGCTTTTCCACTATAAAAACTTTTTCTTATTTTTTCCATTCTTCCTCTCCTTTCTCCCTTCTCCCAGCATATCCTTCTTTCTTACCCCTTAATTTTATTAAAAAAAAAAATCATACCATCATATTCAACTCATACCCATGCCTTCTGACTATTTAATCCATCATATACCTCATTCTATTTTACCAAGGACTTTATCAACTGTTGGCTTTGGTTCAAGGGGTATATCATTTCCCTCAGTATCTATGTTTGCTATAGATTCCTGTAGAGCAGAAACTCCACTTTTGCCTGTTTTAGATCTATTCTGAATATGCCATTTACATTTAATTATGCTAGCCTCTTGTGCATGTCCAATTCTGTGAGAAGCTGGAGTGCTCATTACTCAGGTCCTAATCAGCATTCCAGGACTTAATATTACTTCATGACCCAGAGTCAGTTGTTCAGTCTTTACCACAGCCCAATATACAACTAACAAGTGCTTTTCTTTTTTTTCCTGTCAGGGTTCTCTCTTAGAGTGCCCTAACTTACCAGCAGAGGCAACCAGTTACACACCCAACTCAATGATTCTAGCATACTTTTCAGGACAGAAGAGTCATGTCTCTGAGGTCCAAACAGAAAAGCTTTAAGGCTTCCCTTAGAGAGACCTTAATAAACTTTTCTGTTTGGACCTCAGAGCCTCAGGATTTGGAGGTATATGCTAAACAGACTGAGATGTTTGAAAAGCAAGGCTTGAATGTCTAGCCCAATAGGGCACAAAAATTTGTGAAAGATAGTTTACAAGTCTCTCCATGGCTGCTGCTTTGCATAAAATCTTGCGGGTGTTTGAGGATCGGGCTTGCTTTGGTTGTAGCAGGTCAGGTCACTTTGCTCCACAATGCAGGTTCAGGAAACCCCTGGGGCACCCCTCTTGTGGATCCCGCAATAAATTATGCAAGTGGCTATAGGCTAAAGTACCCATCACCTATGAGGAGATGTGGTCTCTGCCAGCTGAGATCCAGGTGGCCAGGATGGGAGAGAGTCACCTTGGCATCACAATTTCAGTTAAAATGGGAGAAGGAGGGACTCCAGTATTTCCCAATTTCTGCTATTTTCCTGTGGAGCATATTAATGATATGTTTAGCATCAGAACTGAAAAGTACCAGAGGTGGCTTAGACGGACCCGTTGGTTTGACATAGCTGTTTCTAATGTTATCAAGTAAGTTTCACCTGGCTTTTGTTACTATTTGGAGAGATAGCAACTTTAAAAAAAAATTTTTTTTTCAGGAGATCTTCTATAAATTCTATGTGAAGCTTTTGGATCCATTCTGTTTGTTTATGTCTATCTGTTTTGTCTTTGTCTCTATGTGAGCGAGTGTGTGAGAGTCAATTGTCATTTTGTCAAAAAAATATAAACAGAAGTTTTAAGATTTTCAAAGATTTAAAAATCCCCTTCCCTTCATTCCACTCTGGCCAAGTGGAGTGAGGGAAAGGTGATGAGAAATAATATGGGAATTTTCCCTTGGATTGAAAAGTAAAAAGTAATTAACCACTCCCTGACTCACCTATTAGAGAAAAATTTTGAGTTTCAATTTGAACTTACTTTGGTCATTTCAAGGGAAATGTGGTAAGGTGAATTAATACCATTCATAACCTGGTGCTAAGATAAATCAGAATACTATACTAATTGGCATTTAGGTGAATTGGAGTTTGCTAAAGAAGGAATAAACACAGGCACTAAAGCACAAGGCAAAATTAGCTAATTAAGAGAGGGCAAGTGCTGTTGAAACAATAGGAAATTTAAGTTCTTACAAGGAGCCCACTAGCAAAAAACCCAGAAGCCCACACCTTGTTTAGATAAGCAAATGAACCTCTCCATTCAGCTGTGAGGAGAAGAGAAAAGCCAGAAAAATTTTGTTAACAGTTTTTGCTTAGCTACAGTAAAATTCAAGTGTAAGAAGTAGTGTTATCAACAAATATTTAAGTTGAATTTTGTTGGCATGAAAAAGATGTGGAATTTGTTTAAAAACAGGTCACTTGCATTCTGTAATGTATATATGCCCTATAGAAAAACCAGGTATTTACACCTTTACCTATAGTGAATGTACTAACAATTCAATAAAGGTGATTCTAGCTAAACAAAAAGGGGGCCCCATCAGACAGAAACCTATAGATCTGGCACTATCACCAAAATTCAAAAATGACACTGGCTATGAGACATCTTTGTGCCAGAAAGGACAGCTCCGAGTCCCGCCCCTGGTTAAGGGAAGTGTGGAGGGGCCCTTGGGAGGTAACCATGAGGGGAGAGGGGTATGTTTATCTCTCCACAAAACATGGGCCGTGCTGGTATCCTGTCCAAAGGGTCCGGGTCATCCCGCAGCAGTAACAAAAGGAAGCAGAGGAAGAAAAGAAGAAGACCCAAGAGATGACCAAGGCAGAGGAGAAGCTGAGCTAAGACCATGCACCGGCTGTGTTTCACTCTGATTATGCTGTCTCTTGGGACCAAGGCTTGTCAATGTGGCCAGCCTCATGGCTGTGACTCCCGTCCGGGGATGTGCTTTCAGCCTTGCATTCCACCGTGCCCTGTTCCTCAGTTGTTGTGACTGTCGCTGACTCTTGCAAAGGGACTATTTCAGTACTACAAAGACTGAACCGGCAGGACTTTGAAAATTGCCAATGGACTTCCATTTGTGTCACTTTCGCCCCTTACAATGCCATTGGATTGCAGTGGGAGGCCACTGAGCACCACCTGCATGGCCTTATAGAATGGGGTGGTTTGTCAGCTGACGGGATGGAACTAGGTAAACTGATGTGGGACATGGGTTGTGCTGACCATGGGGGCTTGTCCCCACAGGATGTTGTGCTGACATGTTGAAATGGGTCATAGTGGGTCTGAGATTGAAAACTGACTTGGTTTTTTGGATTACTAGTCTTTGTTTTCTTGATTTGTTATTTTGTATCCCTATGGGTATTAGATAAAACTCCTTGAGCCTACTCAAAACCCAGATCACACTCCAGTGTGAGAGCCTTGCGCAAAACAAAAGAGGGGCTATGTGAGGTTCACATTGCAAGCGGTTGTGTCATGCCACAGAGAAGTGTGTTTGAGGCCTGGGAATTAGTTGGGTCACGTGGAGGTCAGAGCATATTGCACTGTCCCCAGCCAGGGGACCCTACATTGCTCAGGACTCTCTTGCGTGGGGTTACGTGCTGTTCCTGATTGGCGTCTCCACACCTTGGGGCCTTCATACCCTTTGTAATTGCACTCCCCCTCTCACAATTCTGTTCAGCTGGGCTCTATCACCTGTGGTATGTGAATCTGGGGTCTATTTAAGACCTAGGGCTGGGAGGTATCTTGGGAAGCCTGCCTTAGTATATGGCTTTAAGGCTTCCCCATAGAGAGACCTTAATAAACTTTTCTGGTTGGACCTCAGAGCCGTGACTCTTCTGTCCTGAAAGGTACGCTAGCGTCATTGAGTTGGGTGTGTAACCGGTTGCCTCTGCTGGTAAGTTAAGGCACTCTAAAGAGAGAACCCTGACATTTTCCTTTTTTTTAAAATTAAATAGATTTGTTTATTTACTTTTAGTTTCCAAGATTCAGTTCCAGAGTCCCTTGAGTTTCAAGTTTTCTCCCCTTCATCTCTCCCCTACCCCATGGCAGCATGCAGTAAAGTATAGAACCTGCAAGTACTTTCACATTGGACATTAATCTGGTTGTATAGAAGGGTTGTAACCAATGGAGTGGACAATAAGAAAAAGGAAACAAAACCAAACATGGGAAAGAGCGATAGCATGTAGATTGCTTCAGTCTCCATTTAAACTCTGTTCTTTCTAGATCTTTCTCTGAATGTAGGTCTTTCCTTCCATCCTGAGATTTGTAGAGTTGTCTTATAGCTGTGTGTTGTTGAGAAGAGTCCAGTTTATCAAGGTTGGTCATCACACATATGATGTGTCTGTGATTGTGTACATGTTTTTCCTGGTTCTGCTCTTCTCTTAGCATCAATTTGTATAAGCCTCTCCAGGTAAATATGAAGTCCATCTCCTCCCCATT